>JAQMCX010000017.1:2462974-2653613 GCA_029814765.1 Acanthurus leucopareius | reverse complement strand
CCTTCGCGCGCGCCCCGCGCTCGCCGCGCGCGCCGCCGGTCCGGCGGGGGTGGGGGCGCGCGGCGGGGGGCGGGCGCCCCGCCGCGCGCGCGCGCCCCCCCCCCCCCCCCCCCCCCCAGGTGCTGCAGCCCTGGCTTGAATTGCAACTGAGAGAGGGCATAATGTCCATACCCATGCTTCCATCTGAGCTGCACCTCAGATCTGTGCTTTATGTGGAAGAGAATTGCTTAAATTGGCTTTTCTGATGCTTTACTCTGGATCTGGATTTCTTTTGGTTGCTTTTTATTGCCCCTCCATCAGTGGTTGTTGAAATTATGAACATATTTTTCAGGCTCTAATGAGCTAGTTTTTTGGTTGGAAGACATACAGAAACCTTTTCCAAAACTTCACCAGCATGTTAGTATTGAAGATGTTATCAGTGCCAGTTTCCACATTGCCTCCTCTGTCAAAACAGTCCACTTTGCAAGCAGTAGAGGGCACTATTGTCTAACCAAAATGACTCCTTTCCCTTCCTGCTCATTCCTTTATTCTTATCCTTCACCAATAAATCACTTTCCCGGATAGTTAATGGATATAGAAGCAGATCATGAGTGAGCTATCTGTGGGGCGATAATTTAAGTGAAGATCCCCACACTGATTGCAGTGAAAGGTTATTTATTTCAACAATAATGCAGGACACAAAGGGGGAATCTGGGCAAGATTACCAGCTAGGGTACGGTAGAGTGCTCATCTCCAATGGAGCAGCGTGTAAATTGGGTTCACTTTTCCCAATGAAAATACAGACTGCAGTTTATTTCAACTTTATGCACATGGAAGGCTGTTCTTCCCTCTCAAGGGTGGCTGGGGACTTAGAGATGGCTGTGCATATGAGGGGAGGGTGGGTTTAGACCTTGAAAAATGCCCCTTTTGTCCCTGAGTCTCTGGAAGACTGAACTATTGAGGTATAGTTCCCCATCCGCTAGTTCCCACTCTCCTCTAATTAAAAAACATGATGACAATAAGGAAATGGTCTAAAGCATGTTGGCCTGAATAATGGACAGAATAAGCACAGGCTCCTCAGTGGGGCCAAGGTAAACTCTTTGTGTGTATCTGTCTTTGTGTGCGTGTGTGTCTATAAGTGTGCGTGCGTGTGTATGCTGTGTACACAGTGGTGCATGGGCGCTATTGATTGACTGGGCCGGTGGAGAACCGCAGGGCACAGAAGCCAACTCGGCACAGATACTCCAGTTCTCCCCTCATGCAGAAAAATGCATGATTAAGGCCCAACTGACATGTCTAAAAAGTCCTGCAGAGAGAGGAGGAAATAGCTCCATATGCTGCCCCATGTGGTCACAGCATCCTGAAAATACGGCACAGCTCGCTGTCTGGCTCTGCATCACTTCCAATAGCCTTTAATCACCGGGCTCTGCAAACAATGCCACCGGTAAACACATGCCATGGCAGAGTATAGGAACTTAAAAGCTGCAGCGCGCGGTGCTCAGCTCGCTTGGGTGTACAATGTACACTTTTACATGTCTGTCATCCTCCAGGCTTTCAACTATGCTGTCAGCCAAGATATGCATCGGACATGGATCCAATGCTGTGTGAGATATAACCATTGGGTAAAGGATGGGAGCCCTTGAGCTGCATGATAAGCACTGTCACAGAGACATAACATATGTATCTATGCTATGCTTTGCTTAACGCTCCAGCAGGCTTTAGGTTGACTCTACCTGGGATGGCAGGTGAATCCCCCTGCTCCGTGCCAAAGGAGTAAGTGGATCGAAGCTGCTGTATCGGAAGTAGTGCAGAGAATGAGAAGGTATGAACAGCCAAGAGAGGTACAGTGAAGGGGTGTCTTCAGGAGTCCAAGGTTTGGACTCTCAAGAGGTGGTGGTGGTAGTGGTGGTGGTGGGGAATCTCTATCCCCAGATGAGCCCCCCTCAACATCCTCCTTCTCAGGGTAAAGGAGGCTAAGCAGCCCTCTCTACACAGCCGTCCATCCAGATGGGTGGATCACAGGTCAAATCGTCCCAGACAAGTGGCTGGGGAAATTTGGGTGGCTGGTCCCAGGGGGACAGCATGAGACAAGAGGGAACCTGCCTGAGACTGGCAGCTGCAGCACTCCCTCCTGGACCTAACACACCCGAGGGTGTGCCTGCTGCTCAGCTTGTGCCCCAGTGGCATGTGACAAATGGTGACATGCTTCTGCTCCCCTGCTTTGTTAGATCGGTGGCCCTGATGGAAAGCAACGCAGCAGGCATCGCTCAGATCCATATGTCTGCATAGAGGGAGCAGACTCATCTGCAGCTTTAGCGAACCCTCAGACAAATGAAAATAAAGTGATATCATTCCAGTGCATAAACGTATGCAATTTTCTGCAATAATGGGCTAGTGGAGATGATCATATGCACTGCCATCGTTTTATTTACATATGGATGAGTCCATTTTTGTTTTTATGCACACCGCTCTCTTCATTAAAATGTGCAGCTCAAGTCATTCAAAGAAGGATCATATTTCATGGAGGAATAAGGAGAGTTCCAAAGGATTTTGAAGAAATAAAACAAGAAAGAAGACAACTGAGCCAGGCCTTCCACTGAAGTTCCTGCAGCCTTTATTAAAAGTGTGGCATGATTGATAACCTGTCAGTCATCGGAATAATCACGACCAATCCCGTCTCTCGCAGCCAGCTCTGCTTCCCGCCCTCATCCTTTATGCCCCTATCACCCCCAACACATCCACTTGCCATTGAAATCCTGTAATTGAATGAGTTTTTGTCATTATTGTGATTAATCATATTAATTTGAACTAATTAAGAGATGGTTGGAAGTTATGACAATTAGATTAATGAAATTAGTTTTAACTTTTTTTCGCCCAACCTAATAAAAAAGGAAAAATCAGACCAGGACTGTTATGAAACAGTTGGCAATCTGGATTTTGGGACTAATTGAATGTCTGATTTTATTAATGATGAAATTTATAAAAGTCCTTGAGGGGGAAATTAACGCGGATTCAGCTGCTAAGAGTGGAAAATTAATTAAAATTCCTGGAGATATTCCTGTCATTAAAGGCACAGGCCCTGTTAACCCTGGTCCTACTGTGAATGGCTAGTGTGTACACACAGGGGTTCTCCACAGTGACTTGAGGGAGATATATGAGGTTTTAGAGATGACAAATAAGCTTGAAGAGTCCCTCCCTTAACTCTGTGATTAAAGGTTCAGTGCTGGATTTATTTGCATTTGTTCAAGTTTTCACTTACATTATTTTTTTTCAGATCTCAGTGAAATTCAGAATACAAGATCTTTGTGTTAATTCCTACAGACTGAATTAAAGAGCTACTGTGGCCTGATATCATGCTGTATCAGTAGGTTTCTGCAGGTCTTCTGATCAGTGCTTGGTATTTGTTCCAGGCTTTTGGCCTAAAATTAAAAGAGACCAGTGCTTTTGAGTTTGTGGCTCTTAAACTTTGGTTCTCATGTCTTTTATTTTTAATCTTGTAATTAATTACATCTGAGTATATTCTTTTCAGTGAATATTTTATGTGTAGAATACGAATCTGTTGCTTTGTATCTCTTCATCGTGCAGGAATGCCTTGTGTTGACGTATTTCCAGACAAAGTGGGACAGTAAATAAGACAAAATATGAGCACAGTATTATATGGGAGGATGGCTTACAAGGAGCTGTCTTTACATTTAAACGGTTTTCAATCATTGGACAGGATGAGTTCAAATTTTAAGCTTTGTTCAGTTTTCACTACATCATGGCTATAATCTGCCATGCCTGAAACTGGCTAAGCACCTCACTGCAGGTGAAAACAGATTTGTCGACACATTCACAGATATGTGTGTTCATTTACATATCTCAATACACTTTTAAATCAGAACAAAGATTTGAAGCTTCTTTTAAATATTTACAAATCTAATTCATCCATAGACTGAAATACAATTACAAAATTCTCCAGGTACATTTGTAAAAAAAAAATGTTATAATAGCTCTTACATTACTGTACTGTGTAAAGATAATTTATGAAAATAAATTCAATATTAATGCATGATGTAAAACCCTAATAAAATATCTACAAGCAAGTTGTAACTACAATTAGTCACATTAAATAGAGCAGCTCCCGAGGCCACAATATTTTTAGGTGTTCAAGATGTACACATGATGTAAAATAAGCTACATGTTATGTTTATTCTCTATTCATGACAAACAAAAACTCACACTTTTCAACATAATTTCTCAAATTAAAAAAATTTTTTAGAAAAGAAATCAAAAAATCATCAAATGCATATGAAAACAATGCTTTGATGAAGTAATTAAAACAGTTTTATTGCTTATTGCATTTTAACTAGTAATCGGCAACCAAATGGATTTCAAAAGTAACTCTCCCTATATAGATTTTTTTCAGTGTCCAACACGTGCAGTGTCACTGTTTTTTGTACGTAGTGCTAGTTCGCAAATGTTAGCATGCTAAACAGTATCATGCGCACATTGTCATTGTGTGAGCAGGTTAGCATGTAAAAATAAGCATTTAGCTTAAACCACTGAGGTGTCTAAAATCCACCACAGAGCATTAATGTAGACTCTGAAGATGTAGATGTAGACCTATTTCATGTCTTTTCATGCTTTTGTTTTACATTGCAAGCACTTTGTGACATTTGTTCCAGAAGTTTTAATGTAAAAAACATCACTGGCATCTTGTGATGCTTTTGGTCTCCTAATTGCTTTGCTCCATGATGTGAACTCCAACTGTAAGCTGCGTTATGTGCTTGGGCCACGATTACTCTGTCTGCAGGAAGCCACACATTACCTCATCTAACCAGTCACTGAATATTAAAAACCAAACAGTTGGAGAGGTGTGCCCAGATCAAACAGCCCCCATTTTGTCGGGTACCAAACTTTGTCTCAAAGAGATGACGCTTTACTTGCTTGTGCAACAATCAAATAAAAAAAGTTAATATTCCATGTGAGTCAAACTGCAGTTTTTTGGGTCAGTTCCAAGCAATCCCTGTCCTGTTGCTTGGCCTGTGCTAGTGATTGACACCCAGGTCAACCCCTGCCACTCCGGGTGCAGTGGGGGTCTGACACTTGTGTTGCATTGGCTCTGCGCGTTCCTTCAGCTCTGCATATTCACCAGCCTGTCTCCCTCTCTGCAGGCCAATTCATAATTAACAGCTGTTGGCTTGTCAAGAGTGGCCCTGGCCGTGGCACACACACATATATTTATATTCACTGTGAAGACCCCCTTGCCATGGATGGATTTCAGAGGCCATGAACCCATCCTCTTCCCCTGAATGATGGACACTCACCTGAAAGCTCAAATACATACTCAGTCAACCTGCTCTCACACATCCCACCACCTTCCCCTTCTCTCTCTCTCTCTCTCGCTTCCCCCGCTCATTCAGTTTCTCTCCCATCTCTCTTTTTCTCTTCTCCCTCCTGCTCAGCACCTTCTGCCACCATGTCAGGAACTTTTGCATTAAGTCCAGCCCGTCTGGCTGGCGAGGAGGCAGTATGAAAATGAAGTGTGGCCGTGGCTGGCCCTTTGCTATGTGTGTTTGTCATGCCTGTTTGGCTGAAGTTGAAATGTAAATATAGACCGCGGGAGATCTCGGCTGCGATAGGCTGCTTGAAATTCTAATAAACAAGTAGCTGTCCACATGTAATAAATGACGCCCATAAAAGGGGTGATTCCTTGAGCAGATAAAGATGAAAAGTAATTGTTTGTGCTCACACAAAATTAATCAGATCAAAACAGGGGCAATCATTTTAAAGAGACACCAGACCCATAAAAAAGGCAAAGCTGTGATAAAGTATTGGCTATCAGGCATGCAGTCTGGAGGTTAGCATTACAATAATATGGAGGGCCAGTATTCATGTGGCTGTAGATAGGATTATTGCATATATTCAAAGAGGGGGAAATGTTTATGGTACATACATATAGGAGCAGAGGTTTGCAAAGACATTCAAGGTACAAGGTCATAAGCAATGGAGAGTTTCACTACAGGCTGGATATTATGTGATGCATATAGAGAACAAAAGTGTTACCAATAATTTACAATAATAATATTTTAATCCCTTTAAATAGTGATGATAAATTACAATCAATGCATTTACTGTTAAAAGGTTTGTTGTGTGAGATTTAGGCAGATCTGCAGAATATGGCAGAATGGAATATAATCAGGGTTTTATTAGTGCATAATTTCCTTGAAATATGAATCGCTGTGTTTTCATTACCTTAGAATGAGCCTTTTATATCTACAGATGAAGAAGAATCTGCACACAGATGTATCAAATAGAACTGAATATAATGTCAGATGTGGGGACCAATTCATTTATATGAAGGTGTCTCAGCGGTGCATGAAGCCAAAATACTGATAAAAATACCTTAATCTGCTGTATAGTGTCTTTATTGTGGGGTCCATTGAGTGTGTGCACTTGAGATACCTGCCAGCTGAACTGGCTAACTTCCATTTAGCCCTTTCTGACTTGAATATGGACAAAATGATCTAATCTTGGGGCTCTTCTTGACTTTTTATTTTTCAAACTGTCTAAATCAAACTGTGACAGTGAAACAAGTCCTTTCTCTGATGTTTGAGGCTTAGAAAATATATCCACAGTTTTACAGCTGCTTCTTTCACAATGTAAGCTTCTAGCAAAGACTCTTTTGTGGCCCTTGTGCATCACATGACATCTAATCACACCATCTGATTGCTATGTCAAATTCGGCTTCAGAGTCTGGTGCACTCCCTGAGTGTGCCATGCTGCATTGCCATGTTTCTGCAGTGGCCCAGCATGGACACACCAAACACTGGCTCTTGTGAAGTCCTTTTGCATTTTTTTGTGATTTTCATGGCAGCTGAAGGTTCACCGACATGGATGGAGAGGGTGAGGAGAGGGATATTCAGTTGGTTGCATTCAGCAAATAAATCCTGCACACTAGACAATGAATGCAATATATAAATTATAACAATGTTGTATAGAAATAAAGAGTAAAGAAAAATCTGTTGATTTTCTGTGTTAATAATTTATATATTAAAAAAAAAATTACAAGGGCATGCTCAGCACTGTACCTGACGGCATTCATCTATCACCAGTCTGACATTTGTGTAAAAAGGAGTCTCATTGGAATGAGGTTTGTGTCTTGTTTGCTTTGTCGTGGCTCTGCCATCACTTGTATTGAAACTAACACACTTGCAGTGCCAGCCAGGGGTGTTCCCCTTACCCAGATGCTACAGTGATCAACAGAAACAGTGTGTGCCATCCGGTCTGAGGGCCCAGATATGAGAGACCACCTGGAAAGAGGAGAGGCAACGCAAACATGGTTATTTTCACAGCTTTGATATGCTAAACACACAAAACCCACTCCAGCAGAGGGGCCAATTTCTGTTGCTCACTGTTTAGTCATACACATGGCGAGGAAATAGAGGAGCTCTGTTCAGCTCTTATGCACTGGCTGTGGTCCTATGTAATGTGTTTACCAGAGCAGTGGAGAGAGACCCTGGTACACACAAACAACAGTGGAGCTCAGTGCCCACTTGGCACCTTGGAGACCATCCATACTCTATTTCGAGCATGAGGACGGTTTATTCTGCACAATTTTGCCTCTTATGGTTAAAAAATTTGTCTTAAATTCTTCTTCTTGTCTTTTCCTAACTTGATGTGATAACTGAATAATCCTCTGGCAGTCAGTCCTCTCCTCTTTTAGTCTTTGATATGATAAAACATCAGTGCCAGAGGGTCAACTTGCCATTTGAGACAGTGTTTGTGCTAAGACGAAGCTTCTAAATGAACTGCTGCTCACTGAAACAACTCCGTCCTGTCAACTGACAATGACCCGCTTTTCTATTTGGGTACAAGTACAATGAACTCCGAGGGTGTCAAATAGATGAGATCAACAAGTCTTCCATTTAGCAGCTGTCCTAATTGAGTGGGTGATGAGACTAAGGCTTCTCTGAGGGTATTGTATGCTTTGGCAAGTGTCTCATCCACTTACGGGCAAAAGATTGCATTTGAGGAGAGCCAGCAGCTGAAGGCGACACTTGTGTGTAACTCTTAACACCGACCAAATTCCCTGCTCTCTTTATTCTTGTCTGGCAGGTTGTAATGGAGTTAATTGTACAATAAAAGCTATTCTCTAAATCATTTCCTCTCTGTCCATACAAGATTGATCACGGAACCAATCTTTTCTACTGCTGTAATTTTCATATTTAATGAGCGTGACTCCAAAACTATTACACTAATTAGTCAAATCTCACATATCGGTAATGATGCTCGCAGTAATTAATATTGTATTTAATTAAAAAATGACCCATTTCAATGGCTTGCATGGCAGGCGTTGCTGGTTGGTTTGCCTGCGGGTAGGAGGGATGTTGGAGAAGGGGGGAGGATCGGGGTTGGGCTGTTGGACAGCGCAGTGGAGATGGATAGAGAGCTAGGAGAGACGGGGAGGAGTGGGTGGTGGGGGCGGGGGGCGGGGTGGGGTGGGGTGGGGTGGACAGGTGTAGGTGCTGTGAGTGTCTCTCTCTCTGGCTGTGCCACTGCAGATTTCCAGTTTCCTGCAGCATATGTCTGCGTGGTTAGCATGTGCTCGAAACCCCCTCTTTTTTTTTTTCTTTCACTGGAGGCAGCCAGCCTGTGTGATTTATGTGGGGCCCCTGTTCCACTGTGCATACACTGGAAAATCTCCAGTTTACACAAGAATTGCCTGAAAAATGAGATCTGTGACTACATTCTTTTCATTAGCGGCTTACGCTAGCGTGGAGCCTGGGAGGCTCTGAGCTCCTAATGATGCGCACGCAGGCCCGTAGCCTCCCAGCTGCTCTCAGCCTCTCATTACCTACAACACTCATGTCACAAACACTCTTATTTAATTTCCACAACAATTAAAAAGGAAAACAGTTTCCAAACTTGTGTTGCCCGAGGCAGCTGAATGCTATGCGCCCGATGGCTCAAACAAAATGTTTGTGCAACCGACAAACACACACACACACAGAAACACACATTTTGATGTTCAGCCATAAAGGGAAGCTATAAACAACAGATATTGATATTGTATTCCGTGCAATACACAGCCAAAGAACTCTGAGATAGGAAACGACATTAGGATGGATATACTACAATGAAATTTTATTACCAAGAGACTCAATTCTCGAATGCACACTCACAAAACAAAAACCATACCTGTCTATCTGTGCGGTGACAGATATTCTCTGCATGTGGTCTTGCACGCTTGCGCACCTGCAAACACACACACACACACACACACACACACAACATTCAATCTCCCTTATAGCATAAGAACATGCAAACACCAGCCACTTTCCCTGAGCCCTCCTCCTCCTCCTCCTCCTCCTCCACCTCCTCCTCCTCCTCTCTTCCTCTCCAGCCATCAGTAACAAACAATGATGCTCTCGTCCCGGGCAGCAGTTCAGTTCTCTTATCTAAATAAGATTTAGCCTTCATTTAAACGGGGCCTCCATCAGTTTGGAGAGATGGCAGAGGAGAATTCAGTGGGATAGAAGACCTAGGGCACCTCATTTTATCTTTATTTATGTCTCTCTGCCTCGCTCTTTACCCAGCAGCAGGACTGGGTGTGCACATGCCACCGCCGAGACGCACTCAACAATGTAATTGGGGTGATGAAAAATTATCGTGATTGGGGGCATTGCCTCTCTCCCTCTCGTCCCCCCACCACCACCACCACCTCACTGCCACCCCCCGTGCTCCCCAGCCCACACCCTCTCCTCCCATCACCCTTCTTCCCCCCCGCCCTCACTGCCTCCCCCGAACCAGTAATAACATCTCCGGGCCCATCTGTCACCATCTAATGTGACAAAGTTTTTATCGCATGTATTAAGGCGGCCAGATTAAAAAGTAAATACGGCAATCTCACCAGGCCTCTGCGCTGGCAGGTTATGGCGCATTTCACGGTGGCCTGAGCACCTCATCAGTGTTCCGCCGCCTGTGCCCCTGGCAGGGAAACAAACAGGCCCCCAGGGAGCAGAGCCTGAGGGGGGTGGAGGTAGAAGGGGGACCGAGGTGGGGTTGTGAGTGGGTTGCGGTTGGCTGCATGGGGGGGAAAAGAAGGGGATGGGAGGTGCTCGGCAAGCAAGGGGGATTGGGGTTAAGGAGATGTTAACGGATACCATTAATGTTATATGTCTTCTTCCCCAAGAGGTAGACGGCAGCCTATATTGCCCCTTTGTGCCCCCCCCCCATATTTCTCCCTCTTGCTCTCCATGGGTTAACAGTGGAGAGGAAATGGAGAAACTGCACGTAAGAAGAAGAGGCGAAGGGCCAAAATACCCGAGCAGATATGGCACCAAAGCTTTTTTGAACAAAGATCACACATAAAAACTAAAGTGCTGAATTGGATGTTGATCATCCCAAACTTAACACCCTCACCAAGTGATTCATCTGTAGTGTGACCAGGCTCTCAGTGGTCCTCTTCCTCCCTGCATCTTTCTGCTACTATGGTCAGCGGCTTGCCTCTTATACTAGGGTGTTTTCCATCTGGCCCATCCGTCCTGGCTCTACACTCAGGAGGAGCACACTGAGGCTCTCGCCACTGCGACTGGCAGATGGGGAACTGAATGCAGTATGCCTGTCAGATTAGCTCCTGTAATGGCTCATTTGGGCTCCTATGAGGAGATATTAGCACATGTGTTCCATACGTCTGTGCTGAGCTCCATTACACCACCAGTAGAATCCTTCATAAACACAAAAACGCACACCTCAAGAGTCATCTTAACAAGAGAGACAGAGTGGAACAGGGCAGTAAGAGTTTTTCTGGAAATTTAACACCAAAGCATTAGACAACTGAACAACATCGGCTCTGGAAGACTGTGGACAGCAATTCAAAGCATGAAAAGTGCTGTTTATTTGTGTCCCGCACTCTCTTAGGTGTGTTCGTAATGAAGTGGCCGCTTTGAATAAAGCCTTAATGAATCTTAGCAGCAGCAGGCTTGGCAGAGCAGCCGACAGAACAGGGTGTGGAGATTGTCAGCCGAGCACCTGGGATAGCAGGGCTGCGTGCTGGGCTGCATGGCTGACAGGCTGGCTGCTGACAGCTTTGTGACAGGTCAGTGTCTGTGCCGGAGCGCTATCTGTAGCCTCCTCCAGAGGGAGAGCCAGCGAACATGTGTAGCTGTCTCTCTGCCTGTCATTAGGGGCTGCTTAGCGAGAGGGCCCCAACGCGCCACTCCAGTTCACAATTAACTTTGCAGGGCGCCGGGTGTGACAGACAGTGGATAGTGCGGGATGGTGTCGGGCCAACAGCGAGGACAGGGCGGCCGCTGTGCTGCTCCCGTCCGCAACAGATGCTAGTTCAGATGCCCGGGACCTCGGTGTCACTGACCAGTTTCATTGCCACCACACTCCATGGACCTGTGATGGCACTTGGACAAAGACCAGGACATTCGATGGCAGCAAATACTCCATACACGTGTCTCACTCTGCATAATGTAGCGGAGTAGATCACTGACAGGCTAGTATGCTGTGTAGAACTATATCTACAGTGCAGTTTAATAAGCTACATACATACATGCTGTAGGTCAACAAAGTAGAATGTCATGTGGTGCTCTCATGCAGCACCTTGCTTTCCATCTGCCTGCGCTGCAAGTCTGAACAAAATGCAGCTGCATGCATTGTTAACAGCCATAGATGGACACACTGTTCTGCATATGAGGCCTTCTCTGTCACGTCTCAGCAATTCAGCGGACTTGTGTTTGTGCGTATTAGACAGAAAGAGCGTGCCTGCATTCAGACGGCGAGCGTGATGTGCTGACAGGCTGCTGATGTTTGCCAGCCAGGCCACACTGCAGATGGAGGACACCCATGGTGCTGAAAAGGCCAGGGCCAAACACTTAGGAGTCAATTCACCAGAAAGGAGCCCACCAAGAAAGGTCAAGTGGACACATTACTGCATTCAGCGAGGAAGACATGGGCTTTATAGGGCGGAAGAAATCAATTCATAATCTCCTAACTGAAGGTTTTTCTGTGTGCGTGCGTGCGTAAGGGCTGATACCGGCTACATCTCTCTCTTTCCAGATGTGTGTATCACGATGCTGTAATATTGAATGACCTATTCTATATCTAGTCTTAACACACACAAACACACGTCTCAGTCACAACACTCACCTTATCCAACTCCAGAGTGTTGAACCAGGAATCTAAATAGCACAGTTGAGTTACTTGACTTTGACTGTAACACCACAGACATAAAAAAGAAGCAACCCAAGAGCGTTTTAAAGGTTGGAAAGAGAGATTTCACACACAGTAACACAACACACTCAAGTGCACAGTGCAGAGGGGGAATATCTAATAAAGTCTTAACAGATTCAGTTGTTTTTTTTTTTTTCATCGCTTCAGTATTTCCACCATGTGGCCATCTATCATTGATTCTCACAGTCATTGTGATCAGATATGTGAATGACCTCTCATTAAGTCAAATGCAGCAGATTAATCAGGGCCAATGGGTCCCGTTCAGGAGCAGGATGGGAGAAGGGGGAGAGACATAATGACTGGGGTATGAAATGAGATGGAGAGGAGGAGGAATGGAACGTAAAGACAGAGGGGAGAAATGGATCATCCCACCGAGGCAGAGAGAGGTGAGAGCAGAGAATGAGTATGCAAACTGTGCGACAGATGTAGCTCCAACACTTACTGAATGATTCTGTTAACTCCGTTTTAAAATATTATCCGGACATACAGAGTGATACAAATAACAAATAACAAGTGCCAAATTTTTTATCAGCAATCAAAAACAAATAATGTGGATGCAAAACATTTCTTTTTCTTCAAACAGAGAGAAAAATGAAAAAAAGAGAATTGTCTGTGATATGAATTCATGATTAATGTAAAAAAATTATTTCTAATTGAAATGTTGATGCTTCTACATTAACTATTAAATGTTAAGGATAATATGGAAAATAACGGCTGTAGGAGACATATGGGACAACCAAGCCTTTATCTGTTAATGTGTCATTTAAACAAACTTTCGTTGCATTTCGACACATTTTGTTATCTTGCTTCATTTTTATTTAAGATCTAGATGAGCTAATTTTTTAAAAAAAATTGTAGTTCCCTCTGTTCTTGTATAGAGAATCCTGCTCCTCCTTGTGTGAGCACCTAACGTTTTCACAATTTTGCACATCTAAAGATTGAACCACTTTTTTTTTCAGGTGCACTAGTTTCTGTTCGTTTGTTGAGTGCTTCTAAAGATTTTCTTTCTATGGCTGCAGTATGTTAATTCTTTATTAAACCTTTGTAACATAGAGAACACATTTTTTTTCATGACCCCTTCAACTTTTGTTGTTTTAGAAAAATACTAGTCAATAACTATTAACCTGACAGTGTTCATTTCAGTTGATTTTTTTAAAACAAAATTTAGCTGAGTTTTTAAACAGTTTCATTAATCTTAAACAAGAGAATTGTGTCATTTTATAAAATATAAAATTTAATGTCAGCTTGTCTGCAGCCTTTTGCTGAATGTTTTTTGACAAACACAAATCTTATCTCTTATCTGCAGATCTGATTTCTATGTTTTTGCATTAATACCACCGTACATTTAGCTGATAACAGCTTCTTTGTAATTTTATTTATTTATATATTTTTACTTATACATCTCACTTAAGCTACAAATACATTGTGACGCTCTGGTGTTGTAAAGTGTTTCCAGTTCTTTCTTGAAGAAAAAATGCAAATAAAACAATCCTTCTAAACCTTAAGCACAGATTATTTCCCCTTCAGTCACTATTTAATAAGAAATGCTTTTATGATGACTCACAATGTTTATAATATGATAATATTTAATATAAATGCATAGCCCATAATCTGCCTCACTCTGACTTCAGCAATTATTTGAAGAACGCAGGCATCAGTGTTCCCACGTGAAGATTGAACACTGAAAACAAAGTAAGAATCAAGTTCCTGTTCAGTCTATTAAAGAAAGCGTTTTAAACTCCCCATAGAGCAATAATTCTGATAATAGTGACACTGTTTATTATGATACAATTAAATGCTGCACAGAAATTGTTAAAAAAAATCCAAGCCTTTCTTTCTTTCCCCACCACACACACACACACACACTCACACACTTTATGTCTTTTAATATGTTGTAAAGTAATGTGTCTGCCTGCTGACCGCTGATAATTCCTTTTGTCCTGTGTGTATCTGGTCACCTGAGATCGCCTTCGTCCACAGTTGTGTGGATATTGACAGGTGGACAAGGTCAAGAGCCGGCAGCCCTCCCACCTTCTTGTGCATGGCAATTAACACTGAAGCAGTGGGAGGGAGGGGCCTGATTTCACTAGCTGGTCAACGTGTCAATCATCTCTGATAGGCTCCTCAGCCTCTGGTGTGGGTGCTGCTGGCTGGCGTGGTGTTGGTGTGGTGGTGGGGGGGAGTTGAAGCTTGAAGGGTACCTACGGGTGATGGTTTGTGGGGAAGGGGGTGTTTAAGCTTTTAGCACCACTACTTAGCGTCTTTGTTTAGCAAAATGGTATTCCTGATTTAATTAACACTTCAATTAGATGTGATTGCATAAACACTCCGCTAATAACGGCAGAAAGGCGCTTGTAAGCGGTGCAACATTTGAAGGAGTTTTTCTCATTATGGCAATGAGAGCAATCTTGTTACACAAATGATAATTAGGTGTCATTAGTACATACAAACTGGGTTAATTAGGGAGCAGCAGCACAAACACTTGAGATGGACTGATCAAAGTTGCGGTCTGACATTGTTAAAACTAAATCCAGCAAAGGGTTGGTTCACAGAATTATCACTCATATCAGCAATGGAGCCGGACCAAAAACAAAATATGAATACACAGAGAAACCATCCATTATGGAATGTATTTTATCATACTCTCAGGCTCCCCCTTATCGTCCCAAGTTTTTCCTCTTTATTCATGGAATATTCCTGTGGTAATCTGCAGCTGCTCAGAGCATCCCCCCACTGCTACAACAAGATGGTAGACTCACACCTGAACTTTGATACTCTTTAGAATAATTGCATATCAGCATACAGCATCACCGCGGTGCACACCAAACAAGCTCTTATGCATGGCAAAAAAACCCCCAGTGTTTGCATAAGCCCATTTATTATGAGTGATAGCGCTGCCTTCACTGACATTTTGTAAACTGGAAGCGCCTAATCTTGTTTGGGCTTGATACTTATTAAAATACCAGAATAGTCAGGCAGTCCATGTCCAAAGCAGCGTTGGCCATGTCCTGATAGGCGGTGTGTTTTTGGTTACAAATATAAATACATTTGTCTTGTGGCGGGCTTGCTGGCTGGCTGGCTGGTTGGCTGGGTGCGTCTGTGTCCGACGCGCTGTCCGAGGTGAGAGGAGCCCTGTGGCTGCCCGCCTCGGTCACATGATTTATGATCTAAAAGCAGCAAGCAGGAAGACGTGGCTGAATGTGAATAAAGTTGCCCACAGCTGACCAGAGAGCAGGTCTGTCTCTCCCTTCACAGCTGGCCTGAACAGCAGGCGAGAAGAAAGGCTGTCAATATCGCATGAAGACGATCAGATGCGTGCTCCTATGCAAAAAAGGCAGGTGGAGGGGGCCTGTGATGGTGGTGGTGTGGAGGTTAGTGGCTGGAGACAGGTTTGGGGGGGTGGTGTTGCCGAAATAATTGAATTCTACAATGGCTGGCAGATATCTGAATGTGACTTTGTGCAGCTCCAATCCTTTATCCCTTCCCAGTCCGAGTATTGACAGCTAAAAACAACAGCCATTATCTGTTAATTACATTAACATTTTATCAGTGGTGGGTTGCTGGGGTTCATGTCCCGCAGCTGGAAGATAGCTGTCAGTCAGCAGTGCGAGCACGTAGGGGAGTGAAGAGGGGGCTGGAGGAGCAGACCTGGAGATGCAGCCCTGCAGGGAAAAAGGGCCTTCTCCTAGCTGCCCTGCTGCCCTCACACCCCCTGCCCACCCCCACCTCAGGCCTAACAGGGAGGGGGCTGACAGTGGCCAGGCACAACCTCCTCAGTTTTCCTGTCCATAGAAGACAGGCCAAGATAACCGCTGACACCTGCCAAGCTATCCAACCCCAGGGCCAGAGACTCACCAGTTCAAACAAACTACTCAGGACAATGGACTTGAGACACATGCAGACGTGTGATTAATGTCACACTGCAGATCTCAGTTGGAACTAAGGGTGGAGCTGTTGGCTCTACGGCTCTCTGTACAACTGTAATTACGCTGGACTTCTTTGGAGCTGTCTGTCTGTGTATATCCACAGACACTGCTCTCTGGATCTGTTGGCCCTGCAGCTCTTTTCTCATTACAGCTCTCATATGTTTTATTTATGCCGTCTGTAGAGTGTCCAGCTCTGCCTGGGCACTGGCATGGGTGGCAGTGCCAAACAGAGGACAATAAGAGCGGGTGCCAGCTAGCGCTGCAGGACTTGGCAGTGGACTCATTGTGATGGTTTCAGTAAGGCAGCGGAGGGATGATTTCGGCTCTGCCTGCAGGTCTTTGGGGTGATCAACAGACCTCAATCGCATTACCCCCGGCTAGTAGGACTCCCACTTTGGGGACTTGGCCCTGCCCCTCCCAGCTTCGGGCCCTGTTTATTGATTGGAAGCTGACTTATAACTTAATATTTCACCTGCTTATTTCCCCCACTGAGGCTGCTTCCTGTCAGAGGGGCGACGCAGGGATCAATGGGAACCTTGTCTGAGCAGGGGAAGGTCCCAGCAGGGGTCGCCTGCTGATTGACAGGAGCCCTGCATCCAGCTGGCAGCAGGACAGCTCACGGTCAATGAGAAAAGCCGTGTCACCACGGCCATATTGGGTTTTCCTCACAATTAACAACATTACCTTGTTTTTACATTGGAGGGTGCTGCAGTGTCCAGTCACTGAGGGGTTAAGGACCAGCGGCTCGGCTGAATACACACAAACACTACAGCGTACACCAAACCATACACAAAAAATGCAAAGAACCACTGCTGACAAAGAGAGAGTAAGAAAGAAAGAGATATCAAGTGTAGTAATCAAAATGAAAAATGGGTCTCCGGCTACTTTAAACAAGAGCTAATTTATCACCAGAAAGTACGGATAAGTAGCCGAGTTGTTGCCGTTCAGTAAGTACCCGTTCTGCACCAAATTATTCCACCCCTGCCTGCGTGCAACCATAAATCATACACTTCCACACATCTTTTCCTATTAGCAGCCGTGTTAGGCATGGGCGCGTGCTCAGCTACCAAACACAGACTAATAGGCTACAACTTTTAATTTTGAGAATGCAACTCCCCCTTCAACACACCCCTCCTCCAATCCCTCATTTTCTAGTCAGCCCCCCCACCCCACCCACATCCCCACCGCTGCTCCTCGCAGCACAATATTCGCATTATCACATACAGAGGCATTACACAATCATGTTTATCACTGGGTGCCAAACATTCGGCCTGATTGTAAATGCTGTCCTCCCCCGCTTAGTCCTGCTTTTGCGTGGTGTGACTGGGGGGCTTCACATTACAGACGGGAGCACAGCCCACCACCGTAGATAGAGATGATCTTTAAGCTCTGGACACAAGGGGAAACACCTGCTAGCAGTGCGCTCCCTGGAGGTCGACTACACTCATCAATAGATGGGACTGATGCAATGAATTTAAATCCTTGTAGATAAGTTGGATCAAAAGAAAAAAAATCACATTTTTTATTAAAAGAATAAAATCTTCTTGCCTGAAATATGTCAGTTCAATTTGTTTTCTTTCATTTTTGCATTCTGAGAAATACACTTATCACCTTTTGGGGATCATTTAGATGTCCATTAAAAGGAAGATATCCTAAGCAGCCTGTTAGCTAAGCTCAGTCACTAATATTAAGGAGAGATATTTCATTTGTTTGCCATCCGCAACCTGATCACTAGATGCCAGTAAAGCCTACACATAGGACCTTTTAAAGGGAAAATTGGTAAAATATTGAAATGTTCCACTAATGACAATGGTTAACATAGTCAAGTGAACAATTAATTCCTCAGTACATCCTATATTAACCAAAAAAAGCTGACTTCCCCTTGTACGAGCTATGTCATTGATGTTTATGTTGAACTACAGGCTGTTAGAGGTTGGGTTGTCAGGCAGAGTGCTGCCACTCAAAAACAAAATTTGTTCTCTTTACTTTTACATCACTTAGTGGGTGTAGGGTTCAGATGATCGCAAGCAATGCATTATGGTACATGTAAGCACAATCAGATTGGTTTTACAAGCAGGACATCTCATGCAGTTCTTCGCTTAACAATTTCAAATGTAATCGAATTTTGCCCGGACAGAAATGAGGATGGAACCAGTCTTATGATCTAACTCCCCATCAGAAAGCAAATAATTGTATTCTGCAAAAATATCAAACTATTACTGAAACCAATTGAAGGAAATAACCAAACACGCTTTCTCTCTGAGTACATACATTATGATAACTGGTCCACACCCCCACTCAATCCTCTTCTCAACAGTATAAGAACAACAGCAAAACAATGGCTGGAGCAATAAATTCATCACACAGGCACGTGAGTTAGGCTGGGAAGTCCCAGGGAAGACAGCAGCACCAGCCCCAGTCAAATGCTAAGGGGACGTTACGCGTGATGGATGGAGTCTTTGACTTGGAGTAGAAGTGGCATGATGGCCTGGCATCTCTCTGAAGTGCTCCGCTCGTATTGTGACCAAATCCTGTTATGTCCCTGTTTCATTGTGGTGACAGCATGAGGAATGCTTGGTTTTGTTCTCCCCACTGTTGCTATCCATCATCTGTGGAGAAATAGAAGGAGAGCGCTGTGGCACTTTGCTTTCCAACCCCCCCCCCCCTTCTCCATACACACACACACACACACACTTACACACCTTTGCCTGCACACTCCTTTGCCTTTGTCTCTGTTGAGACATCCTGTCTTTGCCACAGTGCACCTGCCCCCCCCCTCCCCCTTCTCCTCTCCACGTGTGTTGTTAAATTATCCCTCCTGTTTTTCACATACTCCACACTCCATTCCAGAGGAGCTCTCTTTATGGGCCATGCGAAAGGACAGGAGAGCAGGTATGTGCTGCAGCTCTATTCAGAAACACTTAGCTCGTAAAGACAGCCTCTCCCTCCCCAATCAATCCGCTACTTAAAGGCGGATGTAATTTGAGCTCAGTCAATGTGCTTGGTGTTGAAAGCATCCTGCCTGGTTTTCCTAACCTGAAAAAAAACAAACAAAAAAAAAAAAAACCCACTAATGTCCAAGCATCTAATTAAAGCTTGAGTCTCACTTGATCACATTCTGGAGCGGTCAATGGGTGGTGGTGGTGCGGGGGGGAGTGTAATAGTTTAATTATCTCCCTCCAAAGTGGTTAAAGCTAATATTTAATTAGAGAATAAACAGAAAACGAAGGCCTTGGTATCAAATCATGATCAATGAAGCAGAGCAAGGACCTATATCGTAATAAGGGGGGAAACTCCCAGCTTATATTGCCACATAAAGGAATCATAATTAGTCAAACGTAATTAGCAGAACATTACAGAATTACTAGGCTGCACAGCAATGCCTTTCATGCTTGTGTGAAGAGAAAGCAAGGAGACAACTAAGCAATGAGCCTGTGATTCTACGGATATGGACAGTGTTTATATACTGCAAACCATCCAGTTCTTTTACTGTAATACAATACTTATACAATAGCTTCTTAAATACACAATCAGATTTAAAGGTTTGCACTTGGTAATTCCCCATCTGAGTGCTGTTATCACTGTCAATAAGGATAAAAATTAATAGCCTGTATGTGGATATCCATGGAAGAGTATCCCACCTCAGGCTGAGTATACAGACATGCTGTTATTCTGTTGCTTAATAAGCATCCGCGACCTGGCTCTGTATGTGTGTGTGTGTGTGTGTGTATGTGTGTGTGTCAGTGTGTATGACGCAAGCTCAAGTGTTGAGATCTTATCTCATAAAGAGGCTTATAAATGTACAACTATCTCATGTCACATAAAGGAGCCCACTGATTTATTCCTATTGATCAGCTGCCAGGGGCCGCGACAGCCTTGTAACGGAAATCAACACTCGCTCACAGCCAAGGCAGTCTGGCTGTACCGAGACATATGCACACAAGTCGTCCACCAGACTATACGGATTAAAATGGAAATTATGCATGATTTATCACGCTTCACTTGAAAGTAACTCCACGAGAGGAAATACAGCGTGTGCTGCAGAAAGACTGGCGGACAGGTGGACATACAGAAACACATGAATATTGCAGGAGGAACCTGCACGAGCACTCCATCCCCAACTTTGGCAAGCTTTTAAAAAAACAAGGGGAGTAAACTGACACCCAAGTTTACTAAGTGTTTATGTGACATCACAGCTGACCAGTGCTAGACAATGACCCTCAACCTGTCTCTGTATGGTGCCCCAGAGGTGTCATAAAACCTGGGCAGGGAGCTTTGCTTGGGATGACAGAGTGCCAGGCGCTCTCCCACCAGGACCTAATTTCCCCCTGTGAAAATGGATAGCACGTCCATAGCGTAGCTTAGTTTAAAATGCAAAATGTGGACATTATCTGGCATGGAGATTCAGCGGCATCCATCACACTATGCTAATGCAGCCCAGTGGTTAAGATATTCTAATGTAAGCCACCCTGGAGATGTAGAGGAATTAACACAAACAGAGCAGGGCGGCGGGAACACAGAGGGGTCAGGAGATAGGACAGGGGAGCTACTCCTGAGACAGGCGCTACCACACACACACACACACACACACGCACGCACACCCACACACCCACACCTACACACATACACACACACACACACACACACACAGAGGCGCAAACAAAACCAAACAAACAACAATGTTTCTGAGCAGGCAGACTCACTTTTTTGAAAAGGCCAACTTTGACGACTAAAAGAGTGAAATTGACAGCGGGGATATTCAAAGAAACAAATTTGAAAGTAAGTTTTAAAAACCACCAACCACTTTTAAAATCCGGATGAACACACACTAATTGTCTGTTAGCATGCATCACATACTCGCTCCCGTATCTGATTCCTCCTCCGTTCAGATTTTGCCTTCCTGGCTGAAATAAAGTTTCCATTCACATCACTGCTGCAGGAGCAGTGAGCCTGTTTCCCCCCACCCACCCCCCCACCCCGACCTGCAGGCTGTTTGGGGGCTGTGCACAGTCCCAGAAGAGTTCCTCTCTTCTCAGCTTAGTGGTGCTTATGAAAGCCCTGTCCCAGTCCCCTGCTCTGCCTGCCAGAGCTGTAAGGGACGGCATTATTATCATTATATTAATGTGACATTAATTGCTTTTACTTTTTCACTCCATTAAGTGTGCTCTATCTCTTCGGGAGCCTGGCCAGATGGTTTATCACTTCCTGTGCTGTTGGTAGCACCATTAATGGGCTAAGACACAGGGCTATAAAATAATTGCGCCGCAGTGTTGGAAATGTTCATCGCGCTAATTGAAAAGTAATTGCGGAGGTATAGTGCAACTGTCACGCCATAAAAGCCTGTCATAGGAGAGGAGGAGGGCTTTCTAGTAAAAGGCTATTGTTTGCAGTCATACAGTACAGCGAGTGGTCAAAGCAATGGTGGCGCAGTCTTTATGCTAAATGTTAACAGGGGCAATGATCCATTAAAAACACCGCTCTTTTATTTTCTATCACCTTTCATAATAATGCGATAAATACATCACACAAATTTTCTTTTATACTGTGGTGATTTACATGATCTTTGTGTTTTGTATGACTGTAAAACATGTCTACATATTGTAAAATTAACACTGTGAACAGGAGTATATGAGTCAATTAAAGGGTTGAAATGATGACACAGGTCATGTGATGTGACTTTGTGGTGCAAAATTAGCTTCATGTTAGCAGTTTGTGAAACTTGCTTGCAGGGAGGTGATGTCTTCAGATCAGGACAGGTGTGTTATAGCAGAGCTGTCAAACATGTATCGGTTAAAAAGAAGAAAACATGCAGAGCAGTGAGAAGCGGACTGTTTCAGTTGTTTCTGCTGAGCGTACTGACATGCAGCCATGCCTGCCTGAAGCGAAGAGGTTGAGTGAGCGGACACAAAGTAAGTACTGAGTCTGAATAAATGACTTCAGAGACCAAAACATATATTCTGGCTGTTGTTTGCCCTCTGCTTTTCCCGGTGTGTGTATGTGTGTGTGTGTGTGTGTGTGTGTGTGTGTGCACAATAAGTGGATGTGTCAGTGGATGTGAGCTATACAGTCATTAACTCTCACCGGAGAGTCACATCTCATGTAATATTTGGTGCATTCCTGATTTTCCTGTACATATTTTGTTGAGATATAAATCAGACTTACTATTTCAATAACCAGTGTGCCATCAGCAATGAGACATGAATGTCTACTAATGAATTTTAGATATTACATCGCAGAACCAAGAGTATTAAATCATTAACATGTTAATATAACATTAAAAAATGCAATTAAGCTGGCAATTAATCAACATGAAAAATAAAAAAGGAGTTTTACTGCTCCGATACCTATAGATTTATAATTTATTCACAATACCGGGTGCAGATGAAATAAATCCCTGCAGATTCTCCTGTGTGCATCTAATGCTGAGAGGATCTTATGAAGTTGTTGACAGCAAATACTCAAAGTGCATAAAACAAGGTGACAAGCAGTCAAAAGCAAGATTAATTGTCCTGTACCTCCGAGCTGTGGGATGTGTGTGTGGATGTTACTAAGTGAGGGTCCGCAGTTGTGTCTGTGTCTTTTATTGATAAAAGGCTTGTTGTTTAAGGTGACGCCGCGGGTTAACGGAAAGGCCGGTGGGCGTTCGTTTAAGCCGTCATTACTAAAGCAAAGCAGCCTCTCTCGCTGCTTATCAGCCCCTCATCGACTCCCCTTCCAGCCCCCTGTCGCCGCGCGAATCCAGCGTATTGACACCCATTGACTGGGACTTGAGGAAGAATGGGATGGTGAACTTGTCTAACACAGATCAGGGTCAGGGCAAGGGACAGGGAATGGGGGGTGTTTGTTTGTGTGTGTGTGTTAGTGTGTGTGTGTGTGTGTGTGTGTTTGTCTGTGTGAGACCCCCAGCATGGATCCAATAGTGCTGTGTGTGCTCCAAATCAATGACATGGGGGGAAAATGAGGCCTGAAATGGGTGTGATTGATTCCAGCAGTTATGATGCCATGTCCATTGATGCCTTTTGATTCGCACTACTCTCCTTTTCGATTCCTTTTTGCTTCCAAAATAACCACATGCAGCATATAGACTGTAAACTGTATGTGTGTGTGTGTGGGCCGCTTTGAGGAAGGAATAAATTCTCTATAGGTCAAGCAACCGGCGTGAACTGTGAGCCACCTCAACCCCTCACCCAATTGCCCCTCCCTCCCTCGCTCTCTCCTCCTTTCCAAGGTCAATATCCTCAACAATTAGTCCGAGGAGGAGGAGGAGGATTTGAAGCATGGTCGCACCCTCTCCAAATGCCCCCTCAAGGGCTTCAGGGGGCAGCAACGGTATGTCAGACTAAAGTGAAAAGTGTACCCATTCCCTCTTTATGTCTCCATTTTCTACCCTCATTAGGACCATTCAGGAGCACTTAGAGGCCCCCTGCACATCCACACATCACCCCGGTCAGGTCTGCCCTCTCCTCGACGCACCTTTCCCAATCAAATAACTATCATTAAAAGCTCATATAAGTGTGTGTGCGGATGTGTGTGTGTGTGTGTGAAAGAGAGAAAGGCAGAGAGCAAGAGAGGGAGCCACAAAGATAGTTGTATCCATATAGCACGGTCATTCTAATGTAGTATTGATTGGTCCCAGTCACCATGGCACCAGGACAATGGTCCAGTCCTCCTGGCCACTGGTCAGTCTCCCATCAGCCTCTTCACCTCCCCCACTCAGCTGACTGGATGATCCATACTGCAGCAGATTAAAAAAGGCACAGCTATTTGGGTTTTTTTTGCATGGAGCTCTGTAACCTATAGCACAAAATTTAAATGTATTCATAAACTTCGCCCTCAAAGTGGCAGATCCATGCAGGTCGTAAATCAGCGGCTCATGCTCTCCTCTCCTTTTTTTTCCCCCTCTCTCCCTCCTTCTTTTTGCCAACGCCTGCTGGCCTGTCAAGCCTCAGAGGAAGAGAAAACAAGAACGGGGCAGTCGTCAGGGAGGAAGAAGAGTGTGAAAATACAGCGAGGTGAAGCAAGTACAAATGTTGAGCTCAGAGAAACTGGTCCCGTGAGCTCATGTGCAGTGCTACAGTGGAAAAAAAAAAAAAAAACAAGACAGAATCATTACACTCAACTCAGGATTTGCAGTTTGTTCTCACACTCACCCATCTAACACACATGGAAAAAAAAAAAAACTTCCTCTGTTCTGAGGATTTTTTGGTACTAAACAATCGTGAGTTGACGTCATTTTGAATTCCAAATATCTGAGAGCGTTTCTTCAGTTGTTTGGTCTGCACAGCTGCGCCCTTCCATCCATAGACCACACACACACACTGAGAAACGAAGGGGTTGAAGGTTTTTGCAGTAGCAAAAAAAAAAAGGCAGCAGAGGAGAAACACGCTTGATGACAAGAGAGGCGGAAGCAGGTTTTTTTTTTTTCTGAATTTTCTTGATGTCTCAGCTGCCTGACAACAAAGAGCACAGGGGCCTCGTTTTTTGATTCAAGTGAGTGATTTGCATAGAAAAGTTCATAAGCACGGGACATAAGGATATGGTCATAAAAGAGAGCAATAAAAAATTTAACTATGACAGAATATTAAAAGTGGCAGTAAATTGAAGGCAGGCTGCAGAATGACCCTTGTGGAGTGACTTCCTCGGTCGGGACTGCTAATCTCAGCGTGTGAGAGGGGCACTCACTGTACACAGAGAATAAAACATCTCCTGCCGACCCCTGACAGATAGGGTTGTCTCTCACACTTTAATCCTGCCGGATAGTTAAGATTTAAGATAATGACACAACGACTTTCACATTGATGCCGACATTGAATCTTTTTAAGGAGCCTCCTGCTGCCGAGCCGGGACGGCCTGTCAGCCACTGGCAGTGAAAGAGTTGAATGTCTTGCGCATACTCGTTTCCCGATGTCAGGAAGAAATTGTTCGTAACATCGGCCCCTCACACTTGTCTCAACTCATTTATTTCAGCCAAGGTCTGCGGATATAAATAAAAGGAAATGTTACTGGAGCATTTAAACTCGGCGCCAGCCTTGAGACCAGTAATGCAACCACATATCATCAAAAGTGCTGAATCTCCCTTTGTCACCACACATGACGTGCAATTCCTCCAAACATATTCACGTTTTGTTGTCATTCATACAAATAAATAATCACAAAGAGCCTGGACAGCCCTTTAAAGCTGACCTCTAAGGTAATACTGAGTGTCCATCACATTTATCCTGTGGCTACTAAAAATAGAGCTTTGATATTATTTACCACCCACCAGCATTTTCTTTAGCACACTCGAGTAACATGCTTCATCCCAGCTGGTTTTTGAAGGCTTTTTTTTTATCATGAATGCAGTTCAACAGGTGGTCCATAGATGGAGCTCTTCTCATTAGAATATACATGACGTTACTGTACAAAGCTGTCCTCTGGTAACTGTGTGCTGTCCTTCATTCTTCAGCAGCAACAGAGCTGAGCTTCACCTGCCCTCTGTGTGAGCACGAAACGGGAAAAAAAAAAACAAGGTTGCTGGAAAACAAACATGCTGCCTTATTGAAGGAGAAATTTGGAGATATATTTAACTTAGTCTTTAAAGCATAAAGTAACCGTTTTAATAGTTGTGTTTCTCTGCCTTACTTAACACACCGGACCCCTTGTGAGCGAGTGTCAAACCACAAACCACCGGGTCCCCGGAGCAGTATGACTTAATTGAGCTATCCTGGGAAATCTAATTACAATAATGCACAGAGGATTGTGTAATATTCCCTCTGCTTCTGCTCTAACACCTATCCCACACACACACACACACACTTTCTCTCTCTCTCTCTCTCTCACATGCTCACACACAGATAAAATGAGAGGGAGTGCGAGGGGAGACACACACACGAGGGTGTGCTAGGAGGTTGCGGGTTAGACACAAACTGCAACAACCGTAAAACATTTCACAGGAGATGTTTTAATCACGATTCACAGGCCAGTAAACCTTTAAACAGCAGTCCGTCAGATCCACGGGGCCGAGAGGACAAAACAATGACAGCGTTATATGATGAAAGAGTGCAGCATGGGAAGGAAATAAAGTTGCTTTTCTTTGTGTTTCAAATTAAATTTGTTTTATTTTTTTTCTTTTTTGGGGATGGGAAAGTTTGTTCAAGTTTGTCGGAGGGCTCTGAGTAAGAGAAGTCAGTTCAGCTGAAGGTGGGCAGGTGACACACGGGAGAACAATATTAGAACAAAAGCACATTTAATTTGCTCATTTGCTATTACACCGTACAGCTGGGCAATGATCATAGCCATATCACTGTAGAGAGTTATTGAGCAAATCACAGCAATTCAAACGCGGCCATATGTAGGTATCTCAGTGCTGCTGGGGCTGTGGAGCACTCACACACACATGCACACACACACGCACACACACACACTTCTACAATAATCTATCCTCTGCCTGTGCTCATTGACAGTGTTAATTCCGCTGAAAAGTGTCCTAAAACGCCTGCCGATATGTGAGCTTTTACTGCACAAAGACAATAGGAAGAGTCCTGCAGCTGCACACTGAAGGTATTGATGCTTGTCAGGCATTGACAGAGGCAACCTTTGTGTCTGCCATGGACTGACAATGTTAGAGGCACTTTTGAGGTGGGGGGGTACGCTGCATTTTGCATCGGAGTGACACTACAAAGAGAAACAACTGGACGCTGAACACAGAAATGAATAAATTTATGTGATTGTGCAAGATAAAAATGTATCTGAGGGTTCTGGTGGTGTAAAAACAGAAGCATATCAGGGGCTGGAGAGCAAATGTGATTTGTGTTTAGTTTCTTATGGAGTCAATATGAGTGTGTGTGCTTATGTGTGTGTGTGTGTGTGTGTGTTTGTTAGGTTTGTTTGTGATTCAGTGCAAGGTCAAAGGGACACAGGGGAGAGACGGGGGAGAGCAGTGGTGCACTAAGAGGGGGGTTGCTACTGTGCCCAAGGCCATACCCACACAGACGGACACCATATTGAAATTAGCAAATGGACTGCATAGTGTCGCTTGCTGCCCCATTTGTGGTCCCCTCTTCTCCCGGTGATATACAGATGCAACCAGTGAAGGAACATCACTGTTTCAAAAGGGTAACGGGGTAGGGTATATGGCAGGGGGGGGGGGCGGTGGCTAACCCCCCTCCCCTTGCCCTAAAATGAAATGGGTCGACTCTTATTTATTTACAGCATGTTTTGCACTCATCCCATAACACTGTAAATTACCTGCATGGTCAAGGCTCCTTTCTCAGACAAGGAGACGGGAGGAAAAAAAGGACATAAAACATGTGATCTATATGATATTTAATTCAGGAATCACATATGATCTGTCAATTTCCATATATCATGCTTTATGAGTCATATTTTAAATACAAAATCACGTTTATGAATATAAATGTGTGAATTACGAGCGGTCATATGTGTTACAGGATGTACAATATGTCTATAGGCCCCAGACGGAGTGTCTTGACGATATTTATGAGATTTCTACAGTGTATCTCGTAAGAGGATATGGGACGGGTGATTTCCTTGCTGGGGTCTTAGGTGGCTGATCACGGATCTGATCCTCACATGGCGTGCAGTCTCATCATGCTGTTGACTGTTTGACTCCCTGTTCATCTCTTTCTGAGATGGAGATGATGTGAAAATGGAAACAAGGACGATCGAAGTGAAAAGCATGATGTAGCTCATGTTATGACCCGAAATACTCCATGTAATTTATTGTTATAAAACATGTTGAGTTTGGTTTGTTTGATACAAGAAAGCTTGACACTTACTTGAACTTAATTATACGGCAAAGCAAGCAGCACTGGAGACAGTACTCCATGTGTGTGTGTGTGTGTGTGTGTTTGCAGAGAGAATTCCATCAGAGGGAACTCTCTCGGGACCAGACCTGGTCTCTAGCTGAAAAAAGGCAGGGGGCTCCTCCATTATGGCAAACAAGTGCATTTGCTTTAAGGCCAGTGGAGATTTCTAACCTTTGCTTGACATGCCGAAAAGGTCAGGCCCATCCGTGGCTTCCCTCCGGAGTTTTGCCTGACCATTTCCTCCCTGCTCCTTTGGACCCCAGGAAACCCACAGTACCTACAAGCACAGTACAGATTAATCATGGCAAATTTTGGGGGTTTTTTTTCAAATCACAACTCACTAATTTTGTGGGTTTGGCCAATATATAGAACAGCTTAATAATTGTGTTATCAATCTGACCAGTATGTACATTCAATGCTTAATTTAAAATATTAATTTCTTAATAATTCTATTATTTGTTTTCCGTTTTAAAAATTCTAAAACATGCACTAAATAAGAAAAAATCCCACCTGCACACTCAGATGGAGCAAACATCTTAATATAATTCGAAAGACAGGCCTGACCCAGAGTAATAACACGGTAATTGTGTTAAACGCCTGTGAAGTGAGCACACACAGCA
This sequence comes from Acanthurus leucopareius, assembly GCA_029814765.1. NCBI lineage: Eukaryota > Metazoa > Chordata > Actinopteri > Acanthuriformes > Acanthuridae > Acanthurus > Acanthurus leucopareius. Next base: position 2,625,056 of record JAQMCX010000017.1, on the reverse strand, counting down.
CCCTGTGTGAGTTTTTCTCCATTTGATGGACGTATCCATGCTTATCAATGTTCCTTATCTCCCTTCATTATTTCCAAACCAGTGGTTAAATTGGAAAAGCCCATAAGAACGTGTGAATACATGGCAGAGGCAATAAAACAGTAGAGGGAAGACACCCCCTCCACCCACACACACACACACACACACACACACACATTCTACGGTGGTGTTTTCCTTGGGTGGAGGGAGATACATTCAGCAGATAGTTGGAAATATTTCTGCTCCCCCAACAGCTTCATATCAGTGAGCAGCACAGATGAAGATACAGTCGGGCAAATAAATCTCAAATGAAGGAACAAAACCCTTCACATGCAGTTATCTTGTGTGTGTGTGTGCAGTGCGTGTGTGTGTGTGCAGTGTGTGTGTGTGCAGTTTATTGCCTGCCTCTCCGCTCTCTCTCTCAGCGCTTGTGTTCATACAATGTTCAAGTGTTAAAGAACACAAGTGCACTGATTTTTAGCTGAAAGCACTATTTTCTCTGCAGTGCTGGAGGGTCACTGTGGTCTCGTCCTAGCTGTGTGGCGGCGCCCCCGGTGGTGTGCTTCTCTCTGCTTCCTACGGGACTCGTTCTCAGGGGATTTTCTGGGTTCGCTTAATTTCTATAGTGCTTATCAGCTGAAATAGTGGAGCTTGTTCATGAAACTTCTTCTGAAGGAGCAGAACCACAGTTTTGTCCAAAAAAACAAAATGATGGAATACAAGACCTGATATACTACTTCATTTCCTTTTTTTCTGATCCAGATGTTTCTCCGACACCTGCAGGAGATTGACATCAGATCAGAAAATGGATATTTAAACTGTACTGGTGCCCAAAGTCTCACCTTTCACTGTATGATTGCATAACGGTCTGATGAAAATCCAACCAGAGTAATCTGACAAACCGGGACAAAGGTCCGCTGATGGCCATTAGGTTTTTTAGGACAGCGGCTCAGCCATGCATTAAGTAGTGAGGAGAGCAGGCGTGTAACCTGATAAATGCACTTAAAATGGTGAAGATGGACAATGAGAGGGCGAAATCTCAGATGGCCCGCTCTGTGTGCCTGCTAGGCACTTTGACAGCCTATTGATCAGCCAAAGAGAGTCTTGGGCAGGGTCATGGCTCAGATACTGCTAGTGGGACAGGTACAGGAGAGCAATAACCGGGATCTATTAGGAAATAGATCTACTCTTGAGCCAATTACATTGTCCTTTTGTTGAAGATCAGACGTGTTGTTGACTGCTCGCACTCACAGTTTCCTCTGTGGACACGGGTGAAATTTCTTGTCCAATACAATACATGGCAACAATATAGCAATCTGTCTGTTGTTTGAAATTGATGTGACGTAATGTTTCTGTCTGGGACATTGATAGCTCACGGTTGTGAAAATGCCCAGCTCCTGTTATTGAATAGTAATAGGCTTGTCGGCCGGTGCCTCCAATTTCACAAATGGAGCAATAAATACACATAACAGAATCAGTGGAACAATAAGAATGCCCATAAAGGATGGTTGTGCCTCAAAAACAAGGAGGAGAGCTCTGGGAAGGAGGAGATGGAGGGAAGGAAGGGGGGGTCAAAAGAAAATTTGACAAAGGAAAGAGATGAAAAGTGTGTGTGTGTGTGTGTGTGTGGGAAACAGAAAGAGAGAGAGAGGGAGAGAGAGAGAGAGAGAGAGAGAGAGAGAGAGATGGTGGCCCACTCTTCATTTCTGTGCCACAAGCTCTCCTGGGCATTTGCGTGCTCCGTTTTCAACCTAAGTGTAATTTGAGCCCTGGGTTGATACAAAGTGTATGCAGCAGCTCTGTTCAAACCCAATCACTCACCCTGACGTGTAATCCTTTCCCTCGCCATCATCAACGTTGCTTTGGGAATAATGAAACACACTTAAGCAATACACAGCAGTCATACAGCTGCGAGCGTGGCCGCATCTTGATGAGATGCCTCGTAACTCTAATGAAAGGTGTTTTGACCTGTCAATGGAGGTAAATGATTGCCTTGCTACTGTATCTGTGGGAAACTTATTGATGGCAATATCTGGTCCAACATGGTGATTTGCATGAGAAACGAGGAGCACATTGCTTTTAAAAATACAGCACTTGGCACCCGTGCTCCACATTTTATATGTGTGGGCCTCCAGATCTCCTTTTTCTTTCCTTTCATCCTCAAGTCATCTTGTCTTGTGATGCCATTGTTTCCACAAAGAGGATTATTACAATTAATTGGTTAGCAAGACATTATTTCAAAAAGGGAAATTGGCTCTTATAATTATATAGAGAAGGGAATACTTTAACTCCCTGGAATATCAGCTTCCTGAAATAATGGAGCTACAGCCCCTCACTTCCCCCCACCTCCATCAGCTCTAGCGTGTCTGTCTGCCTGTTTCCTGTGACGGATCCATTTTCAATAGCTCCTGGCCCTGCAGTGGCTGCGGTTGATGGCTGGATGGTTGGGTGGCCTGTGTGAATCTCTGACTGGCTTGCCTTGCTTACCGCCACCCATCTGTGATCTGTTGCGAGCTCCAATCCGCTCTTTGTTCTGTCCCTTTGCTGAACTCGCCGTCAGTCAGTGTGACTGGTCATTGCAGCATGGGTGAATACACCAAGCAGAGGGCAATGGTCAGGGTAAGGTTGCTCCACTGGGTGAATGAAAAAAGTAAGACAAAAAGAAATGTAAACAGAATATATTGATAGTTAACACAGTAAAGAACAAATGTGTGTAATACAGTTGTTAGTCGTGAATGCTCAGCTTCTTAAAAGCTTTTACAATGAGTAATTCTACACAGCAACAACTGCCTAGTCAACTACTTTGGTTGGTAAAAAAAACTGATCATCGTCTCCACTTCCTTCAGCTGTACAAAAATGAAGCCAATTTATCCCAGATTATGGGTTGGTGATGTTATTTGGAGCTGTATTCTGCAAACTAGTAGTAACGGGTGGAGAAGCAACACTGACGTCCTCCCAGGTTTAGGGTTAACTGTTAATCATAATGTAAAACTCTTGATTGTTAGCATCAAATAACTAATACAATTAAACTCCTCTGAAAAAAATGTGCACTTGAACACAAACTACCTAAAGTGACTAAAACTATCTTTGTGGAAATTTATGTAATGCATACTTTGATATTTTAGTGCAACTTACATCCTATCTGCTGACAGAGTTACGGAATTAAAGTCATGTCCTGCAGTTAACCACCAGGGGGAGATGAGATATTTTGGCTACATTTTAGAGGAGATTTTAATACATCCTTCATTTTTATGTCAGTGGCTCCAGACTGTATCCCAAGAAAAATCCTTGTTGTCCAAATCTGGATGATTTTCCTTTTTTTTTCTGTAACACTGCGCAACCAGTTCAGTGTTTTTATTCATCCCGCAAAATTTCTGAACTGTCATTGGTTTACAAATGTTGTGATTAATTCAAATTAAATTAGTTTAAAATTAGTCCATGTCCAGACAATGTATCCTAATGTATGAATGTTTCCCCTCACTACCCCTCTAGTGCTACCATGTGGCCGACATTACTGGTTTTAAGTGAAAAATTTCAGTAACCCTGAGCTGTATAACAATTTAATGTTGGTGCATATATTTTTGTTTCCCACAAAATTAACCGTAATTACTTTGGTGATTCCTTAATGTTCCTCTCGCAAAATCAATGATTAGGTAAACTATATACAAACTGCAGTTCTCTAATACTTTAGTGTAAGACCAAAAACCTGCAAAACTAATTTCCACCTGCCTCAGCTGGGGCCTTGTATGTGTTTTGTGCTAATAAGCTAATGTTAGCATGTTGACACGCTAAACTAAGACTGTGAACATGGTAAACATTTTCCTGTTAAACATCAGCATGTTAGCATTGTCAGTGTTTTAGCATGCTGATGTTAGCGGCCTCATAGAGCTGCTAGCATAGACACTCATACGAGCTGTTACCTTAAACATTAGGTAGCCTTTAGCTTGTGCTGGTTGAATGACACATTTGCAAGCGTTCAAGGTCTTTACAACAGGTTCTGGTTAGGCAGATTTAAGTTAGACCACAAAAGAATTCACAGAGTTCAGGGAGTATTTAATTCATTGATCCTTTACCTTTTTGAAAATCAAAACGTAAAAGTTACACAGATATTGGTGATTTAACGATCAGAGATATCAATGTACACCATTGCCAAATGATATATTTCACACCATAAATACTCAGAGTACAGGAGCAGGAAATCAGATACCTGCCCCTGTCTGCAATTTATCATAAGGGACCAATTCTGACACACTGATGTTCATAAAAACACATACCCGCTTCGTAACCAAAATGGGGGTCACACCCATTGATGGCCAAGTCACGTGGTCAACGTGAAGCATGCTTTACCTTTACAAACAGATTCATGAAGAATGAATGGGAAGAGAAGATCAATAAGTACAATTACAAATATTTTGGCAGGAGCACTGAGGGAGAGACAGTTTTTGATAAAAACATGGATGGCTCAGGTATGTCACAGACATGTGAAGATGATAAAGAGCAGAAAGTGTTTGAATCAGAGAAATATTGACAATATGATAATGAGGTAGTAGTCAGCAGGGCGCTGCATACTTTATTTTTTATGGTATTTCGGCAACCTACTGTATTGACGCTAATATATTTACACACTTAGACACAGCTTGTAATGTAAGACATGTTCTTTTTTACTTAACACAGTGCCATATTGAAAGATAGAAAGAAAAAAGGGAGATGAGAAGACTCCCATTGTTATGACTCTTATGGCTGATCATCTTGGGCCACTAAAAAACTTCTAGTTGTAAAGATTTTTCTGCAAAAAATTTCATTTATACTGCACTTTTATTGAAACAAGCACAAAAGTCAAATCAAATATAGTTCTTCTGATATACAGGATACATGTTTCTGATTAGAGGGATTTAGAATATGTCACTTAATACCATACAAATTCTCCCAAGTCTAAGTAAAAGCATGCTTTTAGCATGGTTTCAGTCAGAATTGGTCCCTGTTGTATTGCACAACAGTAAAATAACTCAAGTTATATTGTCACCCTCTACAGTGGAGCTTGCTAACTGGACAGCGGCTAGTTTAAGTTGGGATGACTGGGTGCTGGAGTGAGTAGGCATCCTCGATTATGCGGCCAATCAGGCTGCTGCAAAGAAGGCATGCCTGCTGCTGGATCAGTGCTAGCCATTGATATCGCAAGCATGGCGGCAACTCTACCCTACTGCAAAGTCAGGGATTCCTTTGATCACAGTATCATATTGTTGTGACAGCGCCACAATTTATCACATCACATAAAATCCTTCAGTAGTATAAGCATTCACCTCCAACACGCTCTCTCGCGCATGGAGACGCGTGGCATGGCTCTGCTGGACTGGACTACAGTATTACTCACACCCTGCGTAATGGACATGTAGCAAAACACAGAAAGAAGGGAGCGCGAGGTTTCTTTCGCCCACCAAAGATCACACCTTGTACTGACACACTGCTGGGTTGCTGTTACCCTCTGGAGCATGCTGACACTTTGTTTCTTGCATAGCTATTCACATGTGCATGCTTGGGCATCCTGAGCTCTCCTCACAGATGCCGGCCTGCCTCCCGGCCAGTGGGAAGGGTGTTACTCTCCACCGGCCACTGTGTCAATATGAGGTCAAGAAGTAGTGATCCACGTGTCTATTGTACTCCTGGAGGGAGGGGGGGGGGGGGGGGCAGTGAGGACAACAACCTCCTGTTGGGTTAAAAATAAACCCAGTGTGAAGTGCCACCACTCCTGCTCTGCACCTGCCATTTACCTCCGTTTGGTTGAAGCTCTATAAATGCAGGCACGGCTATTAAAAGACGGGAGGTGTCTAAAATGGCGAGAGCAGATGCTGAGCACCTTGCTCCCAGTGTGTGGGATGACTCTTTCACAGGCTTAAAGGGGCCCAAAATAGAGTGGTTGACATATGGGCCTCTGATTGGACTTCTGCCACTCGGCATAAATCCTTTGATACTGCCACACCAAACCCGCTGCTCATCTTTCACCTAGCCCGAATCAGGTCATCTATTCACATGCCAAGAGGCAATTTCCACGGGCTTAAACAATGACCAAATTTGGGGTTCAATGAGTCGCATTAACAGCACCGACACAAGCCACCGCAGGAGAGGAGGAACACTGGTGTGCAACAGTCGTGCAGTGGTGTGTCCAACTGGTGGGACTAGGACACACAGGCATGGTTCTCCAGCAAACAGCAGCAGTGAAAAGCACATGAAAGATCGGAGGTTAAGCCCGGCTTCCCCACAGCTCCCGTTATTGCTGAGTTACTACAGAATAAGACGACTGACTACTTGTACCTGCCTATGCTAGTTTGATTAAACATGGGACCAGCAAATCTTTCAGTCTGAGACAGATCCACAAAGATCACACGGCTTACTGCTCTGGAGAGGTATATCCAAGTACATTTAAACTGATAAGAGTTCACATTTATGTAACAATTTTAGTTCATTTTTTTTTCCAGGAGGAGAACAAGAGAAAATGGCCACCAAGGTCACCAGACTTTGAACTGTACACTCAGTCTTCCAATAATAAATATATACATATCCCGGTCAAGTCCAGGAAAAAAAAACACAATTGTGAGACAAATGAGTCTGTTTATGTTTGTTGACACCTCTGCTGTCTTCAGAACAAACTGAAGGAACTTTTAGTTTTATGAAAAAAAGAAACCTCTTAATCTTGTTATCAAGATCTGGCAAGTATCTAATTCTGAAGATGGTGAGGGGCAGAGGGGTCCTTCATCATATACAGCATGATCACTGACAATTAACAAAAACCAAAAAAATTATTACTGTACATAGTATTTCTTATATATTTTAAATTAATCTGCATCATTTTTATATTTATACTAATAACCAAGTTTTGCATTTGTTCTTTTTTATTGAGTGTCCCAGGGTTCCAGGAGGAGGAGCTAGAGAGGTCAGTCTCAGTCCTGCCTATCACAGTCAGTGGGGGGGTGTCTCCTTCTCCTGAGTACCCTCAGCCTTGGTTCAAGTCACTTTTTGTTTCACTAATGCAGCCCTCCACAGCTGCCGTGGCTGATCGACCGCCTTTCCCATCAGACCTTGGCCTCCAGCATCTCCAGGAAGAGTTTGTGCATGGGCACCTTTCCCTGCACCTTGATGCTGTAAAAGTGCTGCACAGCCTTGGTGGCCGTCTGCCGCAGCAGAGGCAGGGTCATGAGCAGCTTGCCCGCCCGCCGCGGGTCCTCCTGGTGCTGGCTGCTCTCGTAGTCCTGCAGGGCCTCATGGAGAGCGTCCTGCAGCTTCTGGACCGCCTCCATGTCCTCTATGTGCATGGAGTCTGATTGGATGAGAGAGGAGAAAGGAGCATGAAGATTGGTGGATTTTCAAATATATATATAAAAAAAAAAGGGACTTGAAACAATTGTAGTTAGCAGTTTGAGACACTGGCAATAAAACAAGAGTGATAGGAAATGTATTTTTTCGAAAATAAAAATTAAATCTCATGATTGATCTTTACTGCTTTGTCAGGAGCAGTAAGGTAAGGGAACACATTATTACTATAACTCAAACCCTGACAAGATAAAGAATGGATCATAAAAAAAGAAAAAAGAACAACATCGTCGTCTTCATTTTATTTATTTTTATTTCCTATATTTATTCTTTGGTGGACTGGGCGGGGACATTCATGTGGCCCCTGACCAGCGAGACTGAAAATCAATGTTATCCTCCGGTAACAATGGCATGAATAGCACCCAATCTCTGCTGAGTGAGTACACATTAAACACCTCAGTGTTCCGAAGGACAGATTGTTTTCCAACAGCAGCACAAAGAAAAAAAAGGGGGCTCCATTAGAGAATTGAACGCAATAAACAGGCCTGAGATGAATGCAACACTTCCTTTCAATTAATTTCCTTCCTGCTCCCTCAAAGGGGTTTCTGACCATCAGATTGGAGAGACAACAAACACTAATGGGTTTAATTTAGTGCTGGATGCAACAGCAAAACCCGTTATCGAACATGAAATTTGCCTGTACATTTGTAATTTCATTTTTTTAATTTAAAAAAGTTCTTGCTTACCATATTTTTACTATAAACAACAAAAACCGTGACTCTCTCAGTGTCAGTCAGCCCAAATCTCTCCCCCCCTTTCTGGCCCGTTTTAGACCAGTCTGGCTTCTCTCCGGTGTTCTTTGCTCCTATAATGTTTCGCTACACTGCCACCGTTTTTTACAGATCCTACTGTACATCATGTTACAGCTCTCCTCTCTTATTCTCACCGTTCCCTGCCTCCGTCTCTATCTCCCAGCCTCTCTCAGGGACAGTCCGGGGTCGCCTTTTTTTTCTCTCACTGGTTAACCGGTGTCTGGCACTCCGGAGGCGGCGTGTCATTGGCTGTCTGACTCGTCTCACCTTGGCGGTGCATATTTTACCACACGGGACAATAAAAGGCAAAACAGATTTCAGACTTCGCCCCAAATTCATTGACTGGAACAACTGTATTCCCAAGACCTTGAGACATTTCTCACCCTGACGGTTTTCAAATCCACAGTGGTAAAATGAAGTAGGTCGTTTTGTAAAGTGAATGTGGGAGGGAGAGGGGAGAGGAGGGGAGGGGGGCGACAGAAGAACAAAAGGCAAAAAAAAAGAGACAAAAAAAATCGCAGTTCAGGATGTGTTGTGACATAATTATCTCTTGTTCTTTTCACAGAGGCTGGATTTGCAACCTAACAAGCTGCATTTTCTTTTCTTTTTTTTTTTTTTTTTAACAAATCACACTAATATTCTGGTCTATTTCCTCGCTCTTAAACGCATGCACAGTTTAGCAGTAAACCTGATCTGAACCAACTATAATTGAATGTTTTTCAGTAAAAGGGAAAAAATAAGAGGAGAAAATAAAAAGAGAGACAGACACATCTCAATAGATGGGAAGGAGAGCACACAGCTCGCAGTCCTTGGAGGCGGGGCAGACTTAAAAAAACAACTTTGAAGAAACAATTTCCTCGCAATCCATCAGTGAGCCCACGTCGATCCGATTGATAAACTGCTAATTACAAAATCAATCGCTATGAATTTTCACAGCTGTCAGACAGAGGGGCTCCCGGGAGAGTGATCTCCCAGAGACCTTGTTCTAACATTCCGGACACCCTCCTCCTCCTCCTCCTCCTCCTTCCCTCTTCCTCTCCTCGACCCCCATCTCTCCTCTCACCCACCACCCCACCTCCTTTCCAAAGCTCTGTTGTCTGAAAGCAAAGACCCACCATCAGCATTTTCATTTTTCAGCCCCGGACAAAACAAGGGAGAAGCGGCCCAGTGACCCAGGTGGCATTGATCAGAGCGGGACAGGTCCTGCCTCCTCAAAAGGAGCTTGTCAATAGCGGCGTGCCGTTTCGGCATCGCAACAAACGAGGCCTATCACTCCCTGATACTCATTCCATTCGACTTAACACATTTTATTGACAGCCCCTGTGCTCCTAATGAAATGCTAAATTTATCTCCTGTGGCTGCTGTGCCCTGCAGCTACTGTTATGGAGATAGAGAAGAAGAGGGCAGAGTGAGCGGCTGGAGAAATACCACAACATGGAAGGTGTTCAATTAAAAAAGCTCACTCCCCCATCCCTCTTCTCTGTGCTCTGCCCTTATCTTCTCTCCATCTCTCCATCTCACGCTCCAAACTAAAGGTTACACTGCAAAACTCCTGAAAACTAAGAAATGTCATTTCTAAAACTGTGTTCGGCAAGACTTTACTGTTTCAGGATATTATACCGTCTAGTGCACATTACTCAGAGGTCAGTCTGGGAAAAGTGAAATATTCTGAGTGAGTAATACACTGAAAGGATGTCTCACGTGTTTCTTTGTTTTTATTTTTTATATTTTTGGGTAAAGATTTTTAACATCTTCGTATTTATTTGTATCAATTGATTAAATTACTAAAAGAATTAATTATCCAATTTAAAACTAAATTATTATTATTATGAAAATAAAATATGTAAAAAAAAATGTAATTTTTCAGTGTTTTTGTGTTTTATTTTACTCAAAACCATAATACGTTTAAAACTTAAATTTAAAACACTTAATGTGAATGATAACATTTTATATAAATAATAAGGATAACAGACTCAACAAAAAATATGTGTACATATTCCAATAAATGCTTTGGGGCAGGTTAGTTTCTCTGAAAATAACTCTTAATTATAAATATATCATAAGTAAATAATAAATTTATCATGATTATAAATATCATTTAAGGAAATTATTTACATGTTTGGTTGTGTAGGAATCTTTTGTTATGTTAGAGTGGCAGTAATATTTCTGCTGCTTGATTGTTACAGTTATGTTAATAATCATAAAACACTGCAATGTTTACAATCACAATTAAACAAATAAATGCACTTTTTTATCAAGGTTATTCTCTAATGTTTTTGACGCTTATCTAAAACAGTTTTCATTAAAATGCACATAAAATTTGCCTCAATTAAAATTCATGACACCTAAATGTTATTTATGATGTGTCATTGTGCTGAAAACACCTCACCTGAGTTGGCGAGAGCGATGGCCTTGAGGGTGACAAACTCCTCCTTCTCCACTTTAAGCTTCTTGCACTTGCGTACCAGCTGCAGGATGGAGACGTAGAGGTCGAGCAGGCCCGTCAGCCGCGAGTGCTCCTCGTCCATGATGTAGTCCTCGGCGTACACAAGCTCGTCCTCGTAAGGCAGTGAGCGGAACACAATGCTGAGGATGAGGATCTCCATCCAGGCGCTCTGCAGTAAACTCATCTGGTCTCCAAGGGAGAGAGAGGAAAAGCCTGGAAGGACAAATGGGGGAACCGTATGAGGACAGGAGGGTTGAATGACAGCGGAAAAAATTGTGCTCATTTCTGTTTATCTTTTCCATCATACAGAAGTCTTTTTTTATGTGAGAGCATTTAAAAGTACAAGAACGTATTTAGAAGTCAAGGAACAGACAGCACTTTGAGTGATCAGTAAACCAAACACGAATTGTCAAGTAGTGGAGTACATGCCGAGGCACATGTAAGTGAGTGGTGTTTAATTTTAAATGCACAGTAGAAGGTCCCCTTTGAAGCCGGTGTCACACCACTTGAATGGGCTTTACTGTAAGTGAGGACAGTAAATCGGTGCAAAGGTCCAGGACACACAAAGCCATGTGGTTACCCCCTTGTATCCTGTCACACTTCTATTGGTGTGAGGGGGATTAGCACCGAGACACATTCTCATTGGAGGGGTGGAGGACATGACATGCACTGTGTAGCGGGAGGAGGTGACGAGGGGCTGCAAACACACATACACACACTCACACATAGCAACAAAGACACACAAACATGTGTCAACCAGGAAAACAAACAGGCGCACATGTGCACATGCGGCTCACGACACCTATACGTATGCACATAAATGCACACACACACGCACACAGAGCGCAGGGTCACATGGTTCAAGTCCAGCCTGAAGACCTGCTTAAACCCAGGGCCTCATTCTCCGAACAGCAGCTGGATGAGCTTGGCCGCATCACACTGCTGTCATTTTTCCTTCGGCACCTCTACATGCACTTGGAATAGAACATTAAATAAAACAAACTGCTAGATCCCCAAAAGATGAGGTGTGAGAAACTCAGGCACATTAAAGAGAGTAAAGGCAAAAAAAAAAAAAAAGAAAGGAAGAGAGAGAGAGTGAGGAGCAGATAGCCAGATAGCCATCTCATCCCTTTCCATTCGTACTACCCTTCAGCTGTCAATAAACTGCGTGACCCCCACCTCAGCGCCTTCCCTTCCATCTCCCACCCCCTCCTCCTGCACAGCATGCCTGCAGGCAGCGCGTTCTGACAACATATTAGGCTCTTCAGCTCCTCCCCTGATTAATATGATTGCTTTTACAAGTTTTGCTGCTGCCACGCCAGCTGCCAGTGCGTGATTAAGAGGCGATAGATTACAGTATTGACCAGGGCGCTCGCCACACCTATGCCCCCCGTTTTCTCTTAAACATAAATGATCTCACTGGGGTGCAGCCACCAGCCTGATGTTTATCTCCTCCTGCCAGGACACCATGAACACACACACACACACACACATACACATTGTCAGAAGAACAAGAGACACGATGAGGAAGCGTGAAAGAACGTGAAAAAGAAACAGGACGGAGAGAGAGAGAGAGAGAGACGGGCAGAGAGAAAAGAAGAGCCAGGGAGAGTAGTACCTGAGTGTTCAATTTCCCTTATCGTGGTGATGACCACTGCAGGGGAAGAGCTGGAGGATACATTAATTAACAGATTGTGATCAGAATGTGAGGGCCTTCACATTTTGAAGGGGAATCAATAGTCAGTAGAATAGAGTGCTGACAGAAAGGTGCTGGTGCCCTGCTGGACTGGTCAGAGGTCTGAGGAGCCCGAATAAGAACCCAACAAAGCAAAGTGCCGAAAGCTCTCAAAACATCTGACTATTATCAGCGGAAGCAATAAGCCATATTTTGTAAAGGCCTCTGCCATTACACATATCCAGACTGCATCTTCAAATCTTTTTGTTGTGTTATTTCCTTGTCTGCATACGTGGCCATTAAGTTGGACAGACTGTGGACTGGCCGGAGCAAAATTGTCATGCAAGCGTGGACGCGGTCTTGATTGCCGCATCAGGTTGGCATCACAATCACAGGCGAGGCTTTGTCTAGCCTTTTAATGCCAAGGAGGACTGAAGCGGAACTAAAGCGCTGCACCCAATGTGACAGCCCAGTGTGAAGGCCTTGTTCAGGGCTTGTTGGAGAGGCTTTAGAGTTGTTCTGATACAGCAGACACCTCTCAGCCATATGCACACATGCAGACCAGCAGCCTACAATTACCTTTGACGCTAAAAGTCCTTGAATTTAATCCAGTGTTGTGAGATGGAGAGGTGGTGTTTTTCCCTTGCTTCATCCCCTCTCTTCAGGGCCTAAATTATCGCTCCAAATGGGATCTCGTGTCGTTGCCTCGCCTTTTTCCACTCAATTTAATCGAGTAATGAAGTGACTTCCCGACTCCGCAGGTCACACTGCGCTCCGGCCGCCGCACTCTGAAGGTGGCCCGGTTAAGTGCCGTCGGAGTGGGTGATTTCCTCTAATGAAATATCAATATTTACATCTTCATTTCCAGCCCACTGCCTTGGCGGGGTTTGACCAAACATGACACAATATTGACCAAATCAGAGAGGCCTGTCTACGCGCTTGAAGGGCCTTTTCCACTCCACTGCTGAGTGCACCGGCAGATTTCTGTCTGAAAGTCTTTGTGGCAGAAACAGAGAGATAATAACAATGTCGAGATCTTCTTTGTTTACTCTGACTTAAGCACCCTGCTCTTAGCGTGATCATATGTCTCAAAGGAATTTTAACTTTTAGAATTGCAAGATGTGAAAAAGCATTCATATAGAAACAGTTAAGTCTAGACAAGAACGGAAATGTAAATGCAGATGACAAAGAAGTAATAGTACAAAGCAGCCCAACTTCATCAGCACGCTGTTATTCATAGCTCAAAAGGTGAAAACAAGACCACTAAAGGCCAACAGCAGAAGCCAAAACCATCATCTTTCTCTTTATCTCCCCAAAAGCCCTCGGCTGCTGGCAGGAGGGGGCAGCCCAAACCCACAGACGGCTGCTTCAAACCCCTCGCAGAGATTAATCAGAGCGCCGTTTCATCTGCCAGAGCACAGGACTGTCCAAAATGAAATGGTGGAGATTTCTGTTGAGCTGGAGTTCATATTCTATTAATTTATTATTGTTTCCCTCTCCCCGAGGGCCATTAGCGCGGGTAATAAAAAGAGATGTAATTACGAGGCACGGTGGCCCCCTCCAGCTGCAGCCTCCTCGTAACTCACCCTCAATCAGACAACAGAGCAGACAGAGGGAGGGAGAGTGAAGGGGGAAAAAAAACGACGAGAGAGAGAGAGAGAGGGAGAGAAATGGAGGATAAAAGAGAGGAGAAGATATGGGCCAGAGAGGAGAGAGATAAGGAAGAGAGAAAGAGCAGCAGCAGTAAGTGAAAAGGGGACGGGAGCACGAGGGGGAAAAAGGAAGAGGGAGATAGAAAGAGGAAAGAGAGTAATTCTGGCTGGACAGGAGCTGATCTATCATGGCTAGCTATCAGAAGGACAAGCAGGCCCTGAAGACTTCTGCCCAGCGGCAATCTCACCTCAGCCAAGTCAAGTGCTCTCCGGGCTCCAGTTGGAGTAAAACTGCCCCTAAGAGGACCCCAGGGGTTCAGCACGTCCCTTTTTTTTTTCCTAACCTCAAACTGAGCAGAATGATCATGCTGCCATAAGCTTATTCTCTATCAAAGCTTTTTATTTTAGATGGCAGTTTAAAAAAGGAGGACAAGAAGAAAATGTATGCACCTCTGATTTGTATAGATTCCTCTGATCTGGCAGAGTGACACACTACGGCGTAAGATGTATAACCAACACAGGAGTGAAGGGCAATTTTGTGCAGCTTTATAACAGTGTGTGTGTGTGTGTGTGTGTGTGTGTGTGTGTGTGTGTGTGTGTGTGTGCAGCTGCCAGCCGCGATTCTTCTTGAATTTACATGACAGCATCAGGAGGACCCAATCAATAGCAGCTCCGTAATAAATTGCTGTGCTTGACATAAATAATTGGAGCTGAATTCAGCATCATGTACAACACAAACAGCTCAGTTTGCTGCGAGCTTTCCCCACTGGACACTGAGCTGATGACACAAGGGCTGTTTTTGGGTTGAATCAAGTCAATACAAACTAAACTGACTTTGTCAAAAAAAAAGAGGTTGATGACTAAAAATTAATCTTGTTTTTTTCAGCTCCAGTGCTCACTTTAAGGAGAGTCGATTATCTGCCTTTTTTCAACATGATAACCAGCCCATTATCCGATGGTAAGTAGCTGGGGAATGGGTGATTTGACCAGTAGCCTGTGAACGTTATGAGGTTGAAGAACGTTAAATACAGTAATCCCCTTGTTTTAATCTGCACCCTATGACCTTCTGACCCTAACGGAGAAGTCTTTAGCCCTCCCCTGGGTCCCACTGCCCAATACTGACGTTACATATATCTGTGCGGCCCCAAAGACCAGGACGAATCAGGCTTTAATCATTGCTATAATTACACATAATTTATCTCTGCCGCCATCAAGCAACATTGCTTAATGAGGGATGGTGCTCTGCTGATGATCACTTACAGGCACATCAGCATATAAAATCTCCTGTAAAGCATTTTATATAAAGAAATGGTGGAAAAGTCTATGCAGATGTTTGTTTTTTAAAGCAAGATTTAAGACGGATTGAACTTGGTGATGATACAAACGCTGCAGATGCACAATGGTGATGCTGGATGTACCTGTTCATGTGTCAGGGTGACTAAACAAAGCCCTCCCCCCACCCTGCCTGGCAGATGTCCCTTTCCTGGCCCTGCATCCTCCTGACTGCCTGTCTGCCTCCAGTACGCCCCCATCTCAATCTCCCTGCAGCTTTTCCGCCTTCCTCCTGCTCTCCTGCCTGGGTCCAGGCCTCAGCATCCACCTGATTGCTCAATCTATCTTTATCTCCTGTGTTGAAGCCTACGTCAGAGGGTAAATTGAATATACTAAGGGCTGTCTGTTGGTGTCTATATTTAATAAAGTGCACTGATGAGGTGCTGATTTATTGCCGGGCAGTATTCACACTCTATTACAAGGAGATTACGCAGCTTGAGTGGGATCAGGCTGGCAACACAGTAAGTAGATTTCACAATTTAATGGCAAAGAGAAAACAGGAGCCCAGAGGGGGGCTGGAGGAGGGTGGGCTGATGGGTGGGTGGGTGTGTGATTATGGTGGAGGGCTGAGCTGACACAAACACGACAACATACAAGAGGCGCGATCTCTTTTTAACATTGGTGCCTCTGTGCTAACAACTAACACGCCAGGCGGTTGTCTGTCAAACATGGAGCTGATGAGCTGGAATCCAATAAAACACAGATGATGAATATTCCCTAAACACCAATAATGAACAGAACAATGCAAACAAGACAATTTCATCAGATTAATCTGGTCTGAATCTCATTCACCGAAAAATGCAATCACACATGAGGAGGATGTTGATTTTTTTAAATCAGTGCTTAAAAAAAAAAAAATCTAAATGCGTTTAAGACATAAACAAAAGTCCTTAATGCTGTTTGGGCATTTCACATTCCAGAGGTGACATACCAGAGCAAAAATATTTTTTATTGTGTAGGAGCAAAGCAGCAGAGAGTCAATGTTTGTTTGGCCCTTTAGCCTTCTGAGAATTTCCAGCTGAAAACAGTTGGGCCTGGGAAGCTGTGATGGGAGCTGACAAACACCAAACAACCAGTACCTCTTGTATAAGCAGCATGCATGGCACCTTTTACATATGAACACATGACATTCCCACAGCGGGTGGGAAGGGATGTAGGGTGGCATGAGGCCATGGGGTCACAGTAGTCTCCCGCAGCTTCAGAGGAAGGCAGCAATGTCAAGGTGGTAAACAGGCTCTGGTGTACTGACGCTGTCAGTAAACTTAGTTCCTCCCTAAACCTCTTGGACAGAGTGAAATGCAGCTTTTGACAGGATGTAAAGGGGGGCAGAGGGGTGGACAGCGGACCGCTATGTGTGTCAAAGGTTGTTAGCACCTTAGGAGCAACAAGCCATCTGTCAGCATCCCCTAACACTGCTCCTAATGACCCTACCCCCCTCAGGCAACAGCCGTGTCCGACTCTGCCTCATGGTGCTATTTGGAGCAGTGACACTAGTGTCCAAAAGCTCCACAGTGATTATCAATTAATCAAAAGCAGATTCAGAATGATGAACCTTTGAAAAAGCTTTAGATATGTGACACCAGCTTCCAATATGTAACTCATTATACTAAAGTAATGACAGATGGTACTGATTGTGTGATTACTTGATCTAAAATAATAGAAAAAAAATACACTGCAAAACCTAAAGAGGCCCTCATATGTGCAAACTGACCTTTCATTGTATGCTTAATAGAGCCTGGATGACAGAGTTGACATTGGACCCTGTAAGGCAAAGATACCATCTACTCTAATGATAGAGCTTTGACATCCTCCAATCGCCCTCCAATTAAAACTCAATAGGGCCACTCTACTCCACATTATGCCTCTTTTGAAACGCATTTTCAAATGTTAGCCGAGAATAGGTGAAATTAAAAATCAATTGGGAGAAGGTAAGTGCCAATTTTCGTGACATTTAAATTGTTACATTTGGACTTTAGTTATTGGCCCATCTGTCAATGGTCTAATCAATGTGGTCTTCTTCATAATGAACTGTTAATCTTTTTAATTCCATTGCCTAAGGCTGCAAAAATCTATCACAATGCAATCAGCAGTTTTTTTCCCCCCGTGTTCCTTTCTTGTCCCGGAGCGGATGGAGGGAGAAATATAGTAGGAACCAGGCATGGTAGGCTGCCCTGGGGTACCGTTGTTGCGTGGAGTGTTAGTGCATGGAGTCTCGCTCAACCAGTGAACCGTCTCTGATCAGGTTCAGCCATGTACAACTCAATTATGCAGCCATTTCATGGCCAGAGGACACCCACTGTCCTAATACAGACACCACCAAAGGGACAGACACAGAATAAGCACCGAGCCGAAGTGGAAGTCTTTATCCTATCAAATTGTACTTTTAATCTAAAAAGAATATGTGAGATTTTACAATACATGTTAAAAAAATGACCAAATAAAAATCAAAACCACAAGTGTGATTGCGTGTGTTTAAACAGAAGCAGATCAGAATAATCTGCTTAAAATCCATCATCCTGCAGGTGTAACACATTGTTCCGATCAATTACAGGTGTTCCTTAACACTCATAACAAACTCTCAAACCTGCTGCCTCAGGTTTTGGGTTAAATGATCATTATCAACACATTCAGAATGACGGGTTCTCTGCCGCAATCTGCGGGACAAATCCCATTAACATTATGAATCTATCCACTGTACAAAACGTGTTAGTGTAATCTGATTAACAGGGCTTCAACACTATGACACACAAAATCCGAGTTGAAGTGTCCATACATTTAAATGATGATCCACTCTGGGAAAGAAGGTTAAATATTTCGCAGTTAGTGTTTATAAAATGGTGTGTTTAGAACATAATTAATGGAAAAAATAACGAATGTAAATATAGATTGCAATGTTAACTGCCTCTACTTAAGGTTACTCAGTGGCCTCAGATGACCTGTGAAGTACTCTGCATTTTTTTTAACATTACAAGATAGAAAAATTATCAGAAACTTCATACACATGTGTATCTTAGTGCACAATGCCTCTGTGCTTCTGCAGTCTGCACTCAGCAGCCAGCACAGGAATGTGGTTGTATTCGTGCCCGTCTGCATCGCTGGTGTGATTTTTGGGTCACAACGATGAGAGTGTGTTATCGGGTCAGCTGTGATCCAGTCCTGACTAAGCTCCTTGCTAAACTCTCAGTGTGCTGACCATGCAGGGCCCGTGGGGAGTGATCCAAACAGTTTAGACGTGTAAGGGGCTGGGGCTGAGGCCAGAGACTGAGAGCATATCCATCTCTAATCTCCTTACTATCAGATCTGTACCTGATTAATACCCCTCCTTCTGAGAAGTACTCTAATACCTTTTCAGTACATAATGCACCTGCCCGAGGTCAGGTGGAGTCCACTTCACTTTATGGAAAATAAATGAACCGTTTTAATTTATGAATTAGGATTGAAATTTATCTTCTGAGTCAACTGATACGGCACACTTCTATGTATGTGTGTATGGGTGTTTGTCAGAGAGAGGCAGAGTGTGTGTGTGTGCGTGCATCAGTGCTGTAGTGATGTTGCACATTCCCTGCACCCTGACAGCTCTGTGCCTGTCCAACTTAAGGTGATGAGAAGAACACGTTATGGAGGTGTCGCTGAGGGACACATTCATTTAGTTTGTTACCCCTCCATGCCTATAGCACTGTAATGTTATAGAGTTATGGGGGTCAAGCTCAAGATCAAGGAGAATCTGCCTCCGTTGCAAAAAAAGAGCCGCTAAACAATGTGTTCTCTGTCAAAATCAGAGGAAAAGTCTTGAAGGAAGCAAAATCTCTGCTGACGTGAGGTGCTGTATCCTTAATTCAACAGCCTCTTATAACCTAACACCTCGTCTATCAGAATGCCTATGGGGCAAGGAAGAAACATGATTATGCCCATCAATAATTCAATGTATGTGTGCTTGCGCCTGTGCGTGTTTCTGTGTGCGTATGTGTGTGTGACTGTGTGTGATATGATGTCCTGTTTGGATTGGGCAGGGCCCCAACTTTGTTCTAAATCTCCCAGGTGATTACAACATACACTGGCACCAGGTCTGTGTCCTCCTCTCCATTCAGTGCAGGGCTCGACCACATCACAGATTTGTTTCTTGCACAGCAATCACTCCATCCTCCGCTCACCCGAAAGCAGTATGAGCTGCCGTAATCAATTAACTATGTTTGTGCGTGTGCATGTTTATTCGTACAGGGTGTGTTTGAGACAGAGAAAGGCATAAAAAAGGCTTTAAAGAGAGAAAGAGAAAGAGCAGACAGGTCAAAAAAGACGAAAGAGGTGGCAAAAAATAATATGTTTTGTACCGGGGATGTGCTTGGCCCAGCCGATGATGACCACCAGCTCGCGGTCAGCCAGGTCGCACAGCGTGGTCAGAGCCTTGATGTCGCTCTCGGGCATGGTGGGGTCAGGCATGGCATAGATCTTCTCTGGCTCCGCCACCAACAGGTGAGACACTATCTTTGTAACTGAGGATAGAGGATGTGAGGGGAGGGGGGGGGGTAAAGAAAAGCAGACGTCAAAGGTTATATCACTGCAAAACTCAGCGAGGCACAAAGATGCACCACGCTGATACACACCGGACATTTTGAAATTGTAACACAAGGGAGAAATGGTGGTATTGTTCACGTAGTTTCATTTCCCTTTTTCTCATTATGCAAACTAATGGATGGAGCTTGAATCTGTATGAGTGAAATGACGCCACTGAAAGCTCTTATCCCTACAGAATGCATGCAAGTGGAACAAAATGTATGGTGGAAAATGTGAGTGTTTTTAAGCACTTTGGTATTATGTCATATCGGTCTTCTGCTTGTAGACCAATGATATTTCGGCTCAGATGGAACAATACCTCTCATATATTTCTGACCAGTTAACTCTCAACTGTCCAAACATGGTAGAGACTCTTCTTCTAGGTTTACCTGCATGTTGGCCTGGAAGAGGAGGGACCATTTCAGAGGGAGACAATGCCTTAATGACAGAGCAGTACTCACGAGGCTTTTTGGTGGGAGGGGGAAGCGTCAAGCCCAGGTATGGGTTGTTTTCTGAGTCCAACCTCCGCTTGTACTTCTGTCTGCCCCCTCGCACGCGGTCCAGACGAACCCCTGGTTTATAAACGACAAGAGGGACACGAGATGAGGAGAGTGTGTCGTTTTCCAATTAGATTTTAAGGGATCAAATACAGAAAAATTTAAGAGCTAATAAAAGATGCCATAATGCATAAAAGAAATAATCCTCAACCTATTAGACAAGAACAAAAAGTGTGGGCTGGGGATATTAATGTTTCTGTATTAGATCATGTGTGAAAGCAATAGTGTTTGTGCTGCTTTCTATCTCATGTGTTAGCATTGTAAAAGGTCTGCAGAGTGGCATAAGATTGTGTGTCCGTGTGTGTGTGAGCATGCACTCATGTGTGTGTGAGTGTGTTTGTGTGTGGATGTGTCAGAGGCACGGCTGCCTTCCCATATGTGGTCCATGCCTGGCTGGTCTACTGTGACACAGCTGAGCCCAGAGCAGGTCTAAACATATGAATATTTAACGCAGGGTCAATGATCTCACAGACTGGCCCTCTAATTATTTAGCTTTTGGGGTGAGACAGACTGCATACTAATTAGCTGCCAGCTACATGCCTCTTTGCTCGTATGCGTGCGTGCGCTTGTGTGTGTGTCTGTGTGTGAGTGTGTCTGCTTAAGCTCAGGTGTGTGCTCTTTGGTACCCAGAAAAATAAACTTAAACAGCCTACAAGCAAAGACACAGTCCCACACACACTGTACAAAACATCCGCTGTCATACTGCAGATAGATAACTAGGTATTGCTTTCCCATAAAAGACCCTTATTTCACCCCTCTTTCACTGGAGTAGCACTGAGGCCTTATCACCCCCAGCCACAGCTAGGGGGCCAGGTTGCACACTGATACTGTAAATGTCAAGCCGGCCTCATCATAACATAAGTTATTTATTATCTCATTATTTGATAAGAATGTTTCCATTTGGATGTCTTTTCTATTCTATTAATTTTCAACATAGTTAAAATATTTCATCTATGCTGCTCTATTTATTTGATACCACCGGGCAGGTATTTGGTTATTTAATGCAATTGTATGCAAACATTTTTATCCCGCACCCCCACATTCGTCCCAGCACGTCACTGCTACCATTCAGCCTAAATATTCCTGATATCTTAATCCTGTCAAGAGGGAGAATCCCTTCAATTTACCTTGTATGCATAATGTAACTCCCCCCAAACAAATTTAATACTAAAGGGCGGATGAGGAAAGGCTCAATGAAAATGCTTGCGGTGGAGGAGGAGTTAATTTGTCAGCCGCCCGCGTCCTCTGAGCGAACAACACCCGCAGCCAGAGCACTTCCTTGATGATTTCATCACTTTATAACAGGGAGGACGGTGTCAAACCTGGGCATTGTGTGGCCACTGCAAATGAGGCTAATACAATTTGCCCATCAGCGAGTGCTCTTGGAGGGGATGAGTTTGGATGTGTCCCATGCGCGGTGATTGGATGTTGCTCGGTGAACGCAAGGAGATCGGGGGGGGGTCGCAAAATCAGATGATGTAAGATAGAAGCCTTCATTTAACAAAGAGGAATTCAACAGTGGATTTATGCAAATACATTCTTGATTTTCACCACTTATCTTACATGACCAGAGCCCTTCTCCTTCACACTTAATGCATGGGGGCGAACTGTAAACTGTATCAAAATGCAACTGTAGAATAGAGATTTCCTCTACTTATATAAATGATTTGATTCCCTAGAAACACAAATCTGATTAGGATTGTCTTTCAATTTCCTGACACTGACAACCCACTAACCTAATTACCCCCAATTCCCAATGGAGCCTCATCCTTCCCAGCAAGCACCAGGGAATCATCTGATGGCAACTACCTGTACTTTACACACACACACACACACACACACACACACACACACACACACCATGACAGTTTCATTTTTATATGTAATGTATCAGATAAAGAGAGATTTTTTTTCTGTGAAGGCATCTTGAGAAAGGCCTGAAAACATCCTGCGCTTGCCGCTCGCATTTAACAGCTTAACTTTCCTCCAGTTCAGCTGAGATGGTACCGTCGCTACTGTAGGGTGGAAAATTCCTCTCATTGTCAAACGTGATGTCACCCCTTTCTACGGTTTCTTCTGGCTCTCCCGATGAGCTCAGCCTCTGCCAGGTGGCTGCGTTTCTTCCCTCCATGATCCTCTCTGCTGGTTGAGTCATGTGGCTGCGTCAGCCAGTGTAAAGCCAGCAATGAAGGTAGATGGGTGCCTCTTTTAATTAGAACAGTCCTGGCCATAATTAACAGACGCTGACAGGAATTAAAGCTTGGCACTAACCTGTCTCATTTTACTGTCCAACAGGGCCAGATACAGGCAGGGAGGAAGGGAGAGTGATTAAGAGCAGCTAGACAGATTCATTCACTCATGCTGCTGGACACTATGGCAAGGACTTTATGGGGGCCTTTGTGAGGTTCATATGTCCCTTTGGTGGCACCCGAAGCTTTAAGTGGTCTGACTCTGATCGGTCTGTCGTTCTCTATCCAAAGTAAACAGTAGGTGGGTTATAAATGTGTGAAGAGAGCTGAGTACCACCTCGTCCAAAGTCATCTCTCTGTTTTATGGCCCACTACACAGTGCAGTGAGGGAAGCAGTGGGTGAGCTCGGGTATCATCTCTTCAAAGCAGGGTGCAGGGGGAGAGGGCTTTTGGCCAAGGCGGCTGGCATTTGTGCGCGGATTAGCGCAGGCCTCGGGGTGGGGGGCTGGGGCCAGCTGACCTAGGGCTCCTCTTTCTCTCCAAAAACAATAATAATCCCCTTCAGAGCACACTCCTACAAAAGGGCCTGTCTTCACTCACTTTGTGTGGCCGGCCGTGGTAGGGGCCCTTATTTTGAGTCTCTCACCTGTTCTGGGTGTCTCTCCCTGGGGAAAGTGTCAGGATGTCTGGGATGGTTGGCAATGCCAAGGGGGGCTTAGGCAGACCCTATTTTAGCTGGGAAAATCAGAAGGCCACATGGCAAGGCATGGTGAACCTTGCCTTTCAAGGAAGCCGCCCCACTAAACTGCCGTCAGCACTATTTCAAAGGACCCCTGTTGCCAGCTTTGCATACTTGTAAGTGTGTTGCAGCATTTTTAATCACGAGTGGTGATGAGCGAGTGTAGGGGAAAAATTGTCACGCATTGCCCCCCCTCCCATCTGCTGACCCCAGGAGTTGCCATACTGACACCGTCGTCACATAGTCCATTTACAGGTTAGCTACAATATCCCTTGTGAGCTGACGTCCCCGCTTGTTCAGCTAACCGAAAAGACTAACTGGTACTTAAACTATTCTTCCTGATTGCTCTAAATGACAATTTATTAAAAATAACAATTTGAGACTTGACAACACTTTATTATTATCCCCATTACTGTATCTCAAAAGCACACTGTGTTTGTCTTGCTGGTATGGACGGACGGCAACGCACGTGGACAGTTACATGTGTAGCATTTCAGAGGATGTCAGTGTGAATGAAGTGTAGTTTGTGTGTATGTGCTGAATGTGACCATGACAGGGCTGTTGTGTACTGTGGTTGTTCTTTGTACGTCAGTCTGCAGAACAATAGTAGTTTTATGTCACATCAGCACAGATGCACTTTGCTCCTTCGTTCAGTAAATGTTTATAAAAGTCACATTGTTTCCTCACATTAAGACAGGAGACTCTCCACATTTACACACGGCACTATTATACGATAAGGACACTGGAATCAAAATCCATTGTATTTGTCACGCTGCTAATGTGTAGTTAAAATTTTCTGAGTAACATTTTTCAGCAGTGGTGAGTGTGAGTACCGTATGCTGCAGATGAATCTGTGTGTCTGTGAGTGATGGAGAAAGGAAGTCTGTGCAGAGAGCAACTGCCACTGAATGATGTCAATGTAATCTCTCAATAGTATCTTGTCTTCTTTCCTGCTCTAAGCTCTTATCCGTTTCCATTGATCATAGGAAAAACCTGTTGCCTCCGACATTTGATTCTTGTATTGATCACTTCCTCCTTTATACAGTCAAGGGAAAGTACAGCGACTCAACACAGGGTTTAGACAGGTCTCCTTTAATCAGACTGCTGATCTTCAAAGACCATTTTCCTCGCACCAAACCATCACACTGTGAGACATGAATGTTCTTATTGTGGCTTTTGTGGTTTCCCAGTAGACACTGATGTTCTAAGATTTTTGTTATTAGTATAAATGATATACTGATATTGTTGTTCTTTTAGAGACAGCAACAGATTTAATTTTCTGTTTCGTTGGAGGGCAGCACTGTACTTCGTAGGAGCTGCAAAGTTATAATTAGGTGATTTTCCATTGAGACACAATGTGACCTTTCTGCAGTAATGAAAGTAAGTGGCAACCTCAATCACATGAGCGGTGGCCATCTCTACACCCTGGGCCTGAGCATGGCGTTGAGCCGACGGCTTCATAGAGCTTACGGATGGACGCAGACCATGTGTCTCTCTTTCCATTTCTTCTTGCTGACATGTTTAAGTGCTGGGCCTCGAGGCAGAGCTTACACAAAAATGCACCTCGCATCTGTTAATCATGACAGATGTGTTTAAAAAATCTTCATTATGACGGAAATCAGCTATTTGAGAGAGATCTACCACGGCACGTGCACAAGACTTCAGTAAGTCTTTGACAATAGTTGCAGTGTGGTGATGACAGCCACTTTGTAAAAGAGGAGGGTCATTCTTATTCTGGGAATGTGCTGAATTCACAGAAGTGTGCATTAGAACCTCAGGCTTAGCCGAAGTCTGCATATTTGAGTTTTACACCCTTTTTACTCTGACCTGACACTGGTCATTCATTTATAGCCACGGCTACATATTTTTGTAGTCTCTTATTCTCTAAGATGATATATTGGCATAAATTTTTCATCAGATAGTAATGCGATTACTCTGTCTTTCTGGCACTGAGGCTTTATCTGGCTGCATGCAGTCCAGGGGATTCTGTTACTGTGTGGAGATCCATACAGGCTGTGACTCTGGCTTCAGGTGGCGACTGGATATATATGCATCCATAAATCCCACTCTCCAGTGAATAATAGGAGGAATAACGATGGGATATATATGTATATAGATACTACACAGAGTTTAATGGGGAACTCAAAAGTTGAAGCTTTTACAGAATTTTATTTATCAGAGCTTCTATTTGGCTGAGTATTTCTATTAATATATAATCATAAGGGAAGCTCATTCTTAGTACAAGTGCTACCTGACCCATACTCATCGGTACTTGAGGATAAAATGCTTTCTAACAGAGTCCCTGAGCTTCTTCAAGAGGAGGCTTGAAAAATTATTACACTGCTTCTTCACCTACAGGCTACATACTGCCGCTTATGTTATTCTTTTCACTTGTTTTTTTATAGGGGCTACTAACAAATGAGGGAGAGAAAGGCAGGTGAGAACTCATCCACCAATGCATCGGGTTAAGGGAGAAGGGATAGGTGTCTCCCCTCGGAAGAGCAGCCAAGCTTCGGGGTCTCAGAGGGCTCAGTCAGTGGCCTGAGTGGGGGAAGGGCGGGGAGTAACCCAGCCAGACAAATCCATCGGAAGCATGTTTAATTGTCACTGAATTCCCTGCTGGCGTGACTTTAAAAAAACATCCACAGGAAGAGAGCTGAGATGTTCGGAAAACATTTAGTGGATCAATATGCCGGGGAGAGCTGAGACTGTGCCGAGTGTGTGCTCAGGGACCCGGCCAGAGCCTTTCCAGGCGGAATACTGTTACATTTCTATTACTCAGACGGCAGGATCAACCTATTCAGCATATTTCTGTCCCCAGCTCAACTGCACATTATTTACTGCTGTGTAGCAAGAGGGAGGACAGGGGGGCTGGGAACGGCTGTCTAGGCTAACCACTTGTACTGTATGCATCTCTGACTCTGAGCTGGGAGAAGAAAAATACAGCAGGCCTCATTGCTGTAGCAGTCTGGGACCAAACAAAACAGCTATCATGAGAGCTAATGCATGATGCTATCATTTGACCTGAGAGCTCTCTTATCAGATCAGTGCTGCTTTCTTTATTTAAATAAATGTTGTATGAAGGGTTAATACGTACAGTATGTGTATCTGTGGGTGTAAGAATAATAAAAAATGTTCTTACTCTTCTTACCTTCTTTGAGCATCCCCACTTTGAGGCATTTCATGAAGCGACAAGCCTGACATGATTTGCGTCTCCGTTTTGTGATCTCACACTCGTTTGTGGCAGGACAGCTGTATTCTATGTTACCTGAGGAGAAAGAAATGAGACCAGGTTATCAACAACAAAACCATAGTACAGTGCACAGTAAAATTTAAAGCAAAATGTTTGTGACAATATTAAAATATTGAGTGGAATATGAGGTAGTCGCACTTCACCAGGCATTAAAAAGAACCAAATGGTAAATTGGATGCAGCTACAGATGTAGTGTGTACTCTCGGTGGTAATACATTGCCTATAATAAATCATCTTTTGCCAACCAGGTATGGGCACTTGTTAATCACATAGATTCCTATAGAATCCATTACTGTAGCGTGCAGGAGGTTCAGGTGTTCTCCAGGCAATACAGAACCTTCCAGCACTGAGGGCCAAGGCAGGAGGAGAAGCTGGGGTAATGGGGTAAAGTGTAGGGATGAGGGGGGTGGAGGTAAAGCTACAGTAGTCCTTGAGGACCCATCAGAAGACGCCACCCTGGTCCAACACTAAATTGGCCTCATTAATTCTGCGCGTGTCCCCTCCGGGCCCCGGGCGCAGGCCGTGTCCCCCTGCGCTCAGAGGGGCCTGCCACTGCCTCAATAGCAGGCTAGAGAGCCAGACATGCTGCCCCTGACCACTTTACATAATGCTCGCGCAGACCCAAACCTGTTGTTACCACTGTTGCCATTGTTGACTATTTACATAGTGTACAGGCAAGAGGCCTTATGTATTATTCAACTGCAGCGTCTGATTCCAGGATGGAGCAATGAAAAGAGTTTCATTGCTACACAATAAAAGAGCCGGTTGTGCTCTACTCTAGCATTAGCAAAAGAAAGGGTAGAACATGTGAGGCCATTCCTCCGCTTCTGTCTGATTCCCTACATTTTACTGTATTCAGGGGTTTTTCAATAAAGGGTTTCAGTATAATGGTAACTTCAGCCTAGGAATTTAAATCATCCCCGGCTTTTACATGTAAAGCTTTTGACATTGTTATTTTCCAAAACTTTTCTTTTAACTGAGGGTTTATGTCTTTGTCTGCTGAGTGAAATAAAACGCTAGGTAATAAAATCAAATTTAATCATCAGAATTACGCCAATATTCTTCCAACATCCTATTAAATACATGTAAGTATACAAGATCTACAAATGTGCTTTCCGTTGAAACCACTAAATACATGCACTGAGCACTGTACGGCAACCCCTTTAACAGATGAAGCATTTTTACTGACAGATAAAAAACCCACACAGACACATTATGTTTGCACCCCAACATCCTGTAGCTCTGACCCTCACTTCACATTTCTGTACAGAAGAACAGAAAGCTGTGTAATATTCCACAAGCGTTCCTTCACTAGCCCTCCAACATCCTTTGACAACTTATGCAATTATGTTAACATTATTGGACAGATCAAGTGGAGGGTCCCAAGATGTTATAAATAATTAGAAATTCCTCCTTATATCTGGGTTAGAAATCATTATGCTAATTCTCCTTATCTCTTTGGGATTGGGGTAAATAAAGGTGTGAGGGAAACGGCTGATGAGCTCTGATTGTCTTTCCCTCTGTCTGTTTTCTCTGTTGTCATAGCAGAACCAGACCATAATAATACGATCCATTTCCCAAATGCTGGGAGGAGGCAATCAGTGGCATGCTGCGCTGGAATCAATTCATGGAGGTGTTTCTGGTTTGCGTTCCCATTATACACTAACTAATCAGCAATTTGCTGGGATGTACAGTAAAGTGTTTGATACATAAAAAAAAAACCTGTTTTGAATGCAAATCTGTTTAAATCTTCTCTCTACATCCACTATATCATTCTGAAAACGCAGCAAATTTCCATGTGTGCATGCTATGTTGTAGGTTTGCCTGCACGGACCAACCCAGCACAGTTGACCCTCTGCCTCCCTGAGGACGCTTTGTTTATGGGGGTGTTTTTCTCTCCTCTTCCCTCCCTTCCTTTTCTCAGGGGGTGCTGGGGACACGTGCACAAGCCACACCTGGTGGCTAACTAAGAGAGCTAGCCCTTTGATATCACACACTCCAGAAATAAAAACAAACACACGCTCACACACTGCGGCGTGCACCTGTCCGGTCGAGTCCTCTGTGCGTCTGATGTTCTGACAGAGGGGGCTTCTCGTAGCTCAATGCAGAGTGAGCGATGGATTAACTAATTTTTTCATCTCTACATATGGTTTATATTTAGGAGAGGGAGTGTGTCAGTATCAGTATACATACAGTCAGCCACACTTCAAAACATACCAAACACCTCTACACTGATTTAAAAAAATAACTAAGAAATGTAAATATTATAGCCACAATCTGTAAGCCAAGTGTAAACAAAAGTGCAGCCCCATCACCAAAACATGACAATATAATTTTGGGACTTGTTAAAACTGCAAAATTCATTTAATGGACATTTGAAAACTGGTGAACAGTGAAATTTAGGTAATTACTAATCTGATTCTGGTTTACATGGTTGCTTAAATTGAGTTTTGAACATTACTGTTATTTTTATTTAAAATGTTTTTATAGATGTTTATGTTTTTGCATTTAACATTTTAGTTTAAATGGTACAGTCATTATAACTATAAGATATCCTAATTATTTTTATATCTGTTATTCTTCTTGTCTTAATGTGTATGAATGACTGTTTTCTGCATTATTTACCACAAATTTCAAGTGGCGATAAGCTATTTCTAGCCAACTATAAGTGAATTGTCTGCTGTGAAACAAACTGAAATTAACTGGATTTTACTGACATTGTGTCTCTAAAAAGTATAAGCCCTTGAAGGAAATCATGTGAATGGTTAAACTGAACCATCTATGTAGCATTACAGTCACTTGAGCACTAGTTAAATATTGTACCATGTAACTTAAATTGAAATTTGCAGTTACAGTAGACCCAAACATTGACCTAAAAGGAATGCAGCCACTGAATGATATACAGTAACCTTGTCATTCAGAAATGATGCCTGGAAATGCTGGCTTGTAGAGTAATAGCATGACCAGGTTCACTTTCAGAAATGAAGCATACTGGCGGGAAACCCTTTAACCCATGGGCCATGCTCGGGTTTATCTGTCTTTAGAGAGGTTATGGTATGGTTACCAATAACATTTTAGAGTGAAGGGAGAAGAAAAAGATTTCCCTCCTTCTTCTCTTGATAAGTATCTGTCTCAATCTATTTTATGGCTTTTCAGGACCCATGCCAGGGCACAGAGGGGAAAGTCAGGTCTTGTAAGTAAATTACAGTAAAATGGCAGGTATTTCTCATCAAAATCTAAACTGACTTTTACAGGCTTACTGTCAAGGTCTATTACTTCATATAAAAGGGGGCCACTGAGTTCAGTTGGTTTTCAAGCAATTTTACACTTGGGTTCAAAATGGGAAGAAAACACGGTTCAATAATAGATTTATGTTTTTGATTGGTGGGGCACGTGAGATGCCGGAGCGGGGGGGATGATTAGGGAGCAATGAGAACAGGGGTATTTCTGGGATGGATGGAGATCCAGGTTGACATTAATTTGGGCCTGGCTTTGACTAATGTAACTATCTCCACGTAGGAGTTCAAGGGGCTTTTCACTGGATGAATAGGTGACAGAAGATGGATTGTCCATGCGCTTTTGTTGAAAAGGTAAGGGCATCTCTGAAGAAGTGGGGACCAGAGCAGAAAGTGAACCAAAGATAGTGTGTTCCTAAATGAATGAATACCTAAATTCATACACAAACCTTAAATAAAACTACATGAAAGAATATAAAATTAATACATTTGAAAAACCACTACACATTTTCTATTAAGAATTAGGTGCTAAATTACAGGAAAATACATAAGGTGAGGACAAGGTGATAAAGAAACTGTCATGTACATTGTTAACATAAACTTAGCATGTTGTTTGCCCCAAGTGCTATGGAACAATGTGATAAAGGGCGGGAAAAGACAGCTCCTTTGTTTTTCTCTCATTAGAGAGGGCCGTCTCACACTCCACCCTTGACTGCCTCGTTATTCCTTTAATTAATCAGTTCTCATCAACGGCACCCTCTCATTCTTTCAAGGGCTCTACATCATGCTATTTACTGCCTCCATTTTCCTCCAGCAATCCTGCATGTGTTTCTTTTATCATTTCAGAAGGAATTCACCTCCCCCAAAAAGTCTCCGCGTCCTCCTGCCTTCTCTGCCTGGGACCCCTGTCTGATTATTATGCCATTAAGCCTCTCCTCCTCTCCTCTGAAAGAGCAGCAGGGTCCCTCTCCAATCTAAAGAAGTCCTGGGTTTTTTTCCCCTCCTTTCCCTGAAATTACCCGGCGACGCGTGCCTGAGTTTCTAATTGGCATGCCCGTCCCTGGAGACGGCCCCCTCCCTTCTTCCTAATGAAAAGCCTCGGCCTTAATTACACTTTCCAAACGCTGATTGTTATTGACAAAACTCCTGTGGCTCGGACAAACGACGGCAGATTAGCTCCATTACAGGCAGCCCTCCAAGAAGAGAAAGAGAGGGATTTCAAATCGACAATGCAAAGTGAGCGGGGAAAAAAGAGGGGCTTTCAATTTTTTTCCATGTACCTTTCTCTTAATTGTTTGGGCCGTTGCTCCACTTAAGACGTCTCTTTCTTCCCCGATGCCTCTTTCCTGTTCCATTGTGTTGCCGTCAGTGTACTTTTAGTGAGGGGACAAAAGCCCAGTTATGTTACTTGAGAGAAAATGTTCATCTTTTGTCAATAGACAGGATTGCTGATGGCAGCATTGGTAAACAGGAGGATTTGGCCTAATGCTTTTGTTTGCCTGCAAAAGGTACATAGACTGTCTAAAGCTGATAGGGCTGTAAGGTCCAAAATCAACACCTATCATCCCGACAGACAGCCTGCTCTCCATATAATGCCTGTTATAATTGAATCGATGATAGCAATGGAAAAAAGATGCCACACTCATTTAGTGTAAACTTCAAATTCCTATTTTTCTTCCACTTTTATTTGTCTAATTTCCCCATACTTCAACCATTTGGGTAATTTTACCTATCTAGTTTTTACACTGCATGTATTGGACTACTAAGCCAGGAGAGCTTAGATGTGGCCAGCTGTGCCTGTTGTGCAGATCTTTTTCCGGGCTCAACAATATCTCCGTCTTCCTGATTAATCTGGAGCAGAGCGCACAGTTTCACAGCAGGGGGCTTTTCATTGCCTCTCTAATGAGAAGCTGTGATACATCATGCCTTGCAGATAGCCAATCGCACCCCAGTCCCCCATGCACACATACACATACACACACACACACAGACCAGGACAGGAATAATAAAGTGTGTTCTCTGAGCCCCCCAAGGCATCTGGACAAACATCCCCTCCACTCCACCAAATCTGACCTCTGAGCGATGATGTCATGTCCACCATGCACCACCACCAACCATGACAGATGATGTAATCATACCAACATTACTGATCTGTCCCACGTCAAAAAAATTGCTCTGGCATTTTGTTTTCTAAAAGCCTGTATGATCAACATTTTTAAAAATTAAAGTTAGTTGATAATCAGTAAACAAGTCTGCATGTTTTTGGGTTTTTTTTTTATGTTACCTAGTTAAGTATTGTACATTATGATGAACTCAAAAAAACATTTTTTTCATGAAGGATGCTGGTCTCAGGAGAAGGAGAAAACATCTTCCACACTCCAGTGATTTTTTTTTACATAGTATATTGACTTGGACTGAGTATGTTGCGGTGTTGTTGTGAGGCCAAAGGTGTCTTGTTGTATTGAGGGTGTTTTCTTGTCTGGTGATGCAGCGACATGGTATGAAATAACTTGTATTGAGTGTTTGTCGGAGGGGGGAAGT
Organism: Acanthurus leucopareius; assembly: GCA_029814765.1. Taxonomy (NCBI): domain Eukaryota; kingdom Metazoa; phylum Chordata; class Actinopteri; order Acanthuriformes; family Acanthuridae; genus Acanthurus; species Acanthurus leucopareius. Next base: position 2,592,750 of record JAQMCX010000017.1, on the reverse strand, counting down.
GAGAGGAGAAAAATACCTTGTATTGTCCTTTTAAAAAAGGCTTTGCAGGCCTCACAAGAGGCTACCCCATAGTGATACCCCGAGGCTATATCTCCACAGACCAGGCACAGCCTCTTGGGGAGGGAGTTCAACATGTATTCGCACTTTATGGACGAGTCCTCCATGATGGTGCTGGAGCAGTCGTCATAGCGCTTGCGGCAGGTGCCGGCCCCGAGCCCGCCGGGGGTGAACATGGGTGGAGAGTCCAGGCCGTTGGAGTGGCTGTTCATGGCATTTACATAGCCACCACTGGCGTCTGAGTTGCCGCTTGGGCTGTGGTGGCTGACTGTGTCGATGACCGAGGAGGGACTGGATGGCTCCGTCTTGATGTAGGACCCACAACTGGAGGGTAGGTGCCGGTCATCAGCGGCCATTCTATTCAGCAGCCTGGGGGAGGAGTGAGGTGAGATTCGGGGATTTGGGAAGAGAGGTGATGAGAAAGGGAGAAAGAGAAGAGGAAGATGATTAGAAGATATCTCGAGACTTAAAAATATATCATCAACCAGTGGAGTGACAAGCTTAAACAGCAAAGTACTTGTCTATCATAAAGCAGAAAAAAAAGATTATGTGGCAATTCATGACATTAACAGAAAGCTCATATTCGACTTCCTAGATGGCAGCCCCATTAGAGAAAATATGCACCAAAATAAAAACTATTCCTGATTATGAACATGCATTTCCAAAATAAAGGACAAGAGAAAGAAATTTTGAGAAACAGTATGTGGGTTTTATGTGGTCAGTCCTAATATATTAAGTGGTAGGGAATCTCGTTTAAAACGACGACAAAGACATAGTTTGATGACACTGTATAGTAGTGTGGGACCATGGGAGTTGTTGTCTTTATAGTTTAACAGCCACCATGGCTGATGAAAAAGAATAAAAGTACAAACAATCTTGAGCCATTAAGTGGCTAGCTACCTAGTTCATCAACTGCCTTCCTCATTTTTTGACATATCACATGGTGTTTTCCCAGAAATTATAGCAACTAGAGGAAGTAAAGGGGGTACAATACCAGTGATAAAATATATAACAGAGGTCGAGTTATTTTTAAGATATTTTATTGTATACGTTAGGCATTATGCCTTTACAAGTATTACCAATCGACTCTCAATGTAATTGTTCTTTAAGTCTACGCAATTTTCTTTTTCTTATACCACAATGTACCCTAAGCTTCCCAGTAAACTTGTGAACCAGAGGGAGGATCTTAAGTGCTTCATTAGCCACACAATACAGCAGCTGTGAAACAATTCAAATACCCACACCAACACACACTTCCACACAAGGATGCACGCAAACCGAGACAATACAAACACATTACAGACAGAAGGAAAGAAAAGTGAAAGAAGGAGACAGAGAGGGACAAAGCACTCAAATAACTTAACACACAAGTGCACACAAACACACACACACAAACAGAGCGCATCAAATCGGGAGCATCTCCATAGTTTAGAGAGCACAGTGGACCTTGGCTTGTCTCCTTGAGTCAGCAGTCAACCAAAAAGAAACATGATGGCAAGATATTGACTTTTTCACTGTCTGCCTAATAACTGTATTTTGTACGTGCAATATGATGCTGTAACGTGTGCAGACTAAAGTGCAGCCTTTTGGCTGTGGCCACAAAATGCACTCTGAAGCCTTCCTGGCCAATATAAATCTATTTCAGTCCCGCTCTATAACCTTTAAGTTAAAATTGCAACTGAGAGAACAATGGAGGAGGAGGGGGAAACTTAGTCTGGACAAGTTGGAGTCATTTTTGGTTCTAAAATTGAGTGAACTAGTGGACTGGCAGAAAAGATGGATAAATCAGTGTATTGGGGATGCAGTTTAGACACAGCGACATAAAGGGTCAAAGCGAGGCCACACACTTACATACACACACACCCCTTTGCATTAGGTACCACGGAAGGGGTGAAAGGTCCCCTGCACTTGCCTGCATTAACAAAATTGAGCCTTGCATGGCTTATGCAAATGTAGACACAGGGGCTTCTAGTGAGTGGCAGCTAGACAGCTCAAGTTGTGCCTTAGCACATTAGTTCCATTAGCATATTGCCAACTAATGGTAATGTTTACATATTTGACATGTCAGTTTACCATCAGCAGCAGGAGGGGGGGGGGGGGGGTAGTTTCCCAACTGGGCTCTATCTGCCTGATTGGACAATAGCTGTCTGTCTCGGAGTGCTTCAGAGGAAACAGGAAACCAGAGGCCTCCACTTGTGTCCCCTATCAGCTGGCCGGACTGCCTCTTGCTCTCTGAGGCTGATTTAATTGTGAGGGTGGGTGACGGAGGGGTTCAGGCCCAGGGGTCAGTGGGTCAACCTTATTTTCTCACCCCGGCTTCCTAGGCCCGTAGAGATGGGGGTCAGCGTGTCAAATTAAATCTCATTCCCAGGTTTCCCTTCCTGCTGTCATGTATATTCATCGGAGCTCCAGGTGCCTAGCACTTCTGGAAATTCACAAAAAGGTTAACTGCTAAAATAAATAATAAAAAATGCCCCCTGTTAAAACCGTTGACCTTGTGGAATAAGCCCTTTGCCTGAGCACTCCTGGAATTATTCTTGCAATATAAAGCCTTTAGTATTTGAAGCTGATACACAACTACCATTGTTGTAGAGAAAATGCTGTTCAATTAACAGATTTTGTTTCAGCTACTCAAAAAATGCTTTTAGCACAACTGATCCAACTGAGCATTGGGAGCCTTTTTTTCTGATTTGCTGTTTTAAAAATGGTCCAGTTGTACTCTTCAATGTCCTTGCAGACAGAAATTGAAAAAGTGAATCCATTTCATGCCTTTCTAAAATAGAACTTGCCGCTCTTGATAATGAATGCAGATTGCATCCCCATAAATTAATGCACGGCACTGTGTTCATCTGCTTTATGTTCTCTGTTTCAGATGGATATGTGCACCTGTGCGATAGGGCACCTGCACTTGGCTTATTAAAGGCTATATATTAAAACGCAGGAGCACAAGATGGCTCCATTTAGCTTTTATTTCACAAATTCAGAGTAAGCTTAACCCCGGTTCAAAGGCCAGCTTCAGGGTGACACTTAGCATAATTGCATAAGTGTCTTAACTGTTTCCCCTCCAGCTCAATGTGGTCATTTATAATAAATGCGCTGGCTAGAATCCCCTTAACTCATTCTGCTATGACACATTATACCACTGCTATGCTTATGTTTTTAACAAGCCTGCATATATTGATTAATGATACTGAGGGAATACCAACCACTTGAACCTGGCATATTAATCAAACAGTCTAAAATATTTCTATAAATATTAGTAATCTCTAATGGGACAGGTCCAATTTAAATCTATAAATACCATTGTATGGGAAAAATGAATTATGAACATGAAATAGTTTGGCAGCAGCAATAGTTGTAATAAATAATTCAAAATGTGGGGCAGGTGCTAATTAGCTTGTGTGCTACACAGACAGGGCAGACAGGAAATGGTCTGCTGAGCTAACCGAGGCTTGATGCTATAAAATCTATAGTTCTGTCTAACTTACTTCCTCAAGGTAAGAGCATTTCAAATTCTGCTGCCTGGCTGCCCAAAGGAGCAGTGCTCGTCTAAGATACAGTATCCCTCCCTCTCTCTTTTTTTCTCCCTCTGTTCTTCCTCCTTTTGTTCCCTTTGTACCGATCAAAATTCATGCTGAGTAGTAGGTTATGGGCCTGCAAACGCACACTGCGCAGTTTGGTTTTAATCTGATTCCACCTGGCCCCCCTAACAGCATTTCAGATCCCTAATATCATTCCTCTGGTGCTGCTGTGACCAGGATTAGCTGGCCTAATGATCTGGCAGCTCGTCTCACACTCGCTGTTCCTCGACTTCCGATAGGAGAACCGAGGAGCACTCATTCTCTCACGTCTCAACGCTTCCCTTGCCTGCAAGCGAAAACTATGAACATTGGATGACACTGTCGTAAGAACACAGTACATTCAGGATTTAATTGAGCCAATTTGTAAGTGTTCCTGCTGAGAGCTTCCTTCTCACTTCAGGTGGATACCGACATCCTCCGCTGTTCTCTGGGTGACTATAGCTCTCTTCCTGTTTCATGTGTAAATCATGAGCACAATACCGTGCTAGGGGCTCAACTCTAACAGTGAGTAAATTCTTGATGTCCTTTTTCATTCTCAAGGCCACCAGATGCCAAAAACACAATTTCATAACATTTGCTAACCTCATCCCAGAGTGTCACATCCCTGCTACCTGATCAGACTGGGTAAGTGGGAGGGGAGGGGGTGGGTGGGGGAGTTGGGGGCTGACATCTGCAGGCAGGGTGATGGTGATATCAGATGCTCCGGTAGGGGCAGATCTGTCTGGAAGGCCCCAGGCGATGTGGCCTGATAAGCCACTGGCCCCAGAGTCAGCGCTGGTAGGACGAACTCAATTAGCTCCTGACAGACCCCCTCTCAGCCCAGCTCAGCCTCCCTGCCACAGCCAGAACCCACTGGCAGCTGCCATGCTGACCTCTCCTCCAGGGGCCACCGCCACCTCTTACCGCTTCAACACACAGCCAGGGATTCATTTTTGGGAGAGCGAACACCATGCTGAAAATTCTGCACAGCCAAACTGAAGTCACAGAAATACATAAAGGAGTGTATACGCCACCAAGGGTGCTTGGTGTGTGTTCTCGCAGGAGAAAATGTAAATGAAAGGAGACTGGGGCTAAAAGAGGGGTTGGGGTGGCCCTTGGGAAAAAGGAGGGGAGATTCCAAAACACACTTGGTTGAAATATGGAGGACGCCTTTCTGCCCAACTGGCTCCAGGTTAATGACCATCGGGGGAATAACGGGCCAAAAGGCTCTTGGGGCGATGTGCATGTGTGTGCTTATGAGCTCACTGGCTTGAGTGTGTGTTTATGCCGCAGACAGAATATGAAAGATGGAAATATGGTGGCGGGGGTGTGCAGTGTGTGGGGGGTGTTGACGGCAATGGTTTGGTTGGAGGCAAGCCCGGCGCTCCATAGGGACCCATTCTAATCTATGAGGGAGAGGCCCCTAATTTTGGAGTTTCTCATTCATTAGTGCTGCTCTGGCAGAGAGAAGAGGGAGCGGAGGGTGTGGACCTGAAGCGAGGGGAGGGGCCTCTTTATTAGCAGATATGCCAGACACTCAGGAGAAGCTGACAGAGATTTATGATGTGCAGATATTTGGAGGCAAACAAAAGGGAAGTCGAGGAGACAGAAAAACAGGAAAAGACAAAGTATACGATACATGAGGGGAAGGGAGAGAAGAGACAGAGAGAGAGAGCTGTGTTTATCGTACCAATGGAGAGCGAGGGCCCCGGATCAATAGTCCATAGGCTAGGGGCTCGTGCAGGGTTACCACTGGGGGGGAACGTGCTGCTCTGTGGCCTGGGCAATTAAGTTTTTCGGTCTCTAGCAGAGGATTATATTTAGCTGCTCCACAGCGATGTCACTGTAGTCTTTATAAAGCCATGAGCTCACTCCACTACGACAACATGAGCCCCATGCTCCAGCGGCACCACAAGATAGCGCTGGCCAAGAAGCAGATCACATCTATTGATCCCCCTCTCTTGCTTCTTCCTGTTCTAGAGATGCTGCTGGCAGGAAAGAGAGGGCCTCTTGTGATACAGGCGCTGCTGTTTGTCTGACGTAAACTGTCTGGGCCGCACTGGGCAGATCTAATTCTAATAAGGGGCTGAGTTCAGGATGTTGAGAGAGGCAAATAGCTAATGATAGAGCTTCTGCCAGTGGGGGGAATGTGAGAGAGTTTTCAGTCATCTAAACTTCCAACTATGGGGAGCAAAGAGTTAACAATCGTGTGTGAGGACCCAGTGGGGAAGCTCCCTGCAGAATAGGACAGCTCATCATACTGTATGTAAAAAAGAAGTTAGTGATAAGTCGAGTCTGCCGTTCAGTACGTTTGGGATCAAGTTTCTAATTCTGCCTTTTCATTAGAAAAGATTAGTTTCCATTACACCCATTATGTGGCATGGCCATGGTATAATTTAACAATATAAATTTACAATGGCTCACGATGAGTATAAAAAGTAATTATGGTCCACTACTGGCAAAAATCATCCATAGAACAGTTTCTGATTATCAACATTTAAGAAGGCTCCTCTGAAGACTGGTAGGATTAATGACATTAGACACAACCTGGTGTCTCGTGATACGTTACTGATACTCTGACACCAATAACACAACACACTCTCCTGGCTGGATCCTTCTTTCACAACATGCTCTATGTTTTAACTATGAACCTTTCTGCCTCATGACAGCTCAGTTTGAAATGTAAACATGGTCAAGAAAAGACCAATTTTACACACACTTTGATCTTGTTTGACTTTAAAACTCCATTACATAAAAATAAATATACTATGTTTGATTTTTGATTTCTTAAAAATTGTCTTGGCATTTTAGTGGGACAGTGTTGTTTCCTCTTCAGTTACACAAATGCTGTGATGTATCATAAATTAATGTTAAAATATTGTTTGTGACAGAAATTCTTGCATCATAAAGCCATTAATGCATAATGACAAATATTATGAGTTATCCTGTGTCTCTCAGCCAGTCTTAGTCAGTTTGAATTTCCATGAATTGACGTGTGTTATAAAACACAGAGAATCAATAAGGTAAGAAGAGTTTTGTTTAAAAAGTAAAAATAACCTTGATAATATGCTACCAAATAACTGACTAATATTGTATGAGTGGGTCATAAAAATTCTGTTTTATCCTACAAAAGGTTTTTAGGCTAGCTTTTGTTTAACTGCCATAAATTATGTGGAAAGTCAGCAGATATCAACCACAGCACACTTCTCACGTACTCTCAGTAGGGTTCCTTATGTCCAATAAAGAGGGGGGATTATAAAATATGAATGATGGAAACTTGAGCAAAAAAAAAAAAAAAAGTCATGCATCGGCGTTCTTTGTCTAGATATTTTCAGAGCAAATTGTCAGAGAAAAGATGTCTAACAGACTGCTTGATTTTATCAGAAAGGTGAAGGCTGTTTCTGATTGTTTTGCATGTTTTTGCAGTGTGTGTGTGTGTCTGTGTGTCACAAACAGAAAGACATATTATTACAAAGGGTTAAGGCTATTTAACACAGTCCAGTGTAAATCACAGGTTTAGACACAGTGACTGTGCGTACAGGAGGACGGAGGCATAGAGCCATGCATGAAATTACTTCATTAATCTTCTCCTGATAGGCCGTCCTTGTTTAGGGGGGAATTCTACCTGCTTAAAACAAAGAGCCTTTCCTGCTTCCATCATAAATTTTCCTCTCCATAAAAAGAAGAGCCAAATACAAACAGGAAAAATACACGTGCGAGCACATGCACACAGCAAAATTAACAGGACAAAATTAACAAGTTTATCAGGTGTCCAGGATCATTTAAATGCAACCAGATGTGTAAATGTTTGCCCAAGTTTACAGTCAGTTTATAAAAATACTGGCACATTGGTATTATAAAAACAACATGTAACATGATCATCATGTTAAAAAATTTAGCTTGATTCTTCACAATTATTTTGTTGTTTTTAGCACACGATTCAGTTCCAGAGTGAACTGATGCTGCTCAAAACACCATTGCAGTGACTGTCTGCCACAGCAGCAGACATAGTCATAGCAATAGCCTCTAGCTTTTTACAGGCTCATCTCCACCAGCTGCCACACATTCCCATAAATAGTGCTGGTAATAAAAAGGCGGGTGGGCCTAACTGATTTATACGGCAGAGTCCACCACCACACCATTCAGGAATAATTAAAGTTTGGGGATATTTCCTGAATTAATGCGTCTCCTTCAGGGGGCAATCTAAATACACATTTCAGCGTTCACCACGTCTGGTGTTACCGGCCGCACTGGGAGGGTGGGAGGGACTCTCCAGGTGGCAGGTTCAACAACCAGCCACTGAATGTGACCATTCGATTGCACTTAGCACTGTAGGGGTGGTCTCATAAGGAGGCATTTTAATGTGAACATGTTTTGTGACCAGCAGGCTAATACACACATGAGCACACACTTATACTACTGGTGGCAGAAAAGAAGCAAACACACAGAGACACACACACACAAGAACACACACTCTCTTTTACACAAATAAATATGCCAGTTATCAGATTAAATTATTTTATTACAAGATAACTTTTTGTGTATTAGAGAGCCAGAGCTTAGCCTGATAATCAACTGACTGGGTTTTGAGCTTTATTTTCATTTTACTTTTAATGTTTCATGTTTGATTTACTGAGAAGATTCTAAGCAGAAAGACCAGGCTGAGTGAAAACAGTACAGGAGAAAACTGACTCTGATTTAAAGTGAGATGAAAGCAGCTAAACAGTTTAAACAAAACATTTAAATAATGGTCCATCTTTAAAAAAAAATTTTAAAAAAAGAGGGCAATGCTTGTAAGTTTAAAAGAGTTATATATTGCAAGAGCAAGTAATTCAATGTTTGACAGCACAGAAATTCATGGGCCTAAAATACAAAGTATTTATTTACTCTGCCAACTCATAATTAATTTTGTTCAGCCCTGTCATTTGTCCACATCTGATTTCTAGAAATAGGATTTTATGGAACTGTCTTCTACCTAATTTTATGTTTTAGTCACTAAAAAATTAAAGTGAGGGTTGTTTAGTTCCATAACATGAACAAAGCATGTATGGGTCAGGAGAAACAAATACGTCAATAGAAATTCCCGTTTAGCACAGATAAACTAGGCCTACAACGTCTGGCTTTTTGCACACTACCATGTTAATGGCTCTTCATTGGTCACATCAACTTCCCCCGGGCAAATCAGGGATGACCGATGGAAGTTCTGTCTCTCTATGAATGACACGCCTAACACATAGCTACTGTAAGTGTGCAGACTGCATCAAACTTTTAAAATTTAACAGTTAATCAGCATTTGATGATGGCATACATGACAGCTTTACTTTAAACTACAGACTCTGTGTTTAAAATAAGAACCTAAAACATTTAATCACAGCTTTCCAAAGAGTAATGAAGGTCTAAAAGCTGGAATGGGTGCAAGGCTCACACGGCCATGCAGAGAAGACTTGGTGAAGCTGTCAGTGGGAATCAGAGCTGCTACTGTGACGGACGGTTCAATATTGATTTCATAAATAAACAAAGCTAAGCATCGATCCTAATGTTATTTTGCATTTCAATTACTGCTCCGAAACATAACCTTCAAACAACTGGCCGTTCAATACCAATAGCCTTCACTGATAAACACCCATATAGTTACCCACCTTACATCACATTTTCTTACGAAGTGTGAATTACTGGACCTCAGATTTTTAAACCACTACTTTTAGGACAAAGTGGTTGAAAAGCAGCAGTATTGTAGTGAGTACTCATCTACAGGGATACTGGAGCGGCTACTAATAATGAAGAAAACCTACTGAACACCAAAAAACTTGGCAAACATAAAACTTCACATCTTCTTATAACTAATTTACCGCTCTGCTGTTTCAGTGGTTTTTTTAGCTTCTTACTATAATTAGACCTTTTCGTGATTCACGCTTTTTTCAATCAACTTCTAGATTGTGTGTGTGTGGGCATACATGCATATGTGCATGTGTGTAAACGAGGAGGAGCCCTTCAATGTTGGAGCAACAGGAAGAAGTGCTGACGCACCGTGTCAGTGATAGCACTCTGCTGCCACAAGGGCATGAGAGCCCACGTAGGCTAGCATTATCCTTCTAGACTAATGGACCTGGTTATTTTTAAACAGATTCTCACAATGCAGTGGAGGTGTCCAAGGTTACAATGGAGGGAAAAATCAGGAGGGACACGTGCAGTGACGGTTCGTGGTTTCTGTGCGGGTGGCTGCTGTGAAAAGCCAAAGAGGCATGCTAACTAATCAGTGAGAGGTGCAAAGGCCAAATATCAGAAGGGGTCTCAAGAGACAGCATGATAAAATAACATAGTAACATCTCTCCAAATTGATCAATAATGTCAAAAGTAAAATGTAATACTTTCTGCAAGGAGATTATGCTATGTTGGTTGTTATGAAAAGAAAAAGTTCATGATCAATATGACATTTTTTACACTAATTTTTATGCAAAGTATTAAACAGAGTACTGTAGGAATCTATGTAAATTCAATTAAAAAGAAGAGACAAGGTTTCAGAACAGAAAAGGTCTTATCATTGCATGCTTTTCTTAATTTTATTTTCCTAATTTAAATACTTGGAGAATAAAGTAAAACAAAAACTGAAGAGGTGAGCTGGATGTGCCAGCTTCTTAAAAGCCAGCCTGACCGCTAACAAGTATGAACCCGGCTACCTCTTAAGCTACAGAACAGTGAACATCCAGAGAGTGTCAATACACTCTGCATCCCCATTTGGCCTGGAGAGGGACAACATGCTCCACCCTCCCCCCGCTCAGCCTGAGCTGAGTGACATATTTACAGTGAAAGTAATGATACTAGATACCAGAAATGAGAGGGCTCCAGCGTGGCCAGTGGACTCAGGAATCTCTCTAATGAATTGGACAACAAAGCCCTGTTGGTACAAGGAAGAAGTATTTAGAATTGGGTGACAAACTGTATTTTAATACATTAGGTTTTCTTTTTTTTTTTTTTTTAATCTTTCTATCAACATCTCTCTAAAAGCTCTGGGAGATGTAGAGGGTGGGAGTGGGACAGGTGGGGTTGGCTGGTCAGCCAGGCTGGACACTGCAGCTACAGAGGCCACCAGCCCCTGGCTCATAGCGGGGTGGCCATTCTCGGCCAGGAGCCTCTTCTGGTAATGTATTCTGAAACCAAATTACCGTAAGCTGATCCCATCTGGATAGTGTCTGTGCACGGCCGCTTTGGTTACCCACCACTGCCTCTAGCCTGCGATAGCATCTCCATGAAGACAGCAAAAATCTGATTAACCCAATAACAATGAAACACTTGGTCAAAGAGCAAAGAGCTTTTAACTTAAGATACACTAATGCAATTCCCTCGCCTTGTTTTCTGAAACCTAATAAGAATCAAGCGGACGGACTCCTGGAGATGCGTGTTTGCAGGCTCTAATGCAGCGAGCTGGGAATGAAGTCAAATAAATTGAAATCTAATTCATCATTGTGTGCTAACTTCTCTCTGCTTCTCTAAAAAATACATTAAAAAGCTCTTATTTCATGAAGGGAAATTGGATAGCCTAGTTAATTCGTGGCAGTGGCTCTGCCAGGGCTTAGGGAAAGCGAGGGTGTTGATGGAACATTTAGAAGCAGGAAGACGTCACATCTCAATTCACTGCTGCTCAGACTGTGTGTTTTCTACAAAGCGCAGAGGAACTAAAACTGACAATTCTCAGCATCGGCTGACTTTTGAGTGGTGCAAACTGTTCTCACAATACAAGATCAGCGACAAGCCTCTCAGAGCCATACAGTATATGGCTTGTGACTCATTTCACTATATGAGCCAAGAGATATTATGGCTTAAACAAATCAGGCAAAAGTAAATAACAAGTTGAGAGTGATGGGCTGCAAACCAATGATAATGTCAATTTGAACAACAACATATCATAAAGAAAAAAATTAAAGTAAATTCTGTGTTATCAGGATGCTTCTTATTCTCCAACTCCCACACACTCACATTTCTAAATATCTCCTGTCTGAAGAGAGACAAGAGGATCTGTCTGTCTAATCTGAGGGCAAAACTCTGTTTACATCTAATTCCCAGGCAGTGGCAAAGCCCGCAGGTCAATCTATAGAGTGTTTTACTACAGTGATTCCACAACAGTGCTGTGCTAATTACATGGAGCACATACGTCCCACTAATCCTCTCACCAAGCATCAGCGGCCACATCCAGCCAACAGTGAGGGGCTGCGAATACCGTTGTACAATTAGCAGCAGAGAGCCACTGCTGAACTTAAATGAACAACACTCCCAGTTCAATGCAGGAGAGATCACGCAATTTACTGACTGTTTATATGTGGACATGTGATCAGAAATATGCTAATTTATTAACATCGTTTCTTAATGTTGTTGTGACAGATTTTAAGTTTTAGAGATATAAAATATACTGATATTTAAAACAACAAAAACATTTTTTTAGCATATGTATAGTTAGTCACTGAAGTTACTTAAACATCAAACACCTGTTTACAACTCAGCCTTGATCTTTTACTCTATGATTTTAAATTACATGTATCCAATGTAAATCAAAAAGGCTGTTATATGAGCAGTAGACACAAAAAAGGCTGCTGCTTTTGTGTGTCAAGTGTTCTATTATAATATTGACAAGAATTTTCTTGTATTATTACACATTTTAAATCAGTGCACATTATCACTACAATAATATTGCAATTTGTCAGTATGTAAGTGTAATGTTTTGGAGAAAAACTCAAAAATGACAAATACAAATATTAATATCAATTTTAATGCAAAATTTCTTGTGTGTTCATATTTAGTGACTAAAATACATTTGATCCACTGAATTTAACATCAGAGTGTGGCAATAAAATAAAAAATACATTTCTGAATTTTGTCAGATTACTTTTAAGGAGATAAAGTCAAAGAAAGACAACTAACATTTCTGCATTTTAAACAAATAATTTAACAATTCAACATAATTTAAAATGTTTTCATGTTTAATCAACAACACTTGAAAGAATCAAAAACAGCATTCATGGGAAAAATTAATTTAAGAATTAAAAATCTATCTCTAATATTATAGGATATTTATATTAACATTTTTAAATACTTTTCTAAATGTAAATGTGGACTGGTGTAAACTTCTGCTTAATGACTAAATACTAATTAAAATAGTTTTGCTTTTCAATTTAGGGAATACTTTCAGGGAATACTTCATTGAAGTATTTAAATATATTTTAACATAAAAGCTTACTGTTTTGGAGAAATATCCACTCTGTTACTACTGTTTGTGTAATTTTGTATTGAGGTGTATCTGATGATAAAGTGTATTTGTATAATCCATCTTGTTGGAAGAACAAAAGAGATTTTTGCATGTAAGTGTAATATATTAATATGTTTTCTAAACATAACTGAATAAGAACTACAGTGATTAAAGCTCAAGTAAAGAATATCTGTACACAAATGTGGCAATAACACTGACAAAATTTAGCTCTCTAACTTCACACTGAATTATTCTCTGTTAATTACTTTCAGTGTACATACTGCTTTAAAATTTAATGAATCTTTAAAAAAAAATTAAGCTTTCAATCATGGCACCATTAAATATTGTCACTATACGAGAAGTTACATGAAAACTCATTTTGGGCAAATGTTAAGAGGGCATCCATTTAAATTGTTAAATTGGACAGTTCTAGATAAGTTTCAAGAAATTATTAAAATTTGAATAAATGCACAAATGTCTAAATAAACTAAAGTATAAGGCCACTGTAACAAAGTCTTTAAACACCTGAAGTCTCCTCTTTTTCATATATTCACTTCTTTACAGATAATTTCTTTTGAAAATAATATATACTTTATAGTAGACTGATATAAAATTATCTTTAGCTGAAAAGACAAATCCCTTATTAAGACCTGTTTTAGTCTGTGCTTCTCAGCAGAGATGTGTCAAAGTAAACACGATATCACTGTGTCATAAAACTGTTTACAATCAAACATAAAACAGCAAATAAATATTTTTTTCACAACTTAAGAGTGTTTATTTTGTATTTAATGTAATTTACGGATGCATTTATAAAGTTAAAGTGTGGCAGGCTCTGTAAGCTCAGACTGTCCCAGCAGCCAAGAACTGTGCAGACAGCAGCTTGCCTCGCGTGCCGCTGGCTGGGACGGAGCTGCCAGCTCTCTGGGGTTACAGGGTCCTTTCATTTGTCTTTCTCTGGCTACAAATATTACTGAGTGTAATTTATCCCCTCCAATTTCACGGATTCAGGTTAATCTCTTCTCCTTAAAAATATTATTCTCATTTTCCCTGAGCAGCCCGATCTCTGAACAAAGCCATCAGCAAACAACCTCCTAACCCAACTGGACAGGTACCCGAAATTCTTAACGTATGAAAATACACACTTTGCAGAGGGGTTAAGCTTAATCAAATTATCCATGCTCTGTGTGAAATCTATAAAGCCTGGCATACATGACGGGATCTGACAATAAAACTACACACACATACACACAGTTGCACCTGCCCTGTTGCTCTACACTGTCGGGTCCTACATGATTTAAGAGCCCTTAAAACAATGAACAAGAGAAAGTGCACGTTTAAGAGTGTGAGTAGGTGTGAGAGACAAAGTACATTACTGCTAAAACAAGACAAAGTTCAGTTCCTAGACTGGCAGGGTTCAAGAAACAAAACTAGAGCAGACACTGTTAAAAGACAAAATAAGATAAGAATAAAAGATAAGAAAGACAGAAAAGAAATAAAATTGCATCACATACGAAGGGGTTAAAAGTAAAAGTGAAAGAAGGAAATAAAGGAACGAGGTGCACCTACTGGTTATGATAGCTGAGAGGGTCTGGAAGACAAAGTTCTGAAATGTCCATCAGTCCAGTTTTAGCATTCCAGGAATGAGAGGAAGAGGAAAGAGAAAACAATTGAGACCCGCTTCTTCCCCAAATGATAGCACAGCACCCTCAGAGACAACGCTGCCGAAAAACCCCCTCCAGCACCGCTCCCCCCAGCCTGCACAGGTATGTTGGACTCTGATGGATTGAGTGGGCGCGCGTGTGTGTGAGCATGTGTGTTGTGTATGTGTGTGTTTATGTATATATGTATGGGAGAGAAAGTGTCTGAGTGTATGTAAGTGAATGTGTGTGTGTGACAGAGGGAGAGAGAGAGGGAGAGAGAGTGAAGGGGGGAGGGACAGATAGACAAGAGAGGTAAAGGGGGGCGAGAGAGAGAGAGAGAGAGAGAGAAAAAGAGAAGCGCTGGCAGCAGCGGGATGAGCGCTAAGATGGAGAGAGCATGAGAGCGCGAGCGAGAGGAATGACTCTTTCCATGGTCGGGATAGGGCTCTTTAAGACTCAAGGGCTTGATGAATATGGAACAGCTGCTGTTGGCTGGCTCAGAGGGGCAGGACTTAAAGCGACAGAGGGGCCGGCAGAGCACCGAGGAGGAGGGATCCAAACGCTCACTCGCACACTCCGCTATGCACAAGTACAACACATACACACGCCTTCTACACATGGCTCACACACACAGACACACACACACACACACGCACACACACACAGACACACACACACACGGACAACACAACCTATCACATGAACAACAGAGATGCGACTAGCAGAGCAGTCGACACTCAAAGTTTCCGTCTTAATTAGATAAAAAAGAGTTGTGAAATTCTGGATACTTGAAATTCAAATACAAGCTTGAATTAGGATAATAAATAGAAGCAGGACATTATCTGTTTCAGTGCATAAACTTTGCTTTTGTTGAATACTGAAGAAAGCTTGATTTATTTATTTCTGTACCGACTTGTAGAAACTGCAACTTTTATTGTGTTAAACAGTGAAAAAAAAACTAATTTCAGTTACATTTAGTAATCTGTTTTTTCACATTTTCAAAGAAGAGCCAGTTATCTTGTCATGTCTTGTTTGCATTCTTGCATTAATATTCATTGCAATGATGTCAAACAAAGCAAAAAGAAAGTCGCAACAATCACACAACAACAATTTTAACAAGCAGATGACATTTCAAAACTTGCCTATGACAACAAAAAAAAACTTATTCTAATCCACTGTCAGCATTTTAAGATATAAAAATGTGCAGTTATATCACAAGGCAAAAATCTGACACCAGCTTAGACACACTATAGAAGCTCCAGCAAGCAGTGGAGTGCATCTGCAGCACTTCACTTTCAAAAAGCAATAGCTTTCAAACCACTAAGGACAGTAAATGTATTTATTGAGCTGTGTCGCTAGCTCCATTTGCCGGTGTTACATGTGAGGTACCATTGTGAAACCTTTCACCACCCGTGAGAGATGATCTCAAGCCATAACTCATATTCTGGAAGCCCATCAGCTTCTAAAGCAGCGGAAAATCCAGCTCTGTCTTCTCTAACCCCAGCTTTAGAACCGCCTGTGTTTCGCTGTTGATCAAGCTCAGTAAGAATGCCGAGAATGCAGATACCATTTCACAGTCAGTGAGGGTCTCCATGTTACTGTATCCCCACATTATAAGAACAGAGCTTACCATGGCATCTTATTGGAGAAATGAGCAGTCCGGCAACGGCTGACACTGGATTGGGTCAAGCAGAAAGAAACAGCAGCTTGCCCAAGTCTTTAAACCTCACAAAAGTGTGTGACAGCAGCCTTTAGCCACTTCAGTAAAAAATAAGAGTGAGTGAGGAGGAGTCGAGATCTGCCAGCAGATTCATGCAAAAAGGTGTGTCAGGTCGCTCTGCTGCTCTCCAGTTTTCTCTGCTGAACAGGAACAGCATAACCCTCAGAGAGGAGTCCAGTTCCATTCATCGGCTCACGTTTCTATAATCAATGCAAAAACATCACGCAATCCCTATTGATCATCACAGGCCTATTGATGTGCAGCAATAGTGCCTCCACAGTGGCACAGATCACACAGCATCTGGTCTCGTTTTGTGACAAAAACAAATGACTAAATAAATGAAAATCCAATTAAGATTGATGCCAAGTCAAACACCTGTCACTTTAATTCTTTAAAGAGGAAAAAAAAAATCACTGCTAGACACAGTTTGTGTTAGAGTAAACAAAATATGGGACAAAAAAGAAAATAAAACATATCTATACACCTTACAAGGTACAAACAGGGCAAAATGTGCACTGTATAAATTACTTTATTGTTGACTTGCATTCAATTTTAAATTCAAATTTTCATCTATTAGTTCATGTTGTGTCACTCCAATCTTTCTTATTTGGGGTGCTGATCTTAAAAAATATATTATGAACTAAAGCTTAATTAAACAAACCAACACTGTCAGAAAAAAAAAAAAAACCTGTGAACTTTGGTATTGTCCAGTTGTGTAACCTGTGTACTGTCTTTCATGCTAATAACCTCCCTCACTTGATAAATAACATTTCTGCACATTTTCCTTTGGTCTTAAAAGGTTTTTAACAGACACCACAAACACCTGAATAACACAGAGTGAGCTATGGACACACTGCTGCTGCTTTTGTTGCCTCTTACCAACTGTGTTACGAAACAAATCACAACATGTGACGACTGATTTGACAGGAAAGGATCTGATAAAGAAAAGAGCTGCACTAAGCAGGAAGGCAAGCACTCTGCCACATATGACCAAGTTGTAGGGGTATGACAACCGGACACAGGAGTGTACTGATTATAAACCAAGGTGTTTTTTAATTTATTTGTTTGTTTTTTTGTTTGATTAATTGAGATTTTTTGTTTTTACTGTATCAGATATATTTGCATTTTTTTCACTCTGTGCAGCTCACATGTGCATGTGTGTCTGCCTGTTTACTGAGTAGTGCAATAAAAAACAATTCTAGGGTAAATTATCTTTTTAGAAAAAGAAAAGAGTGAAAATGACTTAAAGTGGGTAATTTTAGCAAACAAAAGCAACTTTAACCAGACTGAACATCCACGGTACTTTATCTAAAGGACTCATACACATATGTAGATATATTAGTGTCATAAAAGAGCAATGCCTTAATTTTATTTTCACACAGCAGGAGGCTACTTAAACAAAATTCCAACTCATGTTTTCCAGTTTACACAAGCTGACATTTACAGAGCCACATAAACCGTTAAGATGGTCAGATAAAGTACTGATTAAATGTTATTTTCCTACAAATTGTATTTTAAGTCTGATGATGTAAACAAATTTGACAGCTTAACAGCTCTACAACAACCCATCGTCCCTTAAAACACACTTATGAACAGATTTAGCAAATAATGTCTGCATTTTAAAAAAATTACACCGAATTTCTCTGGAAATAAACTGACATACAGGCCTCATAAACTCGCCATATTTAACCTTTTCATGCATACAGTAATGGTCAAATCGATAAGTAATTCAGTCACCATTCCCAGAGGACAGAGTGGAGTGTAGCAGGTCCGCGTGCACTGTACATGCCTCAATTAGAGCTAAACCGCGTGCACACCGACGTTATTTACAGTAGCTACAGGTGCGTCTAAGCTACATTTTAAAACCGCGCAAAAAATGCTAAATTCAAACTTTTTTAAAGACTCCTAAAACTGTGAAAAACTGAACAACGTGTCTCCAGCGTGTAACAGGAAGACAGGTGGATGAACGTGTGGTGTACCTTACTCGGACAAGTCATGTCACATCGCGACCCCCCGGCTCACACACAGCTCACAGTAGTCGTGGTGTCTCCAGGTTGTGGTGGTGGTGGTGGTGTGGCTCCGCGTGTCTGAGCGCGCCGTTTAACTGTCACACACCGCAGCCACACTATCAACTCCTCCTCCGGCGCGCGCCCTGTGGCTACACCAAACACCTCCACCGGCGGCAGGACCCGGCTGAACGGGGTCAAATGTGATTCAAGAAAAAAACAAGTTTGAAATGTTAATCTTACTTATTTTATGATGGCAAATGTAAAAAAAATGCACCAAATTTCAAGCGTTTTTTTGTGATTCGACTGTCATTATTTTGTTTCACTGCTCCGTGAATTTCTGCACTTTAGCAAGTAAGAAAGTCACTCTTTTAGGCTTCGGTGGAGCCCATATGCGCTTTTACAGCTGTTTGCAAACTATTGCAATCTGTCAGAGGCTCTAATTCGGTTTATTTTGCCTCTCTGTGCTCACCACCCTCGGAGGTGTGCTGGCTAGATTTTCACCTGAGAGAAATCGGCAGGTGACAGAGACGTGAAAAGGTTGAACACCACTGCAGTCGGTTGGTTTACACAATTAATAAATAAATAATAGGACAATAGCAGTGTTGCGTCTGCCTGCGGAGATCACAGTCGCTGTATCGTATAACACAGGCGTTCACAAACTTCACAAACCCCATTTGATTTGATTTTTTTTAGACGCTATCTAAACATATTCTTTTATCGAGCTTGGAATATAGTTTAGATATTGTAAAGGCCAATACATGAAAATGAACAAGGTGAACGCATTTGCTATGCATATAATTTTAAACTTCTACCCTCTATTGTACCCCTCTACATTACCCAGAGGGGTTCTGGTGCCCTATTTTTGGATGCCTACTCAATGTTAGAGCAAAGCATGACATAAGACAAAAACATCAGTGTAAAATTAATTTAAAGACATATTTTTCCAGCAGCACATCTAACCCTTTTATTACTGAGGTCTTTTTAATTCAAGAAATATGCTGAAAAGAAATTCAAATTTGTTTTTCTTTTTTTAATCCTGTCTCATGAAAGGTTTTCATCCACTCATTTCACATTATCCATCACTGACTGACTGCCTCAGCTGTGGACCAGAGCATAAAGCCAGCTGACAGCAGGAACCAACTCTATCATCTCCACTAGAGGGAGGGCTATCTCACAACAAGGCCACCAAGGAGCTGCAGCAGAGGTAGCTTTATTTATTTATTTTCCCAGGGTGATAGTGTAATTCATAAACTGAATGAATGACAGCCAGGACAGTGCCAACATCCCAGCGCACAATGGAGACTCGGCTGCATTTACTTCTGAGCACAAAAACCTATCCATTACAAACGTGTAATTATTGTCCTTAATAGATTAATTCATGCTGAAAGATAGAAATGGGTTCCAGGCTATTGATGTAATCATTTCACTGAGGAAATTAAGTGACATTAAAAGAATGATATTGTCACCGTGAAAGTATCATTGATTCTTTTCGAATGCAATTAACTGTATTTGAAAATGGGACCTGCACATTGAGCTGCACAAGGAGCACTGAGGATCACTTCATTTGTGAGAGATATAAAGACCAAATTATCCCATCAAAGAGAAAATCTATAAATGTAATGGCACAGCGCTTCAGCACTAAGGAATGACAACAGCGGTCCTGTTCAGTTCCCTCTGTTAGGTGTATTAACTACCAGTGAGCGGCTCTCAACAACCCACAGACAGATTATCCAGACTGTGAAGAAGAATAACGCTCAATTTATGAATTCCTGCTTATTTTTTTTTATTGGCTAACATAAACAATCCTCTCTTAAAAGTAGGAGCAATAAGATGTATGAGTGTAATATGTAATGTCATTGAAATATTGACACACATACACAAAGAAGACACCTGTGTTCAAAATGTGCTCAGTGTCTGGAACTTTCAAATACCAAAGTCATACAATAACACAAACAAACTAACAGGCTAAAGCAGCAGTGGAACAACAGCTTCTGTGATCGGTGAGGGAAATTTACTGGTTTTGTCAAGGAAGTCTGGTGGACATATTAGGGCTGTTTCTGGTTGAACAAAAAGAGTCCTACTCTGACAAAAAAAATGTATCTTTATACAGCTCTTTACCATAATGTGGCAAAAACAGGCACTTGAAGTGGACGGTTTTTGACAGGTGCACTTGCCCTCAAGGATTACATTGCTGCTTTTGTAGTATGCTTCATGACTGCTGGCTAAGCAATCAACTAAACTAATTTCTAAATGTTTGTACCTGTTTGTCAGTTAGACCCCAAAAATGTGTAAACAAGGGCCAGAGTCTGAAAAATCGCAAGAACACCCATTAAGAATTTTCCTTATTGTAGCTTAAAGTAGAGTTTAGCGCCAATCAGTCAGTCGACTAAAAACTCAAATAGCATCTGTTTGATAATTGTTTACTTATTAGTCAAGCCAAACTTTGGAGCACATTTCAAACAGTCTTTTGTTTCAGCTCAGGTGTGAGGATCTGCTGTTTTTCTTTGCTGTAAATCTAAATATTATCCCTTTGGGCTTTTGACATAGATTATACTTTAAAAAATGAATGAAAAAATGAAAAAATGGAGCCACTGTTGTGTCACACTCTGACTGCTGTTTTGAACTCTTAAGTTTTGCATAAAGGCTATTGCCATTTTTGTTTTCTGAGGCCAGAAATAAACATATTTGGACAAACAAGTGAAGATTGGGAGACACGTATTGTTACCAACAACTATGTTAAGCCTGGCAGACAGCTCGTTGCTCCTGTCACTCGAAGTGGCCGTGCCCTTAAGTGTTTATAAGCCGTAATGAATTATTTTATATAGAGATTCACACCCCATACAGTTGTTATGAATGATAAAAAGTAGCTATAGAGACCGAATCCTTGTTCTGAAACAGGCTTTGAACATGTTGAATTCTGCTGTGAAGTTGAACATTTTAACAAAGAGCTCAATGGGGATTGGACTCAACCCCAAGTGGCCATTTGAGGAATGCATTTTTTTTGCTCTTCAATGTTAGGGCTACTTTTTAGCCCCTGGAGGTTTCCACGGGGTTTTGGACAGCTGTTTGGGTAAACAAGAAATCAGAGGACAACATATTGGGCTTCAGCTGATGATGACAGGCTTTTTCCACTTTATTCATTTTGGAAAAACAAAGAACCAAGAAAATATTAGGAAGATGGATCGATAGTTAAAGTCATGGCTTAACTAATCTGAATGAGTGCTGGTTTTTGTACAGGGAGCAGCTGTCTCTGCAAAGGCAATTATTATCCACAGAACATATAATATATATTTGAGTATTGACATCAAACAGTTTTCCCCATTACAACTTATTTAGAGTTTTTTTCTTAAGGTTTCCAATATCACATAACACTGAGGCAATTAGAGGAAAATATCACATTTTCTTTTGTCTGCTATTGTACGATGATGGCTTAACTGAATTAGATCTATGAAACAAGTCAAGCTTAAGCACTTTTTAAATAGTAAGAGAGAAAGCTCACACACTTATTTACATTTTTGTTTCCTGTTTAAGCTTTAAATGTCAGCACTTACACAGGGGTAAACATAACCCTAGTTTCTTTGTATACCTATTTGCCTGTGTTTTTTGTTTACTTTCCATAGTTCTGATGTGAGTTGTGATGGATTCCAACAAAGGCATGCTTGTGCAGCGGTTACTGGTCCACACAGCTCACTAACCCAATTACATTGTGGGTAATCCAGTGAAAAAGAAATTCAGTGAAGAGGCAGAGAGGCAGGCAGAGGGAGAAAAACATGAAACATATCAGACACAACTACTGATATGATGTCCATGCATCAGATGAATCAGACATCAATCTCCAGGTTTGGTCAAAAAATGCTGCATAATTCAAACCCAAACATTCTTCTCTGCGTGATTCAAACCAAATCAGGGGGTCCAGAGCTTCTGTCCCTCCACCTGCTGTCAGCCACTCTCCATCTCACCCTCACCTAAATTTCATTTAGGAGACATCTTTCTCCCTTTCCCCCTCTCTCTCATGCTCTCTACATCACCGTTTCTTCTCTCTCTTTGAATTCAGTGCACCGTAGCCCTTAGATTTACTTGCTTAACAAATATGGACAGGGGGCCTAAGTGGTTTTAGAAATCTTCGAATGGACTTTGGAGTGCCTGTGTTGTGCTGGGTGACAACAGTCTCTCTGTCTCCCTGTCTGTCTCTCTCTCTCCCTCTAACCCACATGCGTGTGACTGTGTGTGCCTGTCTGCTTGTCTGCCTGTTTATGTTTATGTCTGCTTATGTTTACATCTATATGTGTGTGTGTGTGTGCGTGCGCACATCTTTGGCTTCCCCACGCTCTCCCAGACTCCCTGGCTGGGAGATGGCAGCGCTCGCTGGAGCGGCAGTCTGGAAATGAGATAAGGATGTCTGATTCATAGGATCTGACAGGAAATCTATACTCTGCAATGTTTATAATCCAGCCATTACTACACAGCCAAATGAAAGAACAATAATCCAATCATTTACTCCATATTTACCTGAGGCAGATTCTCGGCTTTAAAGGCAAAGTGCATCGCGCACTGACGGAGGCTGTAAAACTATGGTTGGTATGGGTGAGGCTGAGGGAGGGTGTTTTGTAGCTCAGAGAGTGGGAGACACAGAAGGGGGCGAGGATGGACCATCCTCTCGGGAGATATGTGTCTACAGAAGACGGGATGGTTCACCTGTGTGTGCTTGGTAAGGTTAAGGGTCACACATTACTCATCATTAAGTGCCCATTGATTAATGAGTAACTTACAAAAAAAAGGGAGTATCTAGAGTTTATGAAACATGAGGTCATGAGGTGAATGAGAGGGAGAAACAAATCCTCAGCACACATGTACTTTATTAAGAAAAAGGCTTTGGCATTAACAAAGCCTGTGCAGTTTAAAAGAGAGGTGTAATTTGGCTCCCTCACACTGATCCTGCCTCATCTATAACATGAGAGTCTATAGAGGTAACGTCTCTCCATAAGCATAGAGGAATTCTGCACTGGGGTTTCACTTATCATAGAGTCTTTCATGGACAGTATGCGCTGCTCTTCATTGTGTACGAGGGGGGAGGTTTATCTTATTTGGAAAAGTGAAGGGGGCCTGCCCTTATCTGTCAATAAACAGTAATTAGATTTTGTGGCCGATAGCGTCGATTGGTTTCTAATCTAGCTGTCGCCCTAGACGTGTGTAATTAAAATCCTGATTGATAAAGGGGCAGAAGCCCGCCCACGCCACCACTTTAACAGACCCTACCCCCGACCCCTTCAAAACACAAACAAGAGAGAGATATGAAAGAAGGCCTGGGGAGAAAACTGCACTACCTATTGATCAGCTCTATCTGCTTTCCTATCAATGCCCTTTTCCCACAATGGAGGGGCTGGTACAAAGGTTTCGCGCGTAAAACTCCATAGCTAATCTTCATCCAGCAGATTTTATCCTCCATGAAAAAAATAAACCAAAACAAACAGCATTTGTTACCAGAAAAAAAAAAATTAAATTTGGCTGGTTAAGCTTGCAACAATGAAAACGTTTGCATACTTATGTAATGTGTTTTTGTGAAAGTGCCTGTCTAAAATAAGAAATTAAAACATGCTTACCACTAATGAGGGAAAGCTTACTGTGATTGTAATGCAATCAAGGAAAAACACCCCTCAGGCCATACAGAGATGAAAGAGCAACAATGCATTTTATCTATTTAACTAATGGGCCTGTGAACACAAGAATAAGGTCCAGAAAAACACGCATACACACACGCGGACGCACACATACACACACACGCGGACGCACACATACACACACAGATACAGGTGAATGTCAAATGTACATCAAGCATTAAACAAATAAGGTAGTACCTTCAAGTCAGAGGACCCCCACAGAGAGTCGCCAGGCTAAAAGATGTTCAAAAACACAGCCTCCAGACTTCACTGTCATCAGGGTCCAGGCAGACAGTCCAGGCAGGAATAAAGACTACGTGTTGTCTAAGTTCTGGAGACAAACAGACAGTAAAGAAAGTGGAATAGTGAGAGAGGAGAGCGAGACAGAGAGAGGACACATCAGGCAAAGAGGCATTCGGCTAAGGAAGCTTGCACATTTAACAGCTCCAACCAATGAATGTCTCATCATGACCCAAACCTCAGAATGGTACCAGGACAGCGTGAGAGGCAGATAATCTGCATTATAGAGTCAAATCTTGCCTGGTGGTCTGCAGGATTTTTTAAGCTCTGTAAACTGGGGGAGAGAGTGCAGACAGCAGGCCGGCGACCTTTCCTGTCTGACACTGGTCACCTGCTGTCACGTGTGAGGGCTGACCCTCAGCAGTGAGTGATGGCTGCATACTCTGCTTTACCCCCCCTCCTTTGTGTGCAAATACACACACAGGCACACACACACACACACATACGTAATGTACCCATTGTGGAGTGGATAAACCACCTCTCACTCACCAATGCTTCTAGCACATCATGAACATAATAAATCACAAATTAGAAGAGTGTGTGTGCTTCCTGGTCCAGTGCTTAATTTGATTCTTAATGGAAGGCAAAATTTCCAAAGGAAAACTTTCATTGGGCACAAAATGACTTTCCTTAGTTTTCACTTTCTTACACTGTGAGAGAGATTGAGATTGATAGATGCTGGCAGTGCATTGCCAGCCCATGCATGGTCTACCTCATTTAACTGATTTCTGTAATTTCCTCACTAAACAGTGATTAATAAATGGTTACCCACTGGGATTCAGAAAAAAAAATATTGCTAACAGAGCTTTTAAACTTCTTGGCCAACAATCTGCTGCACTGCTTGTTTTTTAAACATTTTATTTAATAAAATAATGAGTCATGCTTTTAAGAGTTCTGACAGTACTATGCCTTATAGGTACTTAATTTTACTTTTGGAGAACTACACATTACTACAAAATGTAAAATGACATGATTGTATTTGTTGTGTCATATGTGTCTGGTATGTGCATTTGCTCTGTTTGGCAGTAACTGTTACAATCTGATGAAATGCATTGCTAGTCAGTTCAATTTCTGAGTTTTGAGATTGTTCAACATTTTAATGTCTTTATTTTAACATATATTTCTTTGCAAAAATATCAGTTGATCTTTTATTATTTACATCCACCTTACAGAATGGATTGCAGAGGAGGAAACAGTCATTTTGGTCAAACTTGGTGCATCATGAGCTGTGGCATTTACAGAAAGCTTAATCAGGTGTGCAAGTTCTGATCTTTGTCATCCCTGCCTTACCTTCAAGTTAGTGTATAATACTCCAAAAAGTGAAACATAACAGTGAAGCTTAAATATTGTTGTACAATATAATGTTATATAATGCAGAAGTCTTGCAAAGGATATCATTTTAGTTCAACTTAAAATGTCTCATTTTGTCAAAAGTGTGTCAGAGGTTTTGATGCAGCTCCTAGGTGTTGACCTTTTGAGATCTTGCCGCATTACTGTGCATTTTAAAATAATCATAATGTTGAATTACTCCCCAACACAGTCTCAAAAGCAATTGTATGTTATAAGCTTTGCAAAAGTTATATTAACTGATGTGCTCCGATATTAGGCTACAAGCTGTTGTATGGGTATTGCTGTTAAAGTATAAACACAAGCTTTCATAAAATTACCCATAATTATTGATTTTTTTATATCAAGATGTAAAATGTATTTGGATTTTGCTCTTGATATCTTAAGGCCCCCTTTTAAGTATATTTTACCCTTGAAAAACACAGAAAGAAACCTGCTGGATATAAAAAACCTTGTCTTGTGTGAATAAATGTGATTGGAGATCAGATTCTCCTCTAGATTCTTCTTAAGATGTCTTCTCTCCTGATAATAAGGCCAGCTCCCCCTGTGGTGCCACAATAGTGGAGTGACCTTGTCACCAGGGTGCCATGTGTCACAGTGGGGGGACCCAGAGGGAGAGAATGGGGTGAACAGATCAGCTCCCTGCATGCTTGGTACCCGTGCCCTACCCTTCCTGCTCCCACCACAGGCCCAGCACCACAGAGGCCGGAGCAGGGAGAGGAGCAGCTCCAGGCTCTGGAGAACATGACTCCAATTAAGCTATGGAGGCCCGGCTCACGCTCCACTGCCTCAGCCCAGTTGTCCTACGCAGGAAGACACACAGTCAACCCAGGGAAATGAACTCTGTCAGCACAGTCAAGACAGTCACTGGGAGAGCTGGAATCTGCTTAATAAACAATTTGTACCAGATTAGTGCTCACCGGGATCCATCAAGACAAACCGCAGAATGAAACTGAGTATAAAATCACGATCGTTGCAGTTTTGTTAAACGATGTGAAACAATATCAAAATTTAGCCATAAACCGCATGGAGAGCAGCGGAGACAATGATAGCTTGTTTCCTGTTTTGAGAGCCCTGGAGAAAAAAATGCAAGGACTTAAGCACACAGTAATAAATGAGAGCGATTGAGAGGCCTCGTTTTCCCCTGTGATTAAAAATGTATGTTGCCACACACAGCCTTTGGTGTGGAACTCTCCTGGAATAGGAGCTGCTTAATATTCAGGCCCATGTCTGGCTAATGTCTTAAAGTGATAAATAGGAGGGGGTTGCTGCCGTTTGATTGTTCTTCACAGGCAGTCTGGGAGCAGCAGCACAGGGGGATTTAAGGTGGAGGAATCCTCTCAAAGCTCCTCATTCATTCACTCTCAGACGCCCCATCATTAATTGGGCCTGTCGACATGACTCCTCTGTACCCAGGGCCACTGGCAGCTACCATGGTGGATGAGCTTTTTAAGACAGTTCAAAAGAGTCCTTGCCTCATGAAAGGCATTCAAATTACATGAAATTGCATTCATGTCAAGCCTTGCAGGCATATTCATACAGTACACTGGCATAATGTCTTGTTTCGTGCCCTGCATATCTGTGTGACTATTTAATCGTCCCCCTGGGAGCAGATCACACTATAAAGAGTATGCTTTACTAACTCTTAATACGTAATTTTTCATTTTTCAAACAGCTCTATATATACAGTAAACATTCTGCACTGTATGCTGTCAAAGAAATACAATTCAGTTTACTGAAATGAAAATATAAAAATCTTTTCTAATTAAAGTACCATAATGCACCTCAGAGAACCTGACACTATAGAAGAAAATATTTCCATAACATATACTTTTTTTCAAGCAAAACAAGATATAGTATTCCTTGTTAAAAGATATAAAAATCCTCAAGGAGTTGACGGTATTATCACTGCAAATAAAAGTCAAATATACAGTACCTGGGGCAGCTTGGAAAAAAATCTTTAGAAGTGGGTTGAAGCATTCAAATGCACCCAAGATGTATCTGAACAAGTATATTAATAACTCTTTCACTCAGTCTTTGCAACTGAAATGCACCATGGAAGGCCTGCAGTAAATGGGTGGCTGAACTATGTGCGGCCGTTATCCCTTTGGCACAGTTTCCACTTTGACAGTTATCGCCCCGCTCTGTGTAAGTGTAGCTATGCAGGACAAGGTGAGTCCAGCCTTCAAAACTTTGTGATTTCTACTGATGCAGAGTTGGAAGGTGATAGCAGAAGGTGGCCATATTTGGTTCATGATGTCAACCATGTGATACTTTAGTATTTATAACCATTGGGGGCTGTATATATGTCATGCAGTATAACGGGCTCTTTTTCAGGGTGGCCACTGGCCTACTTCACTTCAATCCTTGTCCGACTGTTTCTTCACACCAGGACTGATAACTCTTACTTCAGGAGGGAAAGTTTAACTCTTTTAATGGAATCTCAGCTACTTTAGGTAATCCATATTAGTATTAACATGTATTTAAAATTGTTTTACATTTTAAGAAAGCTTATTCAAATACAGTTTGCTGCAATGTTTAACATGTGATGCTAAAGTTTAGTCACTGAAGAAAGGCGTTGACTTTTAGGCTACACAGGCTCGATGCACCTGACCTTGTCCAATTAGAGAACTACATCTGTACTCACTACTTTAAACCTAGAAGTTTTATTCATAAAATGGGCATTCAAATTCTAAATCATCATTTGGTTAAATGGGCAATTGCATGTTTTGTAGGGCTTTACGTGTTGTGTGGGTTGAAGAGGTGGAGTTGAGGGACAATGTTGCTCATAATTGTACCTCCAACAAAGTAAGGGCAGCTTTTGGACAGACGGAGTAACACTAGATTCTGCTCTGATCCGGAGCCTTGGTGGGAGGAGAGCTCAGAGTTTATTTATCAAACTTCAGGGATTAAAAAAGGATTTATTTTCCCTTCAACCTTTAGATTATCCAGCGGTCAACCTTGTGGAAGTGACACAAAGAAAAACTTAGCATTTTTTGGAGAGAGACTGGCAGTTGATGACTTTATAAAATATGATGACAGACACTCAAAACCTCATTCGAAAAAACCTCAAAAGAAGGTTCGATTGTCAAAAAATGATTTTCAGTATCGCCTTACAGAGAACACAGCTCTGAGCTGGGATTTAGAGATCCCTGTTTGTTTTCAGAAAGGCCTCACACACTGCTTTCAACATTTCCTGCTTTCCTTCTATTATTAAATCAGCTCTTGCATTGTCATTCTAGCCATTTTTTCATACTTCTTAAACTATTCGCAGTCTCACTTTTCCTCACTCCCTCTCACTCTTTTCCATATTTCACTATCTTTTGCTGTCACACTCGCTCAGTATCCTCCCATTACTGTTTCCCCTCCTCCTCTCCCTGTAGTGGAAGTGGTTTCTGTTATGGCAGTGGGAAGGCTACCCGCAGCGGGAGAGATCCTAATTAACAGCCTATTCATTTGTGTGGAGCGCAGGGCTCCTGCTTTCTGAGCACTTGTTTTATGGTGGCGCTAGGGAGCCCTGTCCAGGGATTTGGAGGGGGATAATTGCCTTTGCCGCAGGCTGCAGTAATCTGGTCGGCTAATTCATTATTTTAATAAGTTAGCTTCTCCTCGGGGGTGTGCTAGCTGCGCTGCGCCTCAAACCTTGGTGGTGCACCTCGTTATTGTGGCGCTCTTTTACACCGCCGCCCGCACGGGGTTAATAACTGTTATTAGCCTCTCTCCTCAGCCTGCAATTTCTCGTTTAACTGGGGCGATTCAAACGAAACCTTTGCGAGCGTCTAATAATCAACCTCTCTGGAACCAGGGGTAATCCCTATGAAGGGGTCCAAATAGTGGAGAGGGGTAATGGATGCAATCACCTGAGTGCCTTTGCCTCCGCTCCTTTCATTATGGGTCCTGATGTTGTTTTTGTTGTTGATGCTGCTGTTGTTTTTTACTCAGTTCCTCCAAAATCATCTGAGGGAAGAAATGTTTGACTTGAGCAAGGGAAACGGATCAGAGTTATAAATACAAATAAGACCATCATTAGGTTTGCGTAACTAATAGCTTCATTTAGGGCCATAATCTTCCATCTCTCTAATAGCTATGCAGTCAGTGGGATGTGTGCATGTGTCTGTGTACAGGCAGGTTTAATGACTCCAGTGCAGTCAGACATTTTAAGCATCGGCTGATTAAAAACCACATCGTTTCAACAGGAAGGGAATAAAGAGAGAGGGCTTCTTAAATATAAGTATTTGAAAAAATCCAATATTGAAGATGGTGACGGCTAGATGTTTGAAAGAACCTGCAGTTAAATCCAATTATGAATGCAGCACTGAGTGGTTAAATGGTTTTGAATGCAAAGATTGGATACATTATTTCACCACGCAATGAAAAGAGATATCCTAATTCACTTTTGAGAGAAAATACAATGTTACAAGGCAATCCTATTATGTGTCCCTAGATATCCCTGCTTTGCATCTGCCAATGACAAAGTGCCTTAAGAAGAAAACATTCAGACTGTCCTTAACAGTAGAGTTACACACAGAAACTTAATATTCTTACTGATGGAGGCTGTTTTTCACTTTTTGTGCATGTTAAATCAGACATGTTTACAATAGCAAATCACAAATGCGTGTGTGCTTTCACTACTAACTATATCTTGACAAGAGTCCATCTCTGTGTCCTCTGTGCACTCAGGTCTCGGTCCACATGCTCTGTGTGGCTTATGTTCCTTCCCGCAGACTGGCTTGTTTAGCTGTCATCATGCTGTGACCTGCCAGCCACTGTGAAATGAGCTTCTGGATATTAAAGAGGCTATCTCTTCATCTATACTTAACCATAGTGGAGTGACACATCACATGGCCCCGGGCCCCGTAAAGGAGACGGGCAATAACATCCAGGGTGAAAAATGTTGAAATGAGCAAGGCCATATTCTGTGGTCAGTCATATGACTGAGAGAACATTTCCATTAATATGCTTCCTCATCAACCCAACAGCAAGCTATTAAAGCACCTGAGGTATTGCACAATGTTTATCCAAGAATGTGACAGTCTGCAAATGGCTTTGCTTGATCATTTAGCACTTTTATCTGCATCTAAAAGTTAAACCTTCTCTCAGCCACGGCCCCTTCTGCATACACTAGTGGTTTTGCTTCATAAAGTACGCACATGATAGTAAATGACCTGGTTCACTATTAACTATTATCCACTTAATGTCCTTGCTGGCTTGCCACATGTGGAGCTTTGGCTGAGCGCTGGCCTCTGGGGCTGCCTGGGGCTCGTTCAGGGCCATGGCTTTTCAAAGTCCACACTACCATCTGCTAGACCAGCGGCCCTTCTCCTTTTCCCCGGCTGAAGTGGCTGCAGCTGGGACAGCAGAGGCCTGTGCCTGTCCCACACCACGGTGTTTAACATAGCTTCATGCATATGGATACAGAGATTGCTATAGATCCCTTATAACGTGTGGAAGCTGACACAAGGCTAATAAACACTCTGCTATGTGGACAGTATTGCTAAATGCTATTTGTGCACAGGGAGAGGCTCACATATTGATTTTTTTTTTTTTTTTGCCTCTTATGGATATATCTTATTTGACTCTCTGTGTGAGGCAGTATTGATCAGTGATATCAGCTGATGTTTTCTGAAGAACTGCTGGAGTGGAATAACTCAGCCCAGCAGTCCTGCCCACCTTAAAGCCGCTCAGCTTAGCATGACCAGCTCCTAATGAGTGGTCCCTCCTCTCATCACACAATCCTGAGTCCCTCCCTCCCGCATTCATCAATTCTCATTAGGGAAAATCATCATGTGGAATACCAACTTTTGGCCAATATTCATCACTGTCAGCCCTCATCCACGGCAGCACAATGACAGACGCAGGATCTGGGAGTGCCTAAGTAGCACTGACTTAGCTCTTTTCTTCCTAATCTCACCCTCTGTGCTTGTGGAGCCCAAGCAACCCTCTGCAGTGCACGCTCCCTGACAGCAATTACTTTATGCAAAAAAGAGTGGAGGAGTTCAGTGAGTGGCATGAGTGAGAATAAGCCTCCTCTGAACTCTGGCTGTTGGCAGGCTGCAGCATTCCAATAGGACCCGCTCACTTCCCATGGGCACTAAAGGGCAGTGAGGAGGGAGGGGTGGTGGCAGAGGACAGCTTTGTAGCACTGTGGCAGAGATCTTGTTGTGACATCGCCCATGTAGTCATTACTGTCTATTGCTTCAGTAAAATTATTACATAATTACATAGATTCCTTATTTTGCTTGTACTCTATGGTGGTTCTCTAAGCATGTGGCAAACATTTAATACGTAAAGGAACTGCGTATTTTTGAAAATATGCTCATTTGCTTTCTTGCTGCAAGTTATGGTAGATGAAGCAATTGATACCACTCTCAAGTCTGCGAGGTAAACACAAAGCTAATGTTAGCAGTTTGCTAGCCAAGCTTAGCACGAAATCAAGTGAAACACCTGGCTCTGACAAAAGAAAAAACATCTGGCAGCTGACACGTCTAAACTCAACACTTGATGTTTTTATGGGTTTAAGTGCCAACCTGTTTCTTGGCTTCATTAGCTAAGGATGCAAGGCAATAGCGCAGGAACATACAGGATATTACTGCATCCAGTCAAGAAATAGTAATAACCCCTTATATACCCATAACTCGTTGTTTTTACATTTGTGTTACTTCGTGAACTAAAGATGTGCTGGATTAGGCAGATTTTGTTACATTTGGACAGATCCAGGAGAGTCTGTTTAGTATTGATCTATGCCCCTTTAATTTTTTGCAAGAAAAACTAGTAATTGTATTAGCCAAAATGGCAACTTATTCCTTTCAATTTAAGGCTGTATCTTCCTTAAATCCACTGGGTTCATCTACTCTTTAAGAGCTTATCTACGTCACAGACAGTTTGCCTTCGCCAGCAATGTGTTCCCCCTCCTGTAAAAATTAGCTTGTGCGTGTCATTCTCATAGCGGCAGCAGGATCAATACATCCATTCCCATTTTAGCTGCTCTGCCCCTTTGCCCACCCACACCCAAGAATAGGACAGCTTGCAAAACCCAGCCGCCATGTCAGCTAATCACAGCCCTATTGCTTCAGTCATTTGTGCCCCATAGTTGGCCCACACCGGCTGCCTGCCCAGCACAGCTAGAGATTTTACCCAGAGGTCAGTGGGCTGGCCAGCCTGTGTCAGTCCAAACTCGCCTCCTGCCAGGTGGATCAGAGGGATGCTAGCAGTTTGCTTCACCGCTGAGAAAATGAGATCACACCACCACAATAGGGGGGCTGCCTTTGGAAGACCTTCATTCCAGGCTACAAGATAATAGCACAAAACCATTTGCATCAACCAAGGGGACATTATAATAAATCATACACCCTGATAACTAACATGGCATGAAGTAACTCTCAATTATTGTCTTTAAAGAATTATGGTCGTATTATGAAAATGAAAATGTAAATAGTAAACCTTCTTAGCTGCTTAAAGGATGAACCATTTTGAATTTAGGCACAAAAACACAAACTTGAATTTTAAAAAAATGAAAGAGTCAATTATAATACAAAAGACACAAAAAAACAAAATACAAAATAATACAGAAGCCGTGCAGTGAATACTAATTTAAATTCATTCATTTTAAATTCATTTCGTATGTCTGTTTATTTTAGGATTGCTTATGTAATTATCTCAGTGAGACTGCAGATTGGCAAGATGTAAAGCTAATGTGTTTAACTTAATGTTGGGACTATGTTTGACTATTGTGCAACACAACTTTCTATAATTAATACTGTGTTTGTAACGGCTACATTACAAATTAATGCAGCAGTTTGCAGCCTCTGTGTATTTTGTAAGTTGCCTTGTGATTTGTTTTTTTTTTTGTCTCTTGTTAAAGCTCTCATAGCCACATCTGTATTGATAAATTAAGACAGAAAAATTTGATGTGCTGCTGCTCTGCATCTCATCTCTAAGCCTGCTAAATCTTTAATGATTACAGACATACACATGCACACATACACACGAGTGGATGAAGTTTGCATCGGGGAACCTTGGAGGGCAACATATGATGGCCTGAGGCGGTGTCTCAGTGGTTGAGGCATGAGTCACTTCCCTCCGGGCTGCCAGTGAAAAACAAACAAACAGTATTCCTCCTCTACAGGGAAGCATTCAAGAGGACTCTCTCAATATGAAACGTTCACACTTATAAATCAGGTACAAATAGTGATTTAACATTGATATTGTTTAGAGTGATACAGTAGTTTTAAAGTTTTTTTGTGGGTATTACAAAGGGTGGTACATAATATTGGTTACAAAGTTGAGTGGATGTACTTCAATGTGGGAACAACAAAGAAAACCAACGAAAGCCAGAGATGCTGATAATGAAAAGAGGTCAGGCAAAACAAAACTATGAAGCATTTTATCTTGTTAACTGCTTCACAGTAAGTATGAACATTGATGTCTTTAAAAAGTTGGTTGGAAACATATAATTTGATCCAATAGCTGCACAAAGCTGCTTAGTTGAACCATGAGTCACATCATCGCCATGGGGTTGACAGGGTGCCAACACAGACCCCAAGAAGTCACTGTGTCTAACCCAGAAATAGTCCAAAACATAACCCCCCTCAAAGTGCAACTTGTGATTTTTATACTTAGATTTTTGCACAAACTAAACAAATGAGATATGAAGTGTTAATGAACTTTAAAGGTGCTGGTAGCCAGATTTTTTTTTCTTCAGACTCAGCCGCTTCCCCTCGTTCTCAGTCTCTATGCTAAGATAAGATAATGTGCTAACTGCAGCTTTAAATATGTGTATTTCCTAAAAAGTTGAACTATTCCTTTAAGTTCTGAGCCAATTTGATTTTCCTTTGGTATTTCTGGTGGATGAGCAAACACCTTTGGATGGTGACCACAAGCTCACAATCTTAAAATGTTACTATGACCAGTTAATCCAACACACCGCATACTCAGAAATACAGATAAGTGCACCATTAGTGTAGTAACGTTTTTCTTATAATCCCATATGCATCTCCTACTGTAAATACACATATTCAGACTCACACCTGAACAAAGTCCTTCATCTCGTAGGAATATAGAGCACCTGAAGTTTTTCTGTGCGTGATAGATGGATGGCAGAATTTCCCCGAGGGACCGGTGATTAAACAGGAAGTAGAGAGAGTCACCAAGCGGAGCAGGGGCTTGCTGACCCCTCCCGCTCAGCAGCAGCTCACTGATCTGCTGCTACAGAGACTAGAAGAGAGAAGGGACAGAATGAAAGGGAGCCATAGATTACCAATAAAGTCAATATAGCATTGTGTTACACGTGCCCTCTGACCTAAGCAGGGTTACTAGCTCTGATATCCTTATTGGGATGGGACTATTGGAGGAAACTGTCATCATTTATCATCATTCAACAGTTAGATGCGGTGTGCTTATCAGGCTTTCTTTTCATTCAACAAAGTTGATTTTTTTGATGAAGAACCTTATCACATAATGACCACCTAAAACTGTAATTTCTTGCTTCCTTACAGTTGGATTTATAAATGTCATTAATGGTAAATAAATGTGTTTTTGTGTTTTTTCAATGTAATCATTTCTGTTTTTATTTTTCATAAGCATTTCATGTGATGTCTCATTTAGATGAAATTCTCACATTAGTATGCAAATTATTCAAAAATGATCTCACAGTCACTTTATCAAAGCGTTATCTCTTCATACCTAATTAGAATTCTAGTCACAGTCAATGAAAAGCTTGTTTCAACATATACCATATCACCACTTCCTCCGCACTGTAATGCCACTGAGCTGAAATCTGTCTTAGACCTGCTACTTTAATTCATCTCCAGCATTCCCATGTTTAATTTTTAGCCTTGACTGCCCACAGGGACTTTAACCCTTTCTGCTGTCTCATTTTAATCGGATGCTTTTTTGTTAAATGTTTAACTTAAATTGGGAGCCTCATAAATATTCCAAATCACTCGTCCTGTGTTTGATGAGGAAATGAGCCTCGTACCCGCCGTGATTCCCCAGGCAGGCAGGCAGGGAGGGAGGAGGGGGGGAAAAAAGCCTACAACTTAACTCTTGGAACTAGACCTGTGCTCCGCTCTGACAGCCTACATTAGCAAGCAGCAAATTGTTTTAACAATGTGAGGGCCGCCTTTGTGTCGAGATAATGATGATATCTCTTTTCTGTGGCGCTACATGCTACTGAGGTAATCATAAAGGTCTCTACTGTCATCACTGGCTGAGAGCACCTTTTATGGTCTAAAGGGACAGCAGCTTGTGCTGAATATGAATCTCACTGGTCTATTAAAGACTTTGTACGCAACCAGGCAGGTTTTGATCTCTGTTGAAAGAATTATATTCGTATATTTTCCTTAGACTGTAACAACTATCTTAGGTGACACTATTGCGCAGGCAGTTAATATTGTAGCTCCCCAGCAAAGCTGAAGCCGGTCTGACCTTTGAGTTAGTCAGATAGGCTGAGGCCCGTTTCAGAGTCCCTCTCTCTGGTTCTGTCTGTCTTTCCCTCCCCTGACTCTGTGGTCATTAATCTTCCGCACAGGTGCTGAGGACTCCTGACCCTCTGCTCCACTTCCTCCATTAGCACCATGACAGCTCCACTGTAAGGTTCATATACCCAACCGTATTTCCATCCCTCTTCTCCCAAACCACTCCAACTGGTGCGGGAACTAAAATCCACTGCGTCCCCCCCACTTCACTCCTCAAAAGTTCAATTACACTTGTTTGAGTGCAGTTTTATCATCCAGTCGCAGCTTTAGGAGATTCTGACTTCAAAAATTGTATTTTTCCAGAGTGTCAGCTTGCCCAGTTGACTAAATGGTATAGTTTAACTGCCATGTGAACTGCAAGCAGTTGAAATAAAGCTTAATAGAAAAAAGTGAAAACTAACACAGACATACGTTATTTGACAAAATTTTTCCGCTGTGTATTTAATGAATCATAACTAGGCCAAATGCAGTATTTTTCTACCTTAGGAGTGAGATTTCATAAGTGAAATGACAGATAAAGCAGTCTTTGTACAAGTACAGAAGTACTATCAGTAAATTTTACATAAGACCCTATCAGAGTAATATGATTATTATTACTAATGGATGAGATGGAGCTAATTTGAACTATTTACATACTGGTCAATATCTGCTGCAACATATTTTATTAGATGGTCATGTTTAAAGTAAAAAGTCTGTGTAAAAATCAGGTAAAAATAAGAAAGTCAAGTAAAGTAGGGCAGTCACACAATCAAATTTCACTGTACTAGATGGCCTAAAGAATATTGTTATTAAAATATCAATAGAAAATAAAATGAATATTGCTATTATTCAAATTCATCTCTAATTCTGTTTAACATGTTTTTTTTTGTATTTTTTGGTTAATGAATGATACTTGAAATAGTATATTTCATTTTCAAATACCAGTTTTCATCAACAAACCTAAAGCAAAGTACAAGAAACAAGCACAAAGGATACTTGCAGACCCCAGATAGGTGGAATTAAATGTAACAAACAGTCCATGTCTGCAGTATAAGCTGCAGTGTAATGATAATGTGACAACACCATGACAAGGTTTCTAAACTTGAGAACAATATACCATCAGTTTGTCCCTGGATACGTCCCAGTCAGAGTTGTGAATTTGTGCCATGTTCTGAGGTCGCGACCCCTCTGCTGTAGCTGCCTCCTGCACAGAGATTCAGTTTCACAGCAGAGGAAGCCCCCACACAACAGCTGGGCTGGCTAACACACACACACACACACATGCATGCATACATACATATGTATAGACATTTACACACTCTCACATCACACACAGACATAACCCTGCACTAACACGTGTGAGAAGTTGTTCAAACATATGCAGCATCTTTGTGCATCCTCTCACAGGCCGCCATACGTCCAGGCCCAAGGCAAAGGAAAACACAAATGTCAGTCAGGATGGTGAAAGGTTACAAGGAAGCTAAGAGCCTGATACTGTTAATTTGCTCCCTGGGGTCCAGGCAGTCCACCAGCAGAGTGATTTGGCTCTGCTAACTCATGAGATATATCCAAATACCAACTTCTCCAGCAGCCTGCAGCCATCAGTGAAAAGAAATTTGACAAAGAACATCTTGTTTGACATCGATAGTCAGACAGTGAAGGGACACATGAATTACCTGCAACCATTTTATTTAGATTACTCCACAAATTCTTGTCTGATTGAATACAATAATATTCCATTTTTTTGTGGTTTATAGAAGCAGAAAAAATAACCATGCTAGCTTTGACGGTTGACTTTGACATTAGCAAACTCCATATACTAGCGTTAGCTTGTGTTACGTACTGTTAGCGCTGTATGAAAGCAAAAGAGAGGCAGACAAGGCACTTGGGAGTGCTGTGTACGTCTATCTTTTGAATTTCCCTGGAAAATTCATCCCGAATCCTTATAAAGAAATGAGTCCACAGGCCGTCACATGCAACCAAAAACGTTAGGGAGGGTCTCATTATTTTCTCATTATTTAACTAATGTTAAAGAAATAGAGTCAAGTAAAGGGTCTTCATGTAGGGATTGTCCAACAAACTGTTAAATTCAAATGTAAAATATTCATAGTGTACTAAAAAAAAAAGTTTAAGGAATATATAGTGTGCAGCAGTTGCATTAATGCTTCTACAGCCATGTTAAATGTCCTTTTGAGCATGGATGTGGTGTAAATGTGGTGTGTGAGGTGTGTGTATATTCCTGGTGGTCCCATCCAGACGGTGTGTCTGACTTTCAACGTGTCTCTCCTCCCCATCTCACCGAGGTCACCTCGTTGTATCGCAAGCGCAGCAGTCACATTGTGCTTCAATGCAGACAGATTGCTTATAATAACCGTTAGAGACCTTTCATTTTTCCCTGTCAGCGATTTGCAGGATAATTTTGGCACCCTTTAAGGATCCAACTCTCCTAATAAGAGGATAAAAATAAACAAGCTAGTTGTTGGAGCTCTATATTGGGATGGCATAATCCCATTTACAAGTCTGAACGCACTCTGACCAATAAAATCAAACCCCAGCAGCATTGTTATATGTGGCAATTTTCACCATTTCTAAAACAAGAAATGACTGAGTGCTAGGCTTTTAGACCGCCAGGATGCACTAAATGGATGAAACGTCACTTCTCAAATTTCATTACTAAAGACCTACAGTAAAAAAAATGCTCAGTCAATTCATGTACCATAACAAATTTTAGGTGCATTTATTTTTGGTTCAGCTATTGAACAATTTGGCAACAGATTACATTAGAAGTCTATTTTAATTTACGGTATAGCTGTTTAAAAAAACAAGTTTCAGATTTAGCAGAAGTGAAGTGTATTGATTCCTGCAGTGAGGAGCAGACGTGCTGAAGGTTTACTGTCAGCCTTGTCCATCCGTTTGTGTCACGGCTGATCTGACAACAGCCTGACAACCACATCATATACTTATACAGTCTGCCAGTTCACTTCATTTGTTCTGTTCATTTGATTTTCATTAAAAGTAGTATGAAAATGTACAAAGAAGATACTCAAAGACATTAAGCTGAGCTAAGAGATTAGGTAAATTAATCAAGGGCTGAAAGTTTGAGGAGAGAATAGTACAAAAAGGTGATGTATGAAAACAGAATACAAAGTATTGAAGGGTGAGATAGAAAGAGTCGAGAGAATTAATCAACAGAGGCTGAAGGACAGAGGTTGAAGGAGTAAAGTAATGTCGGTTCAGGCTTGAGTGAGATGGACATTTAAAAACATAGCCAGAGATCAATACACACAAAGCTATCTCTGCTGATAAGATCTATCCATTACTGTCTTCAAAGTTGAACATTTTAATTCTGCTTTCTGATTAAAAATAACTCACAGCTCAATCAAACGCATCTACATCCTTTGGCAAAGAAAATGGGCAAATCAAATATTGTGACAACTCTTCTTTATAGATATAAATTATACAGTGTTATTAACTGGATATTTATGTTAATAATTTGTGAAGTTAACCTATAAAACGTTGAGGCAAATATGGAGTTCATTCAGGGGCACCCAGACTGGTGGAGAAAAAAAAAATAAAATGGAAACGCGTGACATTAATTCTGGGCGTCTATTTATCTCATTTCCTATACTCTCTTTATGTATCTAATATTTCTAATTTACCACCGTCCAGGAAAAGTGACACAAGAAGCCATAAATTCCCTTCTAATTCCAAATAATTCCGATTACATGGACGAGTAGTTTTCAATCAGAAAGATAATCTGGATGATAGATGGTGGGATAATTGGCTGTCTCTGCCACGTAAATATTGTGTCGTTCTATTAATCTTGCCGAATGAAGTGTCAAGCTGTCACTCATTCGTCAAACTGAATTAGGAAATATAACGAATAAATAAATGCATGCGGGTGGCAGTGACTGTGTGTGTGTGTGTGTGTATTTGTGTGTGTTTGTGTGCGTATAAATGTGTGTGTGTGTGTGTGAGAGAGAGAGAGATAAGATGAGATGAGATGAGAGCAGGCAGCTGCAGTGGCACTGAGTCAAAGGAATGGGAGGCTTAGAGGGAGGAGAGTGCTGTTCGTCTGTTTGTGTTTAAAAGTACGTGAAAGACAGCGAGAGAGGAAAGAGAGTAAAACACAAAAATGTGATGTTTATATCGACAGAGGATAGAGGAAGGGCAGCACTCTCAATTCCTCCCCCTTCAGCCAGTATAAAATCATCTGGAGTATTACACATCTTAAGACACTGCTGTGTAACAATACACTGCGCTTCATCTTGCCAAAGGCATTTTTATCAGGACGGATACCCTCAGAATTACATTGTCTTCTCTGTCCCAGGCTCCGTATCTGTCACATGTCAAAAAGCAGCTCCAGTCGCTGAATATTTTTCCCCAACTATCAGGTGAGTAGCTGAAATTGTTTTTTAGCCTCACAGGAAGAAAGGCTATTTGTTTAAATAAACTCACAAATATATTCACTTTGCATTCTGGAAAAAGTGTAATAAATGACTTGAGACTTGAGTCAAATGTAACAGAAAGCCAACTGGAAATTTGCTGCATTTTATTAAAAAAAAAAAAAATCTAAGAGATGAGTTGAGATTGAGGTGATAAATATCTTATCTACTCTTTAACCTGTAGGAGAGGAAGATAAAAAAAAAAAAATCAAACAGTGACATCCTCTTAATTTAATTTATAAAGATCATAATTAACGACCTGCAGGCTGCAGGAGACCCCATTCCAGACTGGAGACAGAAAGGGCCTCAGCCATAAGAATAAAAATGAAGTTTTCATTGAATTCTGAATTAAATCTCAAATATCAGTAATTTCACAGAAAAGGTCAGCTCTAATGGAGTTCCTCCCTGCTTTTTAATATCTCATATTTCTCTTGAAGGAGTCTACCTGGCATGACGTGGGTCGCTAATTGTGGCCGGTTAATTAATGAAACCATCAAGTGTTTGCAAAGGCAAACAAAGAGCCGCGCTCTCTTAAATCATCAGTGCCCTTCGACACGGTTATTATCTGGCGGCAGGTGAACCCAAGCCTTGACGCATGAC
Organism: Acanthurus leucopareius; assembly: GCA_029814765.1. Lineage (NCBI taxonomy): Eukaryota > Metazoa > Chordata > Actinopteri > Acanthuriformes > Acanthuridae > Acanthurus > Acanthurus leucopareius. The sequence continues at coordinate 2,551,723 of JAQMCX010000017.1, read as the reverse complement.
AGATTAGATCTTCTCAGAGGATGGGCCGTCCATTTATCTGCCTGATAAACTCAGAGCCTCTCTCCATTTTCAATCATCAGAAAGGAAATGAGATTAACAATCTAATGATGCCAGCACTGCTCCACACTCACACACACACACACACACACACACACACACACACACACGCATGCATACACACACATTCCACATGCACACACAGAACAATACTCATGAGCAAATGTTCATTTATCGTAGCTTTGATTATGAGCACAGGATAAGGCATCTTCAGTGATATATGATCAAATTATTATTTATGATATATCAGAAAACAGAGAGCTTTATTTTTCATTTGATGTGGAATCCAATTCTCTCACTTACAATTCTTCCTGCTCTGTTGTGTCCCTGTTAAATTACACAGTGCAGCGTTGGTTCACACTGCTCCACAGCCGACCAGGTCTGTCATTTCACAGCTCCTCGTACCTCAGACCTAAATTTACAGTGCAGGGCTTGTGTGCCCTGCTGTACTCCCCTTGTGGGTCAGCCCCTCCCCTGCTGTCCCTGACACGCATAGCAAGCATCCTGGCCCTCGTAAAGCTGACATCTTCACTAAACTATGCTAACAAGGCCGTAGTGATTTGTATATGCACAGCCCGGTGGCACGTGGCGTTGGGACTGGGGGCGGCGTAATAGAAGGTGGGGAGGAGATCACTGCTGGAATCTACTCGCGTGGCGAGGGCAGCTAATCAAAGCACCGTCTCATGCAAAGGTTCTAGCGTGCACAGACAAACATATATGCTGGAGGAAAAAAAAAACAAAAAACGCATATCCAAAGGTTGACGTGGTGTAAGGTGACAGAGGAGGCGACCACAGGGTCCAGTGAGCAGGCTGTGGAACATTTCAGCTCCGTGATGCCTTGCAGCGGCAGGATTTATAGACTTCAAGCTGAATGGCTGGTGCAGGTGCAGAGCACAGACAACTGCTCTGCTCTGCCGAAGCAATATATTACTGAGCAACAAACATCAGCCGGGGTGTCAACACGAACAACTCTTATTATTTAAGGCTGTGTCTTTTAAAGGTGATGAGCTTGAATGGCTAGGATGGTGCAATCAAGTTGGGGGTTTGGATGTCGTTCAGATTATTTACGAGAACTGAGGGGTTGATGGATTGAATTCGTTTGTTTTATTCACCTCATATGAATCAACATTAGCTCGAACGCTAACAAGTGATACATTCTGTAGCATTGTTATGTTTTATCTATTGGTACACGGTGAAAAGCAACCCCGTGTTCACGGAAGAGCTGATTGGAAAAGAGTGAACGCAAAGGTGCTGCATTAGTTGATCAGTGTAAGTCTCTGTTTGTCATGCCTCTGCCTGTGTCTATTAATACCTGTAATTGTGGGCTGGGGGTTGGGGGGGGGGGGACATGTCCACTGCTCACTTGCTGGTGATTGAAGGCCCTGCGTGCTCTTTTACTGCCCGACAGGTGAGGCTTATTTGAGGGCATCGATGAGAGCAGCAGCCCAGTCGTGACCCAGACGCTGCTAATTTGAGAGACTCACAGTTAAAATTATATTACACTTCATTAAAACACACTTCTTTTTTATCTGTGTAGGAATGACATTCAGGAGGTGCTTGGTTAATAAGATCATTCCGCTGAAAGATCCTCAGCTTTGAAGTTAAGGTGTTATGCATTTGTGGCAAGCCTCATTTGAGAAAAGACTCCTGGAAGGTTTTAAGTAAGTGTCTTACCGTCCTGTGTTGGTATTATACCGTACATATCTCTGAACAAAGTCAATGAGCTGCTTAAACACTAGAGACTCTGAAGCTGACAGTGGCAAGTCAAATGTTGTGTCTTTTTAAAACAGTGATAAAATTCAAGTTTTTTTATAGACATGCATGGCCCATACATGTGCAATTCTGGGGGTAAGGATTTTATCCACAACTATTATAATCTCAACTTGCAGAATTTTTAACTGAATTTTAATCAGTTTGGTTTGTTACAAATGCAAGACATCTATTTATTATACAGGATGCTTACATAAAAATGTAGGTATATGTCCCAAAATACTTGATCTTACATTGATTAAGTATTTTAAAGCTGCAGAAAAGTGCAATATTCTTCTAAACTATAGTGAAGTAGTGGTATGAAGTACAACAAAATAAATATACTTAAGTAAAGCAAAAAAACTCTAAAATCTATCAATATTTTATTTATTAAGTGCAAATAAAAGGGGGATTAGATAATAGTACATACTGTGCAATTAGTTACAGCTATGACATTGAGACGTGCTTAAATCATTTTGTTTCTACTGTCGCTCTGCTTCAGATCAACTATTACATCATAGTTTGTTCCTTTTATCATTTGCTACAATGGTATTTGCAGTCTTGGCAGGTTTTCTTTCTTAAACAAATAAACTAGGCCATGAAAGTAGACGGTGAAAGATGTGTTTGAACCCAGTGCCTGTCACAGTGAGATGAACTTTGCAGATATAAACACCTACATACACCTACATCATCTGCTTTTTATCATTTGTAAATCAGACCGTCGGTCATCAGATATCCTTCTTTATGTAAGAGCAAACCCCCATGACATGACACAACTAATGCACAGTAAAAAAAACATGTTCCATGTAAAGGTTTAAGATTATCTAAGCACAGCCACCATAGTCTTTTCAGGATCTCCCCCTCTTTAACTGGAAACGTCTTTGTCTCTCTAACTATCTCTCAGGTCCGGGGTCAGCAGGTAGTGAGTCAGTGGAAGTGAATGAGAGAGCGCCTGATCTCCTGCGAGCGAGGCTGTCAGCGTGGCCCTGAGTGGCCTGTATGGAGCTTCTGTCAGAGGGTGTCATATTTCCACGGTCCACACTGTGGCCCTCTGTCCTGCCAGTGGCCGGATCTCAATGGGCCCTTTGATGAGCCACCGGAGGCCTTTCATCAAGCACCTTGCCATGGAGCACGGGGCCCGGTGGAGGGCCGCACAACACCTGGCAGGTATGCAAAACCATGTGCCCGAGACAAAACAAAAGCCACTCTGTCAAGCGTTTATTGGAAATTAATTTCCTCTCCTCCATCTTTTTTTTTTTTTTTTGCATTCATAAAACGCAGGACGGAAAAGAACAGGATGACATGAGGAAGCACTCAGACACGAGCAGTCACAGGAGATGCGACTGCATGCACATGATGACCTACATGTAGGTCATCACTCAAATCGTAACTCACTTGCAAAACATGTCACAAATCCCATACATGGAACTTAGATTCCGATCATTTTTCAGATATTGTTCGTGTGTTTGCAGGTCTGTTGCTTCATGCCATGCCATCATGTAACATATGTGGGACGGTGCATACCTGGTGTCAGTATTGGCACTGACGTTACGAGGTTATCATGTAAGGAAGCAAAACCTTTATGATTTTTAAACCACATAAAACTACTGTTAAATGGACAGTTAGTGTCTTATCTTACTTGGACCCCTTCAGCACCCATAAACCTGCCTCTTCTTCCTTGAAACCTCTACCGGCCTTCTACCCCTTTACCCCTGGCCTGAATACAGCAGGCCTATCCCCCTGGTTCATCCTCTTCCACCCTTATCTGCAGTTCAAAGCCTGTTGACTGAACTATCTCCAGACGGTAAGAGAGAAAGGAAACAACTGTCGGCAGTTCTCATTCAGCAGGTGAAAAACTCTTCTCCGACAGCTGCTTGGTTAACTGGTCTTTACTGCCTAATCCCAAGGTGGAGGGATGTGAGCGGGGAGAGAAAGCGCAGTGTGAGGACACATCAGCGTCTGCGTCACCGAGCTCTCCGCAGACAAACGGGCTCAGTGTTTTCCTCTCGCGGTGAGCTGTGTCATGAGATAGCGGATCCTCGTAGCGAGAGCGGAAGCTGAGGTCTCAGGTTTGAGTGGCCACAGAGAGCGCTTGAGCGAGGTGTTGAGAGGAAAGGTGTGGTGGCCAGGCCCACAGGAGGACGGGGTGGGGGTGGGGTGGGGGTGGGGGGGTGGGGAGGGGGGGTTGACTGCTGCTCCAAGAGGAAGAAAGAACAAGCTCTGCAGCAGAGGATGAGTGGAGCCTATTGAACCCAGAACACCTGTGGTCGCCGATCAAAGGCCATGTCTGTGCGTCTCGGGGTGTAGCACTATGTCAGCCATGTTGTTGCCATAATCTCAGTTACTCAAGAGAGTCCAGGCTCAATAACGTAAAAAGCTTACAGGAAATTCTTTTCACCCTCATGTCAGCTGTCTGCACGGAGTTCACAGTTAGCACCTGTGGTCAAATACAAGTCGATATAAGTCAAGCTCTACTCACACAGAACTAGTATTACCAGGTATTACTGAATTTTAATTTGTATTATTTTGTGCTAAAGACTAGCAACCATGTGGTGAAGCTGGTAGGCTAATATTATCACTTGCTGTCTGTGTTTAGCGGAATATGTTGCAGTAAAATTGGTGCAGGACTAAGATCACAGTTAACTGCAGTCACTGCAAATTACTTCAGGTCTCTAATATTTGTCTCACGCAAGAGGTCCACCTACACAACATCTATCGTGTTGTGTCTCCAGGAGTGGCACCTTTGTTGCAAAACTAACTTGAATTCAAAAGGTTTAATAAACAGAGTGGGTACTTAGTGTCCTACAGTTAGAGTTTCGTCACTTTATTCATAGTTTAAAATGCTGATTTTGTTGTCTTTTACTGCAATCAACTACTGGCCTAAAGCATATTCAACACATTTAAAAACCCTACACATTTACCCTGACGACACCAACGCGGCCAGTCAGCATAAACCTTTTGCCACCATATGGCTCGACCCTTAACTACAGTATGGCCTGTTAGATACAGTTGATTTAAAGAAGCCCGGGTCCTCCACATCTATATACATCTCCCCCCCTGGCCCCCTCGTCTGTCTTGGCTCTCTGGCACACAAGGTCATCCCCTAGCCAGTCACGACACTCCAATTAAGGCGACTGATGGACGCAGCTAATTGGTAGGATTTATAACCTCCTTTTATTATGCTTTATGAGGAAGGCAAGTGGAGGGCATTACCATTTATAGGCCCCAGGCTCCATGCTGGATCACTGTCATCCACCACTGTCCAGCCTGACTACTGAATACCTCTGCCTGAGTAGCTGGGACGTCTAAGTGTCCCCTCGCCCGATCTTATTACAGCTTTTGATGTAAATTGAGAGAAAAACATGCCGCACAAACTCAAAAGTAATACACAGAGGAAAAAAGGGGGTTTGATGTAAGTGAAAGCGTAGCAAAGACTGGAATGGAGAGTGAAAGGTAGGACAGAGTTAAAGATAGGGTGAAGCATGGAGGGAGGCTCCACGGGACAGGAAGGCAGAGGAAGGCAGGCAGGGCTCCTGTAATGAGTGTGTGGTTATTGATTGTATTGTCAGGGTGGCTGACCAGGGTCCCGTGTGCTACGGGCCCCAGTCCATCTGTGGACAATGCAGTCAGTTACACCTCACTGCTCCGTCTAATAAAGAACAGGCAGATTGATGTCACCAGTATGGTTGAACTCTACCTAACACTCACCAGCGACACTCATCACACACACACACACACACACACAGACACACAGACACAGAGGCACATGTGTGCAGTGGGACAGTTGTGAAGAAGAGAACTCATTTTTATTTCCTTTATTTACTGTCCAAAGGAAAAAAAAGGAACTGTGGTTTACAGTAATAATGCGCTGAATTATGTGTTATAAGGCTGCAACCAACAATTACTGTCATTGTCAATTTATGTGTTAATTATGTGACAGACAATTAATTGATTTGGTCTAAAAAAAATCATAAATAAGTGAAAATGGCAAAGATATTACTGCGTAGACCAACAAGACCTCTTTTTAATGTTTTTTTAGATAATTTTTTTCAGCTATTTAATTTATTTACAGTAACTTAAAACAAATTCTTGCATTTTAAAATCTGAAAAACTACAGAGAGTCATTGGATTTGAAATTAAAGTTAAATTTTCTTTCGATCACTCCATTAACTTTTAGCACTAATCTCACATCAAAGGTCATTTGACAAAAATACAAATTTGTGCTTGCTTGCTTTTTTTAAGATAGAATTTTTAAAATGATTTTATGCATCGGTGCTCAAGTACATTTTGAATTAGACAACTTGATAGTTAGATACTGTGCGAAGGTACTGATAAACTAATAAAAATCAGAACAGGTATAACAGGTTTTTCAGGATTTTAAAACACATGATACTAACATGCTTATGAACACAGACATGTATACATGAACACATTATATGTAACCAGTGTGTGTAACAAAAGAAAAAATAAACATCAGTTAAGTTAAATCTGACAAGAGATCTGTATGTGCATCTCATGGGGGAATATTATGCCAGTCCGTCAGTCAGCTACACTGAGAGTACATTACTTTTTACGCCAGCTTACATATCAGCGATACACGTCATTCTCCACTACTGAGCGCGATGCAGGTCAGGACCTTTGTATAAATGGAGCAACAACTGCTGTCATAACGAAGGCTCTCTGTTCTGCTGCTTCAAGTTGCCTCCTATAGGTGGAAGTCGGCGCCTCCACCTGAACACTGGGCTGCACTCAAAGCCCCCGTAGCCTCCGTGGCAGCAGCACGAGCGATTACTCCTGCGCAGCCAGCCAAAACACAAAAATCAATAAACAATCTCAACGTTTCTGAGGGCCTTTCGTCTGACTTAATAAATGTCTCAATCCACTGTTATGACTTCATTTTGCTTTAACGTCTTCTTCATGTGCATCTTTTGCCGATCAATTAGAGAATGGAGTGCCCCTTCTGTCACGACACACGGCCTCCATCCGCTGCTGCAACGCACACACACACACACACACATTCCATGCCCAAGCACAAGGTTAACTGCTATTTTAATCCTTGAAATGAGATACTTTTTGAAGGCACTCACTTAGATGGCTCATTAGAGGCCGTGCCATCCACTCCTTTCAGGATATTCTATATCTTATGCTCTTGTGTCAGGTAATTTTATCTTGCGTTAAGGATGATTTTCTAATCTCAAGGTAAAGATATTTACCACCTTTGCATAATGCCTTGATAGAAATACCCAGGGGCCATGCAGTGTTCATGTCCGACTGGGACATAAGACGTATATGTAGTCTAAGTGTTGCAGGAGAGGCACCGTTTCCAGGCTGTCAGTGGTGATGACAACCACAGGATCTTTCTCTTCAGGCTGCTCCTGCTGTCACAGGCTCTAATCCTGGTGCTGCGGGGATGACAGGTGAGCGGTGCCAGAGCCCCTGTGCTGTGACTGGAAGCTCCACGAGAATTTCACGCGCACCCCTCTCTTGTCTCCCATCGATTCTGCCACTTCCCATTATTGTCAATCAGAGCGGCATTGTCTCCACGGGAGGAGCCGTGCGGCAGGCGATTGCCAGGGCAGCGGGGTGCAGAGAGCAGCAAGCTGCACGCCTGCCAGCCACCACACCAGCACGGGGGCCACCAGGGGCCCCTCTCGAGAGGCTGCCCGGGCAGGATGCCACACCTAAAACTGAAACCTTTCGCTTTACCACACGTAATGCACATGGCTGGGAAGCAAAGGGGGGTGAAACCTCTGGAGCAGCTTTGTGTCTACAAAAGGAGCAGCTGAGGCCCTTGTTGCAAACATAGTTTCACAGGGCTGTCAGCAGGAAAGCAATGCTGCTCTCTCAGTCGTGACCGCCTTGTTAGAAAAATGACATAATAACAATGACAGGAATAATGGAACAGAAGTGAAGCACTGCTCTGCAGGTTAAGAAAGGTTTGGGAGGTGGCGGCTCCGTAAGCGAGCTTCCTCTGCGGCCACGTCCCCCTGGTGGCTTCTGACCCTGAGTGGGCCGCCAGTGTGGTGCCGTGCAGGCGTTCTGGTCAGGTAAGGCAACCATGCGGCGGCTATAAGCCCTGGAGATTGATGGGAGTGGTGCCCTCCCTCCCTGCGCTGTAAAAGATTATCCGCTCACCCGCTGGAAACAAAGCTGTGATGGAAATTCGTCTCGCATCATCAGCAACAAAATATCTACACGGCGAAGCGGGAGTCTCTCATTTTTCATGGGCTATATATTAAATAAAAAAGGGCATTAAAGAAAAAGGGAAGGGGGTGGTCTGAGTGATAGCACTAGTTAGTATTTTTTTTTAAATGGGCCACTTGAATCAGGGAGATTATATGGTTTTTATTGGCTGTCAGGAAACACAACTTTCTGCGTACTTCACCCGCTGAAGCTCGTAACGCTCTGATTAGAATGCCAGCAGAAATGAAAAGAGATGGTGCCGGTGTAAAGACACAGGAGGAGCGGCAGGACAAGCACAGATGCCCTGGAATCTGCTCTACCTCAAATACACAAGAGGACCAACACATGCACACCAATAAAGCACAGAGTGAATGAACAAGGCTGCACACACGGCACACTGGCTTCAGAGAGGATTTATAACAGAAACTTTCACAGTCAGACGGTGTGTCGGAGACTGAGCTGTGCCTGTTCTGCCCGGATACATGAGACACATCAAGCAGAGTGTTATCTCTCGCTAAGTGAATATTGCATTCAGCTGATATGTGATATTTGAATTTCCCATTAGACGAGGAGGAGGGGTGGGGGGGTATGTGTTGGAGTGAAAAAGCTCAGTGATGCTTGCTCATTTCAGAGCAGGCAGTGAATGGAAACCTTGCTTCACAGTTGCAGTGTGTCAAAGCGGTGATAAGGATGAAGTGATGGAGAGGAGACTCCTGAGGGGGTGACGAGTAAGAAAACTGACTGCTGTTATTTAAGGGGTCACCTACACCGGAGCTCACGAGTCAGTTTGAAGGCTAACTATCATTTAGCAGAAACTCAACCAACTCGACCTGATCACTGTGATCTTCTCCACTGGTTTGGATGACTTTTCTTAAAAGGCAGAACTGATAAGCTCATGAGCAAAGCAGCTGATTGAAATCGGTCATTGTATCGACTTGAGAGAGACTCCACGTCTGTCAGCTTGTTCAAACTCAGCTTTCAATTTCCCATAGCAGAGAGAGAGGAGAGAGTAAGAGAGGGTAACATCAAACTCCCAAACATGACAGAGCTGGCTCTTTCTGGCGAGAGGAAGCCATTGATTTTTCCTCCATTTCACCATCAATCTGGTGGAGAAGAGGTGGCTGTGGGTGCTCAGACAGCTGATGATGTGATTTGTAACCCTGGACCACCGGTGAGCGGAGAGAATTGCTCCGACTCTTAACACATGGCGAAGTGACTACCACCTTCTTCAGGATTCAGTCGTAAGATTAACAGCGGGGGATCTGCCGATAATCTTCATCTGCTGAGGGAGTTTTTTTTTTTCCTCTGTCCTCCCCGCTGCAGCCACACGAACATCTGTATTCAACAGGACCGTTGTCAGGTCTTGTGGGGCTTGTGTTGCCTCCATTGCAGCTGAACTGTATGGATCACAGTGTCAGTCTGTCTGTTGGTCTGTCAGTCTGTCCACCTCTTTGGTCCAGGCTGAAATATCTCTCTGACTGCTGGTTGAAATACTTCCTACTTTCCTCAAGGAATAATCCTTAAGACTTTTCCTCAAATGTCCTCTGTGTTTAAATATTAAGGTGTCCTTCCGCACCAAACAATCCCTGTATCAATAATCCATGTCACATCATAACAGATATTATTGTATGTTTCACAGCCACTAACTCTCTGTCAGTTTGTGCTGGTTACAAGCTAACAAGCAACATAAACAGTGAAATATGCTAGCTACTCTTACCAGCCTAATACTTCTGTAAGTTGCTAATTCTTGTGCACCACCGATTCCTCATCTGAGTTTCTAACTGGAGTCCAACCGAAGTTCAAACATGTATGGCTAAATTTTTTGTGTTTCCTCTAACATCAGCCATCAAGATGAGCACTGCTCTTTCGTCACTGAACCAAGTGCCTGGTGGTGGGCCTGGCACGAGGCCTGAGACTGATAAATACAGAATTTCTCAATAAGATAAAAAGAGTAAATGTGCTTCCAGTCCCTTTTTATTTTTTTTTTCTTCTACATTTTATGTAAGAAAGTAATTTAAACAAAATATTAATGATCACATATTTCAAAGTGTGTCTGGTGGGACACTTCAAATCCCCTCAAAAAACTAGGATAATTGATTTCTGACATGTAGTTAGAGTACTGTGCTTGGTAGTTGCCTTATTTATATTTGTCTAAAAGAAGACCACAACCTCAGTGTCCAGGTCCCACATATTTTATCCCTTTGTAAGAGAATAACGTATCCTGTTGTGAATTCAGTGAAGAGGATGGCATGAAGTTAAAATAGTTTCTTGGATGGCAATGTCCTCTACTGTTGTCTGAATCCTCACCTACATGACCAAATTCTACCATCCTGCTAACATCCACTAAAATGAAAACCACTGCCTTGATACATTTGAGTGTAGCATTATTATTTATTGACTAATTGATCATTACACTATTTTTTTCAACAATCAGGCTAGCTTAAGATGAAAAATACTTTCAAGCTTGAATGTGCCTGAGCGTTACCTGTTACCACCACTTTCTCAAAACTAGCCACCTTTGTCTCATGTGATCACTCCATCTCTGTCCCAGTGTTTCCTGTCTCTGCACTGTTACCCCACCAAAATAAATGAAAATAAGCACGAGTCAGTTTTTCACACAATCATGATAACTCATTTATTGCACACAAATTCAGTATTTGAAATAAATACACACTGCAGGTTTTGCTGTAATACTCATGACTTGGAGGAATGATTATAATATTTCCTAGGACATGAAAGGCAGGACATTACATCATCTTTAAAAACAAAAAAATAATCCATTCATATAAGTGAAAATACACAAATTACCTAAATTGAACTACAGCTTCTTATCCACAATGGTACATGATCATGTTTACACAGAGTTTCTTTAAAAGCAGAGGATCCACCTTGTTCTGACAGTTTAACACCAGGTTGTGATGGTAGAAAACAGAGCGACTGCATAAACGCTGCACTGCAGGTTCGATTGCTCTTTCCCATTGTAATGTCTCTTTTAACACCTAGTGACACCGAACAGGCTTTCTAAGGGAGGTGTAATCCTCTTTAGATCATTTGCAAAGCAATTAGGCATGCCTCCACTGCTATTAAATATAAAGATAACAGCCTGCGAGATAAGATGCTATTTGTACTACATATCAAATGTGGATAGCTGCCTAAGAGCCCTGATATCAGGGAGATATATTTAAATCCTCGTGAGTGAAATTAAGAAAAAACACGACAGTAAAAAATTAGAGAGTCATATCTACTCTACCATCTATCAAGAAATTGAATTTATTAATGTTCTCAGATCTAAATCCTCAAATTAATGGACCTCTAATTATGCATCACATCATAAATACTACACATTATACAGTGCAATCACTTTAAATGCATGGCTTCATGGATAATATCAAGTCTGACATTCCATTGAACAAGGCAAATATATAAATACTTTTAGCTGCCAAAAAAACACGAGATAATGTAAAATATATTGATCATTGCTAGTGCAGCATCGCCACACTGACAGTCACAGGAAACCTTGACCACACACGGTTGGATTTCATTGCAAGGAGGGAGCTCGGATCAAACCAGATCCCCTTTGAAACCCAAAGTGAGTTGAACTGTGGTGACTCGCAACATGCGTTTGTCAGCAGGAACCAGAGAGCCTCTTTTGCATGTGATTCTATCATCACTACACACTACACAGCAAGAACAAAACGCCACCGACAAGAAAGGAGCCGCAGAAAAAGCAAATTCCTCACTGACCTGTGACCCCCGGGCGGACCAAAGGGACTGCCCTGCATGCATACAGAGGAGGTTCAAACAGAGTTTATGACTGCATTATCTCCTGCTCTTCCTCATCACCTCTCCACCCATCAGTGGACACCAGAAGCCACTATGCTGGAGCAGACAGACCAGGCATCACTCATTCACTCGCCTCATAGGTGCCTTTGTCAGGTGATTGCTGGCGGAAAAAGGAAAACAGATCAATACATCTCCCATGGGCCTGACAGGTAATCTTTACCTGGGATGAAATATGAGTGGTACCAGCCTGCTGGATTCCTTAACTGTAACAGGGCAATTGACTGGCTGCACGGAAGCCATTCCTCCACTTCCTGGCCACTGGAAAAATCATTTTGGGGCAAACAGACTGGCTGAGGTGTCATTTTGGTGACTGCTAATTACCAGATTGGCAGGTGAGGGTGTTTCCCCTCATGCTTCTAATGGAACAGCATCTGAACTGATGCATCTTGCTTCGCTGTCAATGCTTTGGCACCAAAACACAGCCTGACGGATAAGGCAACAGCCAGGAGCTCTCCTAAAACACTCCACAGTCAATATCTGTCAACATGTTCGGAGGCATACGTCTTCAACAAGCATCTAATGTATTTATCAAAAGCTTCTTTTTGTCTAATTACAAGGTTCAACTATCGTGCTGTTCCAATCAATCAGGGGGTGTATTCCTGGCGTGGGAAGAGCCCACAGTGCTGCTGGACTCCCCCCGGTCAAGGCGCAAAGACCGTCGGAGCCTGGAGGAGGGAGGTGGGGTGGGGTGGGGTGGGGCGCTCTCCGTCTCAACACTTTGACTGATTCCCGAGGCAGGATGTCTTACGTGGGGGCATCCATTTAGACGAGTGTGCACACACAGCATTTATAAATGTCATCCCCGGCCAACATGATCACATAAAGCCTTCTCAGACGGATTATTGCAGACATATAACTCACGTTAATTGGCAAATCTCATTCTACTGAATGCGATTCTTCTCTTAAATAAGGCCTTTATGTGTCGGAAGAGACATGCAGTTCCTAGCTGATGATATTCTGCTCATTTCACTAAAAAGGTATCACATAATCATCACAGGAAGTGCATATCCGTGCCAATATCAGATATGTCTATTTTCTTTTTAAGACATGAAACTTTTGCACTCTGCCAGATTCATTCTGCCTTTTTTCCTCATGTCAACATTTCGCTGTAAAATACATTTTCAAGACACTCCCCAGCGGAGATGACTTGATTGTGAAAAGGAGTGTGTTTTTTGTTTGTAAAACACTAAAACAGTTATCGTCTGTATGGTGTAGGTCAAGCAAAATGTGCTTCACTTGACTCCTATATAAAAATGCATTTTTCTGAAAATCCGGCTTGTTTACCAGCTTGGTGAGAACTGTTGTGTTTGATCTCACTGTATGCTGCCATTGATCTTTTAATGCATCTGATGCCGAGGGAGCCGGGGAAATGTATACCCCAAGGGTAGGTGAAAAGACGGTGTGCGACTCCAATCTCTCGTCTCCAACAGCTCCTCCAATTCCTTTCTCCTGGTTCTCATCCACCCGCTGCACAGCCCCAAAAGCAACTAATCCAGCACTGCTTAAAAAAAAAACTAAAAAAAAAAACAGGCTGTTCAAATAGATCCGCAGCTGGCCTTGAACTTAAATACATTTAGGGACATTTGAATATGGAAGGTAAGCTGTAGAGAACAGAGACGGCCCTCCGAGGACCGCTACCACGCTTGCTCTGTGTTGTGCTAATGAGCACCTTTGTACAAACTGTAGCTTTTCAAATCCATGCTAATAGGAGGCCTGTACTTTGTGTGGCTCTCTACCGGTGGTCGCCTCTCTGAACCTTGCAGCAGCATGTGGTAGCTAAACATTCTGATGCTCTCCTGTCTCAGAGACGGCTACGTGCTGCTGCACAGCCATTGTTGCCACTGCTGGAAAAGTAGAGCAAACTCTCCCTCAGCTACCCAGCCTCACCCAACCATCCTCCCAGCGTTTCCACTGACAAACACCGCGCGACTAGAGTGGACATAATTGCTGGATTGTGTGGTAGCAGGTGGCCTGGAGACTGTGTGTGTGGAAACAGGCGGAGTCTTGAGTCAAACGGGGAGCCTCTTGAAGCTGCTTTCTTCCTTTGAGGAGATGGCAGAAGGCTTAACGAGGCTTGATTGCATTAACATTTGTCATGCTTAATATACTACCTGCAAAGACTGGATCTAGCAGTAACATGCTGATTTGAGGAGTAGTGATGTGCTTTGTGTTTTTTTTTTTTTCCCTAGTCTTTGAGTTTGTGCAGCAAGAGGAGCTCTAGCTTCTAATTTTCTGGCACAATAGTTTTTTTCTTTTGGCACGTTCTTCCAGGCTTCGGTGCGCTCGTCCAGCCCCGCTCAGGTGTCCTCACGGTCCGCCCTGGAGGAAAGGTAAACTGTCATGCTGAGCAGATGTGGAGGACCATGAACCTGGTGCACTTTGTCCGACAGCCTCCAGGGTTGAGGTGTGACTGGCTCCCTGTGCCTCCTCTCTCTGGTGATCCTTGTGAAATGGGTTGCTGGCTGTAGAGAAGAAAAAAAAAGAAAGCACATATCATATTCTGGATGTGTAACACAACACTGAGAGCAAACAGTGAAAGATGCTCACATAAATCACATTTTCCTTGACTGTTTAAATGGACGGCCTCTGAAATAAAAATTCAATTTAGCCCAAGACTGCTGGATCGCTCGCTGTTTTAGGTATATTAAAATAAAACTTTGAAGCAATCCTCTTCTAATGGGTAAAATATTAATGAGGTTTTGGTCAAGTGAGCCAAATCCAATTTGGCCCCATATGACTTGTGGACATGGTTATTAAAAGGCCAATCTGTGCTGCTCTTATGGCTTAACTCCCCCCCTCCGGTTATGCTGTGTAAGACGCTGTATGTTTTTAACTCCATTCATTACACTTTCACATCCCACTGACTTCCCTTCCTTTTTAAAGATCCTCTTTCTCTTCATCTCTCACACCTTTAAAGCCTTTTCTTGCTGGGAGTGAAGGGAAATATCTAAAAGTGAACCGGGGCCAATTTGTGCAGAAGACAGAGGAACTCTAAAACAATTGCGCTCCCTAACATGCTTGATAAATAAATCTTTCCTGATCTGCCCAAAAAAAAGTTAGCGGCGGTCACACAAGACGTTTGTGAGGCAGTCCCAGAGCAGAGGACGAGGGAACTAGAAGTGACATTGTGGCTCTGGGCTGTCTCAAAGGATTAGGCATTACAGCATTCACTGGCATGTGCTTTTGCTCCTTCCCATTATATCTGCTTGTGCCTCTTTCCAGATGACTTCTTCCCCAAACTGATCCGGCGGGCAAGATAATTGATTAATATTTCTTGAGGGAACGATGACTAACCGTTGCTGAGGTTCAACCCAAACACTCAGGTTAAACATGGTCAAAGGGCTGGATCAAAATTCAGGAGTTTTCATATTTGACAGATACACGGAAATGGCTGAGAACATTTGGTGTGTGAGTGTGTTAACACGTAGAGGGCGCACCAGGTACTAGATTCATCCTAGGTCAAGGTCACAACGACAAGAAGTTGTTTATCAACATTTTAAGGTTGTAAATGAGGGCAGATATTTTAAATAAACTAAGGATTGTGCTCATGGAGGTAAAGTAACATTATTCCAGTTCATTACTGTGACAATGTTCAAGTTTCTCATCTTTAGCACACTATATTGTGTAGAAGTACTCAAATTATGCAAGAGAGTGAACACAACAATGTAAAATGCTCCATTAAGCAGGATTCAAGATTAACTTGAGTATCATTTTACAACCAAAGGTACAGTAAACAATGCCAATGTTTTAATTATTATTAAGTGTATGATAACAAAGCTATTTTTTGCACTTGAGTGCAAAGAATAAGTTAAGTAGTCTTACAGCTTGATCATAAAAGCTGTTCTTTAGTCTGACGGTACAGAAGCAAATACTTCTGTATCTCTTGCCGGATTGCATGAGGATAAACAGGTTGTTTTTAATTTCTCTACCTCTGTTTAAGTGCCGCAACAAAGGTTTGGAAAGTATATCAATCACATGTACTTTAAGAATCAAAAGCAGAAGCAGTTATTCTGCAAAAAATGGCCACTCTGACTAACATATTTACATTGCATTGTTCTGTTCAAATGGAGTGTATTTCAACTGCTTTATATACAGATTGTAAATATAGTGCAGCTCATTAAGTTCAATGTTTCCCAGCCTGCAGGAGGAGGTGCAGAAAAAGAGCTCTTTGGGTCTCAAGCCATCAGATAAATTTCATAAATATCTTGAAAACATGACGAGGGGTCTGAACCAGACGCTGGTTTTATACAAAAAATCACAAAGCAAACAGCCTGGAAACATCTAGTTTAATCTCTAAAAAGTGTTTCTGTTCTAAAATGTAGTGAAGTAGTAGAAAATGAAAATACACAAGAAAATGAAAATACACAAGTACAAGTACCGAAAAATCTTATTTATAATACTCGAGTATATAAACTTAATTAGTTTCATGGCTGCTTGCATAAATCACGTACATACGAGAACTCATTAAAGTGACTGTGTCTTTGAACAGCATATTCTTGTGTAAGACACGAGAGAATTTTAAAAAGATGGACTGTTTCTATTCAGCTACTGAAATAAAAGATACACTCAACTGGTTTAATGCCGATGTAAATAAAGACATTATCACGTAAAGGTTTTCTGTCGGGGAGTGAAAGCACATGCAGTACAGTACATGCATTTATTGTGGGTGATAATGGGAGGTTGAATGGAACCATCTTACCATCTTAATAAGCTCTCATGTGATGCTCTCTAAAAACAATCATTACAGGCCTTCCTGGAGCACTCCCCTTCCCCCTGTTTATTAATCAGCTAATTACACATTGACAGTAATGGGCCTGCTGATTCCCACACTTAAATGAACAGGGCTGAATAGCTCTTTAATGATTAGCCTTTGTGTTTCTCTCTCCTGTTCGCTCTCCTTCTCTCTCTCTCAAGCACACACACACACACCCTTCCTTGCACAATTGAAAAAAAAATAAGACATTTAAATCAGACCTCCTGGTGAGAAGGTTTGCACACAAACGAGTCAAGAGCTGCAGAAACAAATTCGCCCCCACAAACAGAAAACAATTAGCATGGTTACAAAGGCAGGTGGTTCCCGGTTACACTACGTCAACTTCTGTGGATTTTCGCTGTTGAAGCTCAGCCTCCAGCAGAAGTAAAAGCCACCATGAAAGTTTGGTGGAGCAGTGCAGGCAGGTGCAGGTGGAGACGGAGGAGATGGGGTGGGGTGGGGGGGTTTTGAAGGACGCGAGCAGGTTGCGGAGTGGAGCCGGAGAGGGCGAAATAGTGCGGTGGGCTGCATTTCTGTCAGCAGAAGTGATGGCTGAGTGGTAGCGTTATTTGTCTTGTGCTGCCATACGGCCCTCGCACTAGCCTGGGCATTAATGAGAGGGGGCCGGACCGCCGGGCAGGAACACGGCGGGCCGCAGACGCAGGTGATCCGTCACGCAGCCGTCTTGCTCGGGCAAGGAGACACATGAAGACAGAGGGGAGAGGAGAGGCGGCAGGGCTAGGACTGACCGAGGGGACGGCCTCCGCATGGGCACCAACATGTGGCACTGTGCAGCATGTAGAGATAACACGCTGACAGTCTGATGAGGTCAATCAAACTGACTCCCACCCTGTCTGTTTACTCCAACTCTACCCCAAAATGTAGCACAGTGAATAAGTTCAAGTTATGCTTTATTACCATCATCCCTTTATAGAGATAAAGATGAAGGGCATTACAGGAGACAGCAGGGGAGGAGTAAAATTGCAATAATTAATTAGTCTGTGCATGAGACCAACCAAGGCTATTAAAATCCATCAGGACCTCACTGAATCATCTTTGCCTCACAAATAACTTTCCCAAATTTGTGGAGTGTGTAGAGAGAATTCATTTTTATTCTCCATCAGTGGGCAACGTGGGGACTTAATGCAATTTACTCAGTGCAGTAGAGACATATGAATATATTTGTGGAAACTGTGCAAGTTATGGACAAAGCCAAAATGATTCCAGCTAAAAAGTGACAATATAAACCTGTATTTTTAATAATACTGTTCAAATATAAAAAGAAAACTCAGTATCTAGTAAGGACTTGTTGGACTGAGTTGGATTGTTGGATTGATGGTGGTGTGAAAAGTAGAAAATGGCCAATTTAAGGCTGAGAAATGGAGTGGTCATCTAATCCAAACAGATACCTGGCTTGATAAGTTGTTGTTGTTTTTTCACAACCAGCTTCAGCACTGCCGTGGAGGTGCTAAAAGGGTAAAGAAAGAAGACAAAGCAACAGCTGGGTACCGCCTGAGTAATTCCCAATGGAGCCCTGGAGGACACCTCGAGCCACAGACCATTTTCACTCCTGATTACAGAGTTTCAAATCAACTACTAACACATACAACAATCCACTTCCTCAAGCCAACTCAAACAAAGACTCGGCTGTCGTGTTCACTAACAGCGACATGGAGAGTCCAGCCGTTCTTTCACACTAAATGCAGTCAACAGTCTTTCCATGCAAACAAGATGTTTACCGGAGAACGACTCCGCTCAACAAATCACTGAATCTGATTTTTTTTCTGTACACTTTTTATGCCAGAATGGCAACAAACCAAGATTTGCACACAGAGAGTGTGAAAGCTTGTCAGAGTGGATGTGCATCTCCTGGCGGTGGTGAGATTACTGAGGAGAGACATATATGGTGCAGCAGGCTGCCAAAGTAAAGATTTATACAGAGCAGTCGCAGCTGCAGAAACTGACATTGGAAGACATGGGATGCATGATAAATCACGGTGGACAGGGGGCACTAGACTCAAGAAGCAGGAAAACACTGTGAACAGGGCTGACAGGGGAGGTGCCAACCGTGGACTCTCCCTCTTTGCAGTTTAAGACAGAAAAATCTGTTAGTCACTTACTCAAAAAAACACACGATAAAATATATATATAAGTACATTTCAGGATCTCCACAATACAACTGTAGAATACAAAGACAGCATCTATTAAGATAATATACAGCAAAAAATTGTCCTTTTTTAATACAATTTTTTTTGGATTAATGATCCTCGTATTTTATTTCATTTTTGTGGGAAAAGAATGAATCAGTTTGCATGTTTGGTCAAGATTTTATGAAGAATATTTCTGTCTCTTACATCTTTAACATAGAACAGATTGCCGGCCTGCTATCTGTCCAGAAACTGAGGGATGCCCCTCGTTCCGCATGTTGAATATGAGGGGTCCTTAAAGGCCAGGGGTGAATCCTTTTTTTACTTTTATGGGAAGTGGTTGAGCGCTGGGGAGGTGAAGGACAGAGTTGCGGGCCGTTCCATCACTCAGTGCAATAAATGGATGCAATCTGTATCCAAGTAAAGCATTGGCTGTTTTTAAATTCCACCTCTTTTATCCAAATGAATGATGGACCCTGGTACAGTGCACTGTGCGGCAATATTAATATACATCAGAGGCCTGCACCCCTCACTAAATCAGGGAACCACCGGCATTTGTTATTTAAATGACAAACAGCAGCTGCAGGAGTGGAGCATGGAGAGGGGACGCAGAGGAAAAGGTGGACAAACCAATTCAAATTTCAATCCGGCAAAGACACGAAGCCCCAAGCCATGACTCTAATGAAAAAAGGCAGCTCCACTGGTCCAGACAGACACAACGGCTGCTGCTCGCTGCCACCTCCAATAGGATGAACTCCACATCACACTTTTCTCCTTCCTCTGCTTTAAACAGCTTCAAACGGAACACATCGACCACGCTGAGCTGATCGCTGCCCTCTGCTGTTTACTCATCCAACACTTCAAATCATGTCATTTTGTTGGAGCCGCAAAATTTTATTAACAATAAAAATATAAGACTGCAAGAATCTAAAAGTAAATAGCCATGCTAGTTCTGCTAACTACGCTTTGTAAGCTAAATTGTGCTTGAAGTTAAATGCTAACAGCAACATGCTAACATCTTTGATGATTATGCTCACATGCGGATTTTAATGCAAAAGCAAAATGTTTATCATTTTAAGTATCTCAGTTAACTCCATGGTTCTTTGGTTCCCAAAACTTTATTTCTACCACTAGAGGTCACTAAGTCAAAACAACGAAAACAAAAATATAGTTCAATATTGCTGTGAACTAGCGTGTGATCATGAGATTTGATTATTTTATAGTTAAACAACGAAAACAGAAACGAAAATCCGTCTGAATGATTCAACCATAAATGTTTAAAGATGTAACCACGCGTGTTAGCTACAGGTGTTCAATGAAAGTGTTAACTTGATTAAATTACAATTTTTCTCAGTTTGAACATTTTTGTAAACATTTGGGACAATGCGAATATATATATTACTCAACAAAATATGTAACATAAATATGGCCATTTTTAGACATTGCAATATGGGAAATTTCATACATTGTAAATCTAAACAGTTTCTGTAATGCAGACACACCGCTCCTGACGCCACTAACTTTGCAAAGATTTTTATAACTATTATTTATTAATGATACTACAGAAATGACTAAGAAAACTGGCTGGTTTGTTGCTAAAACAAATCTAAATCTTCCGTTTAGACAGCTTTGCAATCATTAGCGCTTTATGAAGCTACATAAGTTTTTTGTCCAAAAAAAAAAAAAATAGCGACCTCTCTCTTTGAGATTTGTGACATTCTGAATCTGCAGATTTAATCCTTTTTGTTACAAAAAAGCATCTCTGATATTAATAATATAAGGGAGTGGTGAGCGGAGCACAGATTCATCTGTATGTATGAAAGTTGTGTTACCTGATGTTGTGACGGACACAGCCTCTGTCTCCCTCCTCCTCCTGGAGTCTCCTGTGCACAAGAGTCCTGGAGTGACGTTAGTCAGCCTGACAGGGAGGGTGGGGGGTGGGGGGGCACAGACAGAGAGAACAAAATTACTCACAAAATGATGATGCAGCTCTTGCCCACAATGCACACATAAAGATGCAGATATTTAATAATTTCACCAAAGTCAATAAATGCAAGCGCTGCACATTTTTTAAACACAGCACCTCACGTTTGGCTTCAGTAAGAGGCGTATTTTGCAACATGTTAATTTTTCTTCATTAATACACAGTTTCACCAGAGAGAGAGAGTATTGGATGGGGAGAGGTGCCGGGGTGCTGGGGTGCTGGGGTGCATGTGGCTGAGTCACTGCAGAGTTCACGTAAACAAATTACACCTGCTCTGTGCCTCCTGTGTCATATGTCAGGAGCTCTGAAATAGGAAAAGCCCCCCCACCACCACAACCAACCAGCTTAATAGCCCTGACTTCACAGATGTAAAGTTAAGGTCAAGGTCCGTTCCATCGCTTTGGGTGGGGGTGGGAGTTGGGGGGTTGGGGGGTTGGTTGTTGCAGTATGAATGTTTGTGCTTGGAGGAAGGAGAGAAAGAGGCAACTGTGATAAAAAAAATAATGACAGAAAAAAGATTTTAACGAGGTAAAAGATAAAAGATTTAAGTTTAAATCTTGAACATTCTGCTTAAAAAAATATCTGTTTGTTGTTTGAAACACAAACCTGTAAAAATGAATTTATGACACATCCAAAAAAAAAACAGAGCTTCATCCTGCGGGGAGCTCCTTGTTAACCAGTGTGTCTCATCTTGGACTGCAGGTTACATGAAGCTTACAACCCTAACAGGCACCTGCTACATAAGGCCCCATCAGGGCAGCCTTTTAACAGTCGGCGTGTGCTGTGACCTCAACACCCATAAATCACATGACGGGTGTGCAGGCGCGGGGTGTTGAGAGCTGTTCAGGCCATGCTTTGAGCGAAGTCTCTATGTTGTATAATCAATAGATATAAAAATAAATGGCCTGACCGTTATTCTCTCCCTGCTACCCCTCTCTAATAAAATCCCAGTAATGCATATTTCATTTACTTTTATACTTATTGATTACCTGTACTCCAGTTAGTAAATCACGAGCCTATCGATCCCTCAATCGTACCTCTGTCGGACAGCACATAACCAGCCATTTGCGCCCCTGATAAAGAGCTCAGGCATTGAACTCCCCACAGTAAATCTTTGCAAACTAACTTTTTAATTCCAAAATCGATCCACGTTTAAACGTCGCATTATTTCACGAGGCACGCCTGCGGTATTAAAAGTAATACCCTGATGCATTTGGTCTTAATGTGTGGAGGTCCATCCCTCCATCTCTTCCTTCATTACACCGAGGCTAAGGCACTGCGGGGCCCCTGCAGCCCAGAGGAAGACGAGGGCCCTCCCCTGCCGCTGAGAGCCGAGAGGCAGAGCAGCTCCGGGGCCACCAGGAGCCCACAGAGACGCTCGGCACAATGCTAATCAAACATGAGAACGCCATCAGCTGGCTCATTAACCAAGGCAAAACACCACCATTCATCTCAGAGCAGCAGCCAAAGGCTTTTTATAAGCGTGTTACATGGCTCAGTGTAAAACTGAGAGAAGTTGTTAAAAAAAAAAACAACAACAGTGTTTTTATCATTTAACATCTGTTACTTCATCAGTTTTAACAGGATGACAGATGTTGGCCAGTTGTTTTGTCCCCAAATCTACAGAAACTGTGACGAGAAAACAAAGATTGACTTAGAGGCAATGAGCAATGAAAAAACAAGTCATACGTAATGAAGACGGCCAACAACAACTGAATTCTATCAAAGACACAAGGACACTGAGGAAAAAGTCTCCAAGATGGATTTTTCAGGTCATATGAGACACTTTTAAATGCAGCTCGGTCCCTTAGGGTACAGAGTAAAACAGCACTGACACAGGGTCAATTGTAATTTTGGCGCCCACATCCAAAAGCAAATATATCAATTAAAAATAATAAATAAAAAGAGGAGTGAGGAGCTGCGGTTACAAAATGACCATCTATTTTCATTAGGGTACATGGCGCTTCAGGTGTGAGCAGGATCTCAAGATTAATAGAGGTATTCAAATGAATCAGAAAGGATTAGGGTCCCCAGGGAACATAATCAATAGCTCCAAATCAATAATCAATAGGCCACTCACACCAATATACTAACTGCTGACACCGAGATCTCACAATTAAAATGAAAACTGGGGAGGGAGTGGCGTGAGACTATGATTTATCTCACAGCGCAAGTGTCATTTAGAAATAAATAAGTCAATAGATAAAAGCTGCGGCTGCCAGGCTCAGGTGGGAGGCGGTTATGCATTTTAACGTGGCCGCCGGCCCCGAGCATTACGGCCAAATCCCACGAAGCATCGCGCCTGTTCACGCGCCGATACGAGGATAAACAGCGTGCAACCTCACACAGCCTTTATCACTTAGCATCAAATCTCTGATTGTCGCCGTCAACTGGCGGCAAACAGGAGATGACAGCTTTTATTAATACAGTATCATTTCAACCTGGCTGCGGTACAAGATTAATGCTCACGCTCTGCCCACGGAGAAAACACTTTTCTCTCAAGGGTGTTTGAAAACAAAGAAAAGTCAGATGTATGGGAGCTCGGCGCAAGAAATCGATCACGGGGGGTGTGACGTTGAAAAGAAATGAAAATATAGCAAAGAGAAATCAGGAGTGGACATTTTAAAGTTTGTTGAAAGCAGTTTTAGCATCTCTTGTTGACATGCAAACGTTATCTATAATAGTCCAGAGTTGTGGTTGCATGTGAATGTGTGTTTCGGAGGAAGTTGAGGGAAGTAAATGGGTGCCGTTTGTGCAGAGCTGGGTCGGAAGGACGGAGCAGCCGTCTCACTGGAGAGTGGATTTGAGCAGCTCGGGGGAGATAGACTCAGCTCGTGCCGTCCAACGGGACACATCAGAAGCCCCTCTCGTCAATCCCCCCCCTCTCTCCCTCATTCATTTGGGAGTATGATTTATACTTTTTGAAGTGAAGGGTCTTGAATCCCACTATAAAGGAATTAAGAGGTCTCCCCCGAGTCCGCCATTCAAATGAGAGCATGGCAGGGATATGAGGGCTTTTTAATAGAGAGAAATTAGTATTCACAATGCCTCAA
This sequence comes from Acanthurus leucopareius, assembly GCA_029814765.1. Classification (NCBI taxonomy): domain Eukaryota; kingdom Metazoa; phylum Chordata; class Actinopteri; order Acanthuriformes; family Acanthuridae; genus Acanthurus; species Acanthurus leucopareius. The sequence continues at coordinate 2,527,954 of JAQMCX010000017.1, read as the reverse complement.
ACTGGAATCTGAAGGAACCTTTCAGGTGGAGAAGAAAGGGCCAGTTTAGAAAAGAAAGCCCTAAGAAGTCGGGGGCTTTTCATAGCAGTCGTGTTTTTGCCCCTCATCAAGGAGTGCTGGAGTGCTCTGTGAAATAACCCAAGAGAGAGGGAGGAAGAAGAGCGTGTGTGTGTGTGAAACAAAATTAAGAATGCACCATAAATAGGCGGAATGGAAACAATACAATGAGGAGTCCCACAGTCTCGAGGCCAGGGGGGCTGAGCAGCTTCTCAACAGTCCCCCATGCAGATCCAACGGTTGCAGGGATGACTGGGAGCGATGTGATGCTTTGACAAACATCTTTTGGATAAATCTTTCTGTTCAGTCCTCGAAAAATGCAGGGATTTGAATCTGCAGTGTAACTATGTCAACACATTGTATTTTTCTATTTGGGACCCACTGACCTTGAAAACTAGTGAACTGAAGTACAACCTGATTCCAAAAAAGTTGCAACACTATTGTAAGAGTTGATTAAACTGATAATAATTTGCTAGACAATTTGTTGATTTAAAACTGTACAGTTGATTTACTTTTTTTACTTCTTTGTTTTACATCATCTTCATTGTTTTTTGTTAATACATGCTAATTTTGAACTTGATGCTAGCAACATGTTTCTGACAAGGTGGGACAGAAGCAACTAAAGAGTGCGAGAGTTGTGGAATGCTCAAAAACTCTTGTTAGGAAAACCCATCAGGTAACCTCAGGCCCTCTATAAACTCCAAAAAGCATACTTTACATTGTTTTATCACCTTAATTATTAATTAGTTAACCAAATGTGTGTAAAGTGATTAGCAGTGCCTAATAAAGTTATTTCAAACTGTTACATAAATACAGATTACTTCTGTTTGGAGACTCAAGAAGAAAAAACAAAGAACTAGAAGTTTAAAATCTAACTGACCCCAAAATGTCACTGCATATGTATAGATTTGTGAACACTTTTTTGGAAAAGAAAAAAAAAAAAGAAACAGCATTGAAGTCTGAGTGCCGATGGAATGCAGAAGCAGAGTCACAGAATCAACAGACAGGTTAAGATGGACATGGACATACTTCCTTTCACATATGTGTGCATGTGTGCCTAGTGCCTATCCCTAGAAAGAATATGTATAAACTAAAGATTAAATCCCTCTCTTGTGTTTTTGCAAAATTAATATTTTAGTTTTGAAACATGCTTTGAATTTTCTAAAGCTAAACAGGACTAAAAAGTAACTAATTTTTAGTCACATTAACAGACATTAAAGAGTTAATGTCCCTCCTTTAGAGCTGTAACTCATTTTGATGGTGAAGAAGAAGCACTGGGACGACAACTCACTGCTCACACACAAACACACTCACAGTCTCTGAGACATCATGCTACATTTGACTCTGTTTATCAGCGACTTGTGCTTATTTAAATGAGTTGGCCGTAAACTTGTTCATCGATATATTGAGCTTTGATTGAAAGAAAGTGTCTCCAAAAGGCCCCTGAGAGGACGCTTCATTTAACCAACGTGTGGCATCAACTACCTGTTTCTGCAGACTGAGGAGGAACATCGCAGACGGGAACTCTCTGACATCATAGGACACACTGGTAACGGGCACAATGGGTTCAACTGGAAATTGAAAGTGTGAGTAACATTTTAGTTTTAAAGTCTGAACAAAACTGCAACAAAAAAAGATAAAGATTAGACAAAACTTGCTTTGTCACACACCTGGCTTCGGTCTCGTTTTCCAACAGAAGGCAGCCAAAAGCTAAAAGGAAATAAGTGTTATTACTGATGGAAATAGACAGAGGTAACACCACAAGAGCTCTACTTTTTCTTTTAACAGTATATCTTACTCTCTCTGGTAAGGATCTTGGGAAAAGTGTCTCAGTCTCTCGACAAACACAGGCATGCTGTTGCCCTGTAAAACACAAATAAAAGATGCACAGTGAGAAACAAATACCATGAAAACTGTTATCTGCTGTGGAGGAAGAAGCTGGTTTGCTTTAACCTTGCTAGGAAGCCTCCTTCTCTCCTTCCTGAAGCAGCAGGCAGCAGAGGCAGGCACTCTTCTCAGGCGTGAATGATACCGATACCCTGTAACAACACAACACAAAGTCTACTTTTCTTTCTCTGATGCAAAATGGTCAAAAAAGATCATTAGTTCTTAAGAGGGGAGCTGGCAAAAAGACAAGGCAATGCAAACCCTTAGCATCTTAAACAATATGTCGTTCTGCTGTACCTCTCTGAGAGGGCCGTCCAGGCTGCAGGAACGTTGTGGAGGGACGGTTTCCCTCAAGGGAAAGCTGGCTGTCTGAGTCCCAGCCGGACAGCAGGCCGGCCACGCCCGTCCCGACTCCACAGTCCCCCTCGAAGAACCAGTCGCTCTGCTCGTCATCGCCTGCACACAAGGACAGAGATGGTGATGTTTAGCATGTTGCTGCTGTGCATGCATACTTTTGATCACATTTCTACCCAACAAATAATTGTGAAAATGCAAAAAAAAAAGTATTTTCTTGCTTAAAATGATGTTATGAGTCTGCAACACGAAACAGTGAGTTACCAAAGTGGTCCCACTGCAGCTTTAAGTTAAATGCAAAGGCACCGCCATAGTAGCATCAAGGGAAAAAGAAGTAGGGGGGTCAAATGCATTTCGGTGGTTAAAAACCACTTATATAATGTTCTTAAGCTGTTTGAAGGGATGTAATTAACCTCAAATGTAAGTTTTTTTTGAGTTTTAAAGAGTTATAAAGTTTGGGAGAAGCCAAGCTGCTGTATGTTCAGTAATCCGACAAACTTCGCTTCTGCTGACAGGCCTGTGCGTCAATAATGAATACTCCCTTTAACTACACACTAACAGACAACCAGACAACAGCAATCTCGTCCCCAGACAGCGAGCTCCTCTCAGACCTGTCAGTCAGCACAGAACATGCAGGAACCATGCCTCTCACAGTCAAGGTGTAGTGACAACTGTTAAATCAGAGGCCGCCTGGCCCCACCACGGCTAATGAGATTAGCAAAGGCTTCAGCGCTCATTAACACGACATGACAACGTCTTATTAGAGTCGCCTGGGTGCCCAGCAACCGGCCCATTGTATCCAAACCTCCCCCTGTAGCCCCGGCGTTCCCTCAGTCGAGCAGGGCATTGTCCAAATCTGACAGCTCATCATTTTTCTTCACACCATCAAGAATTCTTCATCTGTGATCTCCAAATACGAGTTTGAACCACAAGAAGAGATGAAGTCGTTCTGCTTCATAGTGCCCCATATGTTTAAATTGATAGTTTTTTTTAATACCTTGTCTCCCCTCATCGTTGGTGAACAGACCGGGGTCACTGCTGCACGTGCTGCTGGTTTCCCTGCAAAGAACAGAAGGAAAACATCACATGTGAATGATCCACGCTGACCTGCTTCTGTTATATCAATGAAATCTGAGAAGGAAGAATTCGGTTTTGATTTGTCATCTCGAACCTGATGGGTTCTTCGGGTCAGACAATGTTATAGCATCTGAAAAGTGAACAATGTGCATCAGAAATTTACATGGCCCCGTAATGTCAATATTTAACATGTAGCATTCAATAATAAAAATAATGAAGAAGTCCGGAGCTGGAGGTCGACATAAATGGAAATGACACAAAAAGACAGAGCGTGCCGTGTTCTCCCTTGTTGCGATAGCAAACACAAAGGCAGGAGGAGAGGCTCTGATCGAAGCCACTGAGTGACATGCACAATCTAATTGAATATCCTCCGCTGTCAGCTCCAATCTAATCTGGCCTGCGTTGTGGAGGATGACAGGAGAGTGAACGCATTCCCCTGCCCGCCCCTCCCTCTGGGTGTGCCCCACACGCAGAGCGACCAACAGACGTGCCGCCTCCACACAACAACTGGCCAACATCTGCTGTGTGGGCTGCTGCTGCTTACTGACTAGACCGCTCCATCCAGATCCTCTGCACACCCCCAGGCAACCCCTGTTACGCTGCCTCCACACTCCCCGTGCCCCCTCTGCTACCCCAGACCACCCTGGGTTTCTCTGTCTTTTTCACACCTCAGCCACCTTGAACTGGGACCTCCAGACATACCAAGGACATGAGGGGGGTGTTAGGGAAAGGGCTGAGATAAAGAAGATGGAGGGACGAGAGCTGAAAAAGGACCTTTTTTCTCTCTAATTGTACAAACTGTGGGGGGTTTTTTGTTGTGTGAACATAAAGGTATGGATTGAGTTGGGTTAAGAAAGTTGTAAAGTACTGAGAGATGGATGGATGCTTTATTTTTTTTGTTGTTGTTCATGTCCTGATATTTAGACCAAACAAATATAAAATAACAGCAGGCATACTCCTTTGAAAAACTCAATTCCATTTAGACTTCTTGATGAAAGCAGAGGAACCTAATGCTTTTGATTGCCTTGCACTTTGCTTCCTGTTTATCTGCGCTGACCTTGCTTACAGGAGAAAGCTGGAGGGTCAGATATGCGCTGATACGGTGCTTTGCCATATTGCACAGGCCTGCCAGTGACGGCAGGATCAGAAAAACGTCCGTCCAGCCTGCACGTCTTTCTGGCCAGATGGCCCTGCATCATCTCCCCTCACATCCGCAAGAAGCAGATGTGGGAGGGAGCAGGTCTCTCCAGGGAATCTGGAAGATGTCTGGCCCAACCAAGCAGCCCTAGACCGTCGATCTACCCCCTTCCCACCCCTTCAGCCCTCTCTTCACACTAATTCCCCAGGCCTCTGCTCAGCTGGACCCCACCTCTGGACACATCAGCAGGCATCTGGAGCACACAGCACTCCAAAATGAGTAGAGGACACAGCCACAGCTCTACCATAACTCTACATAAATAGTTTTATGCTTTATTCCGTGACCTTTCCTGGAAATCAGGACCATGAGACGGCTAAATATTTCCAGCAGCGCTGAGTGTTTTGTAAAGTTTTGTTTTTTTGAGCAAAGTTTGAAAAAGAATCACAGGTATAAACAATTAATTAGAGACACCCATTAAGTATTTATCCGTATTAAAGGTGTAATGTGATGTCGCTTGGAGCAGCACAGGGCCGATGTGAGACCGTTTCCATTAAGTACCAACTAATTAATTCCATTAATAATTGAGAGACCCCCATTTTTCTTGGGACCAATAGAAACACCTCCTCCTTCTTCAGCAGTGACCTTTGTTGGGAAAAGTTGACAAACATTCTGTGGCAACTTGAATCTTTGACTCACACACAAAACAGCACTTCCCCCAGTCAAAATTAATATATTCTATCATGGATTAGGTGCTGCAGAAACAAATAAGTCTTAATTAGATAAAATGCCATATGTTCATGGTGAAACAAAGGCAAGGGCAAAAACTGCATTCCAGTATTTCAGAGCTGAACTCCCCACATGGCCCCATTGTCTCTATACAAGCCAAAGAGGTGAAGCAAAACACAGTATCCAGATGAGCACTAATCATTAGGATATAATCCTTAGCTCCTGGGAGAGGCAGACCAGTTTGCACAGAGATTACAGGCTAGCCGCCATTTATTGAGCCCAGGCTCATTCTGCAGAGAAATAAAGAAGAGGCAGAGACAGAGGGGGGTAAAGCGCTGATAACAATGGATCTGTGGGCTCTTCAAACAAGCTGCCTCAACCCAAATCCATGCCCTCTTCCATGGGTGTCTGATTATAAGGTTATCCCACCATCCCTGAGCTGCGGTAATTGGATTAGTCTCAGAGATTTATGAAAATTAACTTCAGCAAATGCTGCACTGCTTCCCCCCAAAAACTCCTCATAGAGTTTTGGAAATATAAATTACAGCACGATAAAGCCAAGTGTGAGAAAAGCACGCACGATGGCTTTGTTTTCTCGTGGCAGGGTGGAAGTCAGCATCACCAGTAGAGGCGCACAGCTGGAGACGGAGGCTGAGCCCGGGACAGCGTCTACCCACAGGTGAGGCCTGCTTGCCGGGGCAGCCTGGGTGCCAGGTGGCCTCACTGCCAGCAGGCTGGGCCAGGTCTAATCAAGGATGTGGAGCCCAACTGGAGCTGCCAACATCTGCTCCCCTGCACTTGGGTGGCTGAAGGCAAAGCTCTGCTCCGTATGCACATAGGAGGAGTGACCTTGAGGAGAGACCAGACACTCCATATGAGAAAGGTTAATGGAATGAATGGAGACTAAAGAAATCAGAGTACTTCAAAAAAAAACATTTTCAATAATGGCATCTGTGTTTGACATCAAATGGACCGTAAACTCTCGGAGTAAAAATATTGCTGTTGTACCGCTGTCAACCCCTCATCACTGCTGCCGTTTGCTCATATCCTCTGCCTCTGCCATGACTTAACCATTAGACTGTTCAGCCCTCGGTACAGTGTGGCAGTCTACTGAGCAGCAATCAAGAGCGTTGGCGTTGTGTAAGTGAGAAATGATTGACAGCGTGCCACGGTGTTCCCATTTATTTCTTCTCCGGAGCTGTTTTCTGTCAGAACGGCTATTGATTTTTCCATAAAGTAAGAAAACAAGTACCGTTTAGAGGCTAGGGAGGTCAGCACAAATTAAACCAGAAGATGTAAAGCCTTCTGTCTGTCCCATTACCAGTTACCTCAAATGTCTTCTTCTCAAAGGAAATACAATGTGCAGGGGCACAGCGACACAGTTAGAAAGGGAACTTCCAGGGTAAAAAAAAATTCTACTGAATGGTATAATGACACACAAATAAACTGGGCTAAACATCGCAAACCATATCTGTGTGTTTATCAGCTTGGATTATAAGTTTGGATCATGTGAGGTATTTAAAAACGGCACTTACACTTCGCTAAAATAAGTATAAATTAATGCCTTTTAAAGTTCTATATTATATTATTATTATTATTGTTTTTTACATAATAATCTTTAATAACTAATAACTAATAACTAATCTCACAGTAATCTATGATGATGATATAGTATATACCATTTGAGCAGACACAGTCAGAATATCGATAAATCCATTGACAAAAATAAAATTTGCTACACTTAGGGGAGCTGATTATTTATATTAAGTCATTTTTAGCTTTTAGAACGAGAGGATTGGTTGCTTTTTCTCTCTTATTTTTTTTAGTAGAGTTGGTCTATATGTTGCAAAGTGAAATACATATGAGTTTGAAGGACTGCAACCAAGTTTCAGTACAGACATTCATGTTGTTCAGAGGATAAATCCTTAAGATTCTGCTGATCATCTGATTCAGGGATCCAGGTTAGCATTTGTGGTTTTTGAGTAAAATGTCTCAGTGCTAACTATTTAATTTGATAAATGAATCATGTAAACATTTTGGGGACCCTTTTACTTTTAATTTAGTAATACCTTACACTGAAATTGTACCCGATCCAATGCTTTGGTTTGTGACCATATACCTGCAGAATTAATGACCACGTTCTATCAGTCTTAGATGTCATTTGTGTTCAGCGGTAATTAGCAAATGTTAGCATGCTAATGCACAGAAATAAGATGGAGATTGTGATTGAATTACATCTGCTTTGCATATGCATTTTCGCATTGTCAGTCTGAGCATGCTAGCATAATAGACACTGTTAGCATGCTGAATTTAGCATTTCATCAAAGCACCACTGTCGAGTACCATCACTGTAGTCTTTATTTATATCTTATGAGAAGTGTCTTTAGTAAAATTATAATTATTACAAGATGTTTACCAAATGAACTTGTCAAACCCTGCCAATTAAATTTACAAGGACTGTTGATTTGACAAATAAGCCATTTTAAAATTGCAATGTGATGTTTTTATTCCCGATGTTCAAAAAACCAAATGATTCATTAATTTATTAAGAAATTTATCATTAGCTTATTCGGCACAAAAAATATGTGTCTTAATTAGTGACCTCTTATACAACTTAAATTGCTTGGTCTTGGCCATGCTAAATGAGAATGTTTTTTGATGTTTTGCCTGGTTGAATAAAGGTCAAACAAATGAAGAACATTGAAGAAAACGCAGTTACCATGCAGTCTTTTTGGTTCCACTGGATATTATAATCTTTGTTTCACTGAGTGAATGTCTCTCTGCTGCAACATTTAGTTTTACTAAATAAAATGCACACGAGCAGGTGCACTGTGGGACAGTGGGACAGGCTCAGCTTTAATTACCCAGCCCAAGACAGGAATTCATTTCAAAACAAATCGATACCAAACCAAGTCACTTATTTATTTGTGACAATATTTCTCGAAAGGAAATAATGAGCTGGCAGATGCCCGAGGGCATAACTATCAAAGATCCCTCCCTGGTGATCATTTCAGCTATAGGAGATGAGGATGAAGCGACTCTATCATTCATTTTTAATGTCAACTCAATACTTTAAAGTGAAGTGGTATGATTGTGATACCTTTTTTTGGTTTAGTTGAGGACATGCTGAATATTGACAAGTGACTCCATGAAGACAGGCAGTATAGATCATCTTAAATGTCGCCTTGTTTAATTGCTTCTGTCTTATAGTAGTTATGATCATGACTTTTATGCTATGGGTTTAACTGCCTTGGTAACTTTCCATTTAAAGGGTAAAAAGGGCTTTTAGAGTTTTGAGCTCCTTTTTCAGTATGATTTTGATCCTTATTCTTTAAACATAGACATGGTTAACATTTGACTTTTTGCAATACTATAAATTAAATGTTTGATTTAAAGAAAACTGAAGCTGCTTATTTTTCACAAATTATGTAAATAGAAGCTTTTTATATCATTTTAAATTTGCACTTGCAGTCAAGTGGATGTTCCTCTGTGGTGTCAAACTGTGCAACAAAATTGGGAAAAAAAGAAAAGAAAATACAAATATTATTCCTCGACTTTTACATTACCCTTCAGACATGTTCTCATCAGCAGCATCTCTGTGTTCTTTGGCAATCTTTCTCTTCCAGCGCTCCTTCCCCATCAGCCTGGCTCCTTCAGTCTGACGGTCTCCCACCCAACCAGCAGACCTCTTCTTCGATCCGGTCAGGTGCTGCATCCTGGATGGCCGGTGTCTCTGTTTCCCATCCACACCAGACACCTTTAGCTTATGCTTTAACCTAACTGTGACGTCAGAGGTCATACGTTTAACCTTCCTTCGTCTCCTCAGAGGCCGTCCGGGATTATTCTCTGTGAAGGAGTCAGACTCTGGCCAGGACGGCTGCCTAGTCCTGACTGGGCCTCTAATGACAGAGCGCCATCGGTTGGTTGACATCATGTCATCTGAGTCACTGCAGTTGGCCATTGAGGCTGTGATGGTTGAGGAAGAGTTCCCCCGGTAGTCTTTAGTCTCATCCAGGCTTGACTCCGAGGCCTCGATCCAGCATCGTCTATGCTCCAGCGGGTAAAGAGAGGATTCACGGCAGCGTTTTCGGCCTCTGCGGCGGCGGATCTGCCGACGCTGCTGCAGTGGACTCAGGACCATTTCCTCCCACAGCTCCCCCAGCTTACTTTGCTCTGAGGTCTGCTCCAGAGCAGACACCAGGTCCTGCACCAGCTCATCCATCATGGTGCTGGAAACACAAGACACTGATGTCAAGACAAAGAGTTGAACACCGAGATAAAACAATAAAATAAACTCTACGGTGTGAGCACAGTAGATTAATGTGACATAACTACAACGATGACAATGAGAAAGAGCGAAATGTGGGGCTGATGCTGAGATGTTGCTCCTCTAATGACCACAACATCCTGGATCTCAGGAAAAAATGTGTGCAAACAGTGTGTTAATCACTGGATTTGTCAATTAACACAAGGCTATAATAAATATATTTATATAATAACTCAGGGTTCACAACAGTTTATTTCACTTTATATAATCTGCAACTCTGTGCAGTTTTGCTTAGGACCATTTTCCCTGGACAGACAGGTGTCTCTACCTATTGCACTCTGTCGAGATGATTAAGGCGCGGCCAGCAAACTTTGGATCCTGGCTCTAAATCTGATAAGCAGTAACTCTCTAGGCCTCAAAAAATACATCCAGAGGCCTAACAGTGACACCACAAGCTCAATGACCTTGTTTATTAAAGTGAATGTATTTCATCTTAAAATAACACCTTCAAATTCAATTTTTACAACATATTCAATTTTACTAGATTGGATGGTGTTGTTGTATCAGTCTGTCAGTGCCCTGACAGCTAGTTGTTGTACTATGTAATATTGGTAAGTGGGTAGGATAATAGTAGTAGTAAAACTTTACAGACTGTTTTATGGCAGTATTGGATCTGTCTTGTTTTTATATACACATGAGTTTGTATCTTGAATTATCAGGAAATGTTACATCAGCCAAAATCTCAAGTCATGTTTACTCATTTTAACCTGTAAGTTTGTCTTTGTGATTTTCCAGAAAAAGTTGATATCACATAAATGCTGAAACAGCCACATAATAAATCACAAATCCACTCTTACCCATAACAGTAAGCATAGCTGTCTTGTTCATGTTCAAGTTTGGTTATTTTTTAAGTAAAATGTGTTCTGTGTGGTTGCTATGTACAAATACAACATCTAACTCAAGGCTCTTGCTCTTGAAATCTAATGTGATCACTGTTAATGACGTGTTGTTCCCTGCTATCATCTTCAACTGTAGATATAATGTCTGGTATCAAAAATGCTAAGGTACACACGTTTAAGTGTTTTTGAAAGTCACGGTTTACAAAAGCCTAGCAGCATAAGGTTGTACAGATTCGTTCACACTGTGGAACTTTAACGCTCCTTTTCTTTACTGCCCTAAAATCACAGCTTGTTTGAGTGTTTGCCCACAATCAACAGCTACACGACCCTCAAAGCATCTTTACTGCTAGCAAGAAAACTAGCTGTACAATACTGGGAAGCAGTGTAACATCAGAGCAGCGAACAATAGCGGAGGAAGGCTGAGCTGTCTGCATGCTGTGTTACATAACAACATGTCACACGTGAGCTGAGCGGCACAAGGACACACACACATCTCCTTACTGTTAATTATCAGCGAGCACACACCGTTAAACGGCGTCTAACACAATAACCGTGTCATTTGTGAGTCAAAGCCATCATAATGTAGTGGAATAATAGTCAGACAGTGAGCCCATTGTGTACGAGCACTCACCAGTCGCAGCTCGTCTTGTTTTGTTTTCAGCACAGCTGACACACCAAACGCACTTCCGCCCTGGTGTCCAACCAATCAGGTGTCTCCGCAGCGCTGTGACGTCACTACAAAACAGTCCGACACTACTCCACGATGTTCAGGCGGATAAGGACTTAAAACTCAGCCTGCTGGGCTGCAGATAGCTCATATAACTCTACCAGCGATTGGCAAAAGACTGCTGTGACAAGCTGGTTAATAAATGGTTTAAAATTTTACTTTAACATCTTGTATCAGTGTATTTTTTCCAGCAGATCTAATGTGTTTGTGATACCCAGTTATGTTGTTCCTGTATTGTCATGTTTCCCTAGGGGATTTTTTTTTTCTGTTACAGACCTAACATTAACAACAGATGTGTCTTATGTACATTGACACATTAAATAGATCTGTCCAGAAAATTTCCATCAAAATTTTTGGGAAATTTTAAAAGAAAGAAATACTGCCAGTTCATTCCTAAACACAACAAAATTGTGCTCAAACCCTTATTTTTCATTAAAAATAGTCTAAATTTGTGAAAAACATTTCAAAACCCACACAAACAAAGACCTCAAAAGGTTGGGGAGCAGGTCATCCACCTATCACATGGTTGGTTGTTCAATCCCCAGCGCTTTTGTGAACGTGGTCAAAGTGTCCTTGAGCAAGACACTGAACCCTAAATGCTCTGGAAGTTTTGGCCAGTGGCTTGATGGATACGTTTTTGTCCCAAAGTAGAAGGCGGTGAGTTATACAGCTTCTGTTACTTGCACAGACAGTACAGCTCATGAAGTGCTTAAGCAGAAAGCAATAAATCGATAACCTTTGTGGTATTTCTTTATTTGGGTAACCGAAAATTGCAAGTCAGCACAAAGAAAATCGACAGTATTGGTCCTAATGCAGTCCTTCAGGAATGCAGATCTAAACTCGCCCAACAGCTGCTCCGTTCACCTGTTTACCTGTTCACCTGTTCCCCTGCAGGTAGACTGCTACCTCTTCCCCAGGATGTAACCATTTTGACAGAGATGATGAGGCCTTTGCTGCTGTGGAGGTCCAAGATGCCAACTTCTATGAAGAAGTGATCCATATGCTCCATGAATGTTAGACAAAGTATGCAAATGTAGGCGGGTATTATGTTAAAAAAAAATCTGCTTGGTTTTTCTAACATTGATTCCTTTTCTGCTTATCAGTTGTAATAGAGTTACACCCTCTAGAACAGAATCTTAAAAGAAATCAGACAGGTTACAGTTACCATAATCTTAACAAATCTACATGTAGTGGGCAATGTAACGTTTTGCTAATTTCATCAAACAAAATCCCAAACCATGTTTCAGTTGTGATTAGTTGAAGATTACAGTAAATCTATTATCTCCTTTCCTTTTAAAACAATAGTGCATTTTAAAAAAAAAGTGTCTCATGATGTGTGTCAACTCTCAGTAATGAAGAACTGTCTCTCAAAGCCGGTGTGTTGCCGAATGAAGCAAAAAAGTCATTTACCACTTCACTCATCTCTCAGATGAAGGCAGCCCAAATAATAAAAAAAAATAAAAGTCTGTGAAAATGAGTACAAAAGCCATTTAATCTCTCTCATCTTCCTCTTAATAACTGCAAATTTCCCCTTGGGCCCATGGGAGAGGGCCTCTCTGTGCCGCTGCCACCTTATCTGTCGCCTCCATATTTCAGCATGCTGAGCGGCTCCCTCAGTACCCAGCCCCCGGCCTCCTCTCGCCGGGGCCTGTGGGGAAGCTGGGCTCCTGGGCCCACCATTGTTCTGGCCTGAGAGGAAAGTCCGGAGAGAGCCCTGAAAGCTAGAGAGTGGTAATATTAAAAAAAAAAAAAAAAAGTACGAAAAAAAAAACTTGAGCCACTGCTTCATTAAGCAGCAGCCTTTCACAAGCAAACATATCAGAAAAGGCCCCCTTTCAGAGGCAGTAATTAGCAATTTGGAAACCTTGCCCCCTCAGGATATACAGTTTCAATTTAGTCAGCAGCTTTAGATTCTTAGGCACTTAATATTCATTGTTTCTGCCATCTTCCCAATTTCTCGACGTACATTGTCTAGTCTTTCACTGGCGATAAAGTGTTTTATCTTTCATGTAATTCGTCTTTTCAATGAGCCCTTTGCAAGAGAAGTTAATTTTTTTTATTTTATAAAAGGGATTTGGGAAGAATGTGAGGGATATGATAGCAAAGTGCTCTTCAGGAAGTGCCAAGCTGAATATCGTAGGGAGCTTTTGCTTGATTGATTGAAGTGTAGCTGTAAATAGTGCATGGCAAAAGTTACTGCAACTTAGTGGGAAGTTTTAATGCAGAAAAACTCTGCAACTGATTACGCGGAGGAAAAAGTGCAGGAGTTTTAATGACAATAGAATATGTGCTTGACATTGACTCCTTATGAAAATGTTATATTATTTACTTCTGTTTCTGTTACTGACTTATAAATACTTATCATGAGTTATTTGCATGTCTTTAATTGTATTTAATAGCAAAATGTTTGCAAACTGCTTATTAAGCCAGACCACATATCGTACCTCAGGGGGGCCAGACTGACACTTATCTTTGCCACCATGGAGCCTTTGTTTCAAAAACGCCACCACTTTCATTCATTCCCAATCAGCATTGTCTAATAGAAATAATTGATTTTTGCCTCCTCTCCACGAATGAAAAAAAAAAAAACGGCTGTGATTAAACATGTTGTCTCCAGATCTAAATTCCAAGATCCCCATCAACACTTGAGAAAAATAGGCAACTCATTAAAGCAGAAAAAAAGGAGTAGCTAAGATGTGAAAAGGGGAGGCAGGGAATGAAATAATGAATGGAGTCCGAGTGAGCTATCTTTCCCAGGCAGAGCGCCACTAGGGATGCAAACTCTCAGCCACCAGAAATGAGCTACCTATCTGTGAAAAGAGTGACTGCTCCATCCTATTTGATTTGGCTCTCCTATCATCTCTTAAGAAGATGTCAGCCTTGCTTCTTCTATTGCTCTGAGCCTTTATCAACCCGGAGACGATTTCCTTGCAAAAAAAAAAAAAAAAGAAGAAGAAAAAAAAGAAGAAAAAAAAAGGAGGGGGAGACGCATTTCAGTGCCTTTCAGGGAGCAACACTAAAGAATAAGTGTTATGCGATAAAAAGGGGGTTGTTAAATAGATCTGTCTATTTGTATGGTAATAATGATCGCTTAAAGACTCGGGGCTCCGTGACTTGTAGAACAAGGAAACAAATCTGTATTCAAGTATTGTGTTAACATGACTCTCCAAACGACCTTGTGAAACTTTCATACAGTAAAAAATGAGGCAGATTCTCCAGTTTTTTTTCCTTTTCTTTGTTTGTATCATTCTTTTTCTTTTTCCTCGTACAGTGGAAGAGTTTCCGCACCGAGCAAAGCTGCCAGTCTGAATCAGATCTGTCTGTATTTTAAGTTATCTTTGTCAGAGTTTTTTATCGACGAATCTGATATAGATAAGAGATAGTTTAGCATTAGTTCTCAGTTCAGTTTGAATTTTTATCAGACACCAGTCCAGGAAAACTATGTATATTCAACATATTTGAGAAAATTATGTGCAGTAAGTAATTACAGTCCATTTTTAAATGATGGTGCAAGAAGTAGTTGCACACTTTACTCAAGCAAAAGTAGCAATATCCAGGGAAAAAAAGTAGAATTTGTGTAGAATTCAGAAGAAATAAAATGTATTAAAAGCAGCAAAAATGTAAGTTGTAAGCATGCAGAGTGATCCCTTTTAGAGGGTTTCTGTAAATCTCATACATGTCACTGCATTGCTATTATTGATGCATTAACATGTAATTGTTGTAGCTGGTCAGGCTAAAGCAAATCTCAACAGTTAAATAAAGAATATGGCATTTTTATTGATCATTACACATCATATTTTATAAAATGATGGTATGTTATGAAAGAAAAATCTATATCATTAAAGTAAAAAGCTACACACATACTTTAAATGCAGTTTATGTGAAACATTTCACTCTGGCATGCAATAAGACAGAGGTATAAAGTGTAAAAGTATCAAAAAAAGGGGTGGGATTCAATAGTAAGGTAAAAGTACTTTAAAAACATACTAAAGTACCTTCTCTTCACAACTGAAGACTGTTTTGTTTGATTAGTAATTTCTCAGGATTGCAAGTGTGTCCCAGCTTAACCATTAAAACCACAGCCATACCTGCCGACTGTCAACATGCGAACCCTGAGGTCTCTCATTAGGATTCACAGGCTCCAGTTTTCCGTCCCCAGGTGACCTCGGCTATTAACAAAATTATCTGGAAAGCTGGCCCGTAGCCCTCCGGAGCCTTTTTTTGTTGTCAAGCAAATCAAACAGTAAGTGGGCTTTGTTTGTTGTTCTGAGTACCTGGAGACCCTCCTGTACATCGTTTCAGATGCATCACTGCCATGGGTAGCCATGTCAACCTGCTCCACTCAGGTGCCTTTGACATGTCAATTTAGCAGGTGGCAGGTTGAAGCTGAGCCCTGGTTAGTTGATCCTTTATCTGCTCCTTTTGATTTCTGTGTGGCATTTCTGTGTAAACAACAAAACTGTTTAGCGCAAAAATGTGTGTCGGCGGTTTGTGTGAGCGGTGCGACTGATTCTTCAAGCACAGAACCAGAAGGCTTTAAGTTTATGCGACTGCTGCTGTGATTCAAGACTTCAGAACAAATTCACTGTGTGGCTGTGATATTTGAGAGGCATTTGTGGAAACGGTTAAAATATTAAATGTCAGAACTTATTTTCATGTGAAATAATCAGACGGGGGGGTTCTTAGTAGAGCGGCCAAGAAGCAGTCTGATACACAACAGCAACAATGTTAACAGAAGAGTGAGACTGAAATTACCACTGACTTCAATGAGGCAACATTAAACTTACTCTGTCTACTAATACTACTTTATATTTATTATTTTAATACCATAATTACTTGTTTTTAATATGAAATGTTCTCTATTTTTACATGGTGCATGTTGGCAGGCCACTGTCTCATGTCTGTTATGTCTATTAAAGCAAAAAGCTCTATCTGTACACAGACAGACAGAATGAGGAGCTTTCTAAGCTATTAGTCACTTGGCAGCTGAAAGGCCTTTTTCTGCTAAACACAAATTTCCAAGTTGGAGCTGTCATTAAGGAGCAGGACTTCCAGCAAGAAAGGAATTGTTTTGAATGATGTGTTTAGTAGCATCTCAAAAAACCCTCAACCTGAACTCTGCGACTCTTGTGGACTCCTGCACTTTATGATGAAATGTGCCAAAAACATTCTGAGTGCATAAGGTGCAGTTTGGTGGTAATAAAACTTTCATTTTATATGCGTGATTTAAAAAGGAAAAACTTGATGGTCGGAGCTCCCGGAAAATAGTTGCATGTTCTGTCAGATTAGTTTCCTTTCTGAGTTGGAGATATTTGAGAGGGGGTCAGCTTTCCACAGCTGGTAAGTAAATAGTGGCTTACATGTAAGATGTATCATACTGAGGCTGGTCAGAATAGTATTAAATTAATGTGTGGTAAGAGGCATGTTTAAAAACACTCAGATTTGCAGGGTTGAAGACTAAAAAAGAAAGATGTTTCAGGTAGATTGAAATCTTTCTTGGTTCCTTGTGGAGGCCCATGAGACCAAAAGTGTCCCGAGGGTGTGCACCCCTTCACTGCTCCACTGAGGGACTGAAATTGATTGGCTTCCCAATTTGAGGTTATCGTCATGAAAAAAAAACTGGGCAGTGAAGACATCAGTTGGACAAAGATTCGCAGTGTTTTTCGGCACCACAGCAGGTGGAGATTGATTCAGTAATAACTGAGCCAAATCTCTTTCTTGATTGTGCAACTCAAATGTTGAAGTAGACCGATGCTGTGTCCAAAATTTCACACTGACAAGCTATTTAGTCTGCCCAAACAGTGTGTCAGTGATGGTGAAACATGAGTAACGTCAACAAAATAGCACCTAATTACAGAAACATCAAAAGCCCTCATTCAACTGAAAAACATGAGGAGTGTTCAAGGATTATAGAAAGTGTCCTCAAACATCTCACCAGTTACAGAAATAACAGCACAACTGTGTGCATTTTGTGTTCCTCCCTCACAACTGTACTGCTCTCCATAATGTCTGCTGCTGAAAAGTGGTGGAGGAGGTGGGGGAGGAGGAGGAGGATGCAGACTCTGGGCTCTCCAGGCCCGGCGTGGAAAGCACTAGAGGCAGACTGATTAGCCTGCTCAGTTTGGCTGATTAATCGGAGTCTGTTAGGTGGAAACGAGCACCATTTATGGCTGATTATCTTCCCAGAAGGCAAATTCTTAAAATACAATCCACACTGGAACTTTTCAACTGCAATTTATTAAGCCCAGCACTCTGCAGCTCCATTTTTCAGTAAATAAAAAGCTGCTTTTATTTGGTGTCATGAAGTCTCACACCACTGCTCTTAAACTGCTGGGTTCAGTGTTTCCCCCTTTAATCTAATGATGATTAACAATTCAAAGATGGAGGGGGAAAGAAATTTCTCTCGACTAGCTCAGAAATACTACAAATTTAGCAAAATGAACATTTTACCAGATATACTAATTCAATCCCAACTCAAGTGCTCACTATAGTCTGAACTCTCAAGCAGAGACCTCTTGATTTTCCCCAGATAAAGACTGAAGAGGACACATCATCAGGGCGGCTCTGAGGGCAGAGAATCATTTAGAAAGACAGGTGGTTATTTCATTCATTTGCTTTTACGCATTGATGTTATGTTGTTCATATTACTTAAATTTTCAAAGGAGCCGGAACTTCATCCTGATCTTTTAATTCAACCTTAAAGGCTTTCTGGCCATTATCACATCATTCTAAAGAGACTAACTTATTAAAGAGTAATTTGTCAATTTAGAGTATTCCATAGCTAGAGAAATGAAATTTCTAAATGTTTTTATAAGAAATGACAACCTATCCATGTCAGGCAAATATTGTTATATTGCAATTAATTGCACTGTGAAAGAAGAATATGACAAAATGTGTTAAATCACAGCTCTGATAAAAAGAAAAAACAAGACATCTGCTCTGTTTCTGTTAAAACTAGATCTGACAGTTGCTCTGTGAAGGAGCAGGGGGTTTGGAGAAATTCCTTCACATTGTCAATTCAGATTTTTAAAGCTATGATTCTGCTTTATTTGTGCCATTCACACAAATTATTATTTAATAAAAATGTTAAAAATTCATCAGTTCCAGCTTCTCAGATGTGGGGATGTGTGAGGATTTTTCTGAAAGTCTTTAGGTTCTTAATTACATTTTTATAAATCAAGCATCTAAGTGATAAACTAAGAAACTAATTGACAAGTTTATTGACAATCAAAATAATCTGTAGTTTCAGCCCTGACAGACTTAAGTGCTCTATTCAAATGAACTTTCATAACTTGTTTAAACTGGACCGTTTTTAGTTCTAAGACACTAAAGAACCAAACTAACTAACCAATCACGGACTCTGCTCCAGTAAGGATGAAAGAAAGACTTTATGCAAAGTGTCTGTGACCTTTTACATTGAAGTGAGCTTCATATTATAGTAATGCTGACACAGTTAAATTGGAAAGTGAACACCTATCACCCTGAGGACTGCAGCCATCACCCTTTTCATGTTCACTTCTTTCCAAATGCAGCTAGACCGCATTGTAACACGGGACTTCAACCTCCCTCTCCATCACCATGGCTAGCTATGAGGAACAGAAGCCACAGATTACCGACCACTTTTGAACCAGCTGATGGTTCAACCTCCTCTCCTGCAGTCCGCTGTGATTTACTCTTCAGCTGACACTCTTCGGAGCATGGAGGTTTTATTACTGAACTATGAGCAGTGTGCAGACTTTTACATTCTCTGTGTGGGAGAAGTCTGATGTTTTTAAATCACTGATGATAGAAAAAAGGCATCACAACACCAGCCTAAACAAAAAACATGAGACTCATGTAGGCTGATATGGTGGTAAAGTTTGAAGTTAAAGTGAAAAAAAAAAGGAACAAATAGTCCAGTCTTTATATTAACCTGAAAAATGCTCATTCAGCTGTCAAATTCTGAGTTGGGTACAGCTTTAGTCCCTTTAATGTTCAGACCACATCTCGTGCTACTGTCCAGCCCTGCAGCCAGCGCTCGGCTCCAGCGCTGTGGCCTTCCCTGGCCTGGTCACCCATGGTTTCCATTATCGGCTGGGATAACTATAAAAATCTGTCAGGAGCAGGGTGGCTTTCTTTCGCTCAGCTCAGCCCAGCTGGCAGATTGAGAGCCCCCTGTAATGCACAAGTCTGTTTTTATTATTCTTGCTGGGGGAACACTATTTCATCAAGTGCATGATTCCACGGAGGAGAGGAGACAGCCGCGGCCCGGCTATATTTCTTCCAATCAAACATTCCAAGGGGAAAAAATGAGTGGGTGCCATCAAATCCCAGAATAATGCTGCCAGATTTTATGTAAAAAGAAGGACTGATGGACAAATACAGGAAGGCAAGACAAGTTTAATGACGTGTGTTCAGGAGCTGAGATTGGAAAACTGACAGAGAAAAGCAGCCTCTTTGCTGGAATATAAATTGTTGTGCGCTGTAAAAAGGCTTTTATCTGGAGTGAATATGGGACGAAATACACAGGTCAGGGTTAAGTCATTTTCTCCGGCAAGTTAAGCGAATAATGAAGGCGAGCCCGCGCGGAGAGGAGCACTGCTACTGCCAGTTTGTCTTCATTTATTATGCCAAATCTCATGATTTTGGCGTTGGCGCAGTGAGTGCTCTGGCGCGCACCGGTGGACGACATATCGCTTAATTTACACAAGGTAATGAAAGCAGGGAATGGGAGGACAAAACAATTTACCTGCTGACACGGGAAGAAGTGATTTGCGAACATGGGGGGTGAGCGAAAGAGCAGGCAGAGGGCCAGGGCCAAGGGGTGGAAGAGGAGCAGAGATAGGGGATGAGGAGAGGAAAAGGAGGGGAAAGAGGTGGATGGGTGGGGGCCAGGGCGGGGAGGGATAAAAAAACAGGCAGGTTGGAGGGAAAAAATAAAAAGGATGTAACTGACAGACGCAGGCTTCAGCCTCTGCACCTCATGTGAAGATGATGGCTTCAATGAGGCAACAGTGAACTCTCACTCTGTCTATTCCTCCCTCCTCCCCTCAGACACACACACACTCAAACATACGTGCAATCAGGGGGCGAAATTGACCTCAAATCTGGAGGGTCTGTGCTGACAAGGCCCTTGTTTTACCCCCCACCCCATCCCCAATTGTAATCACTTATCAGAGAGCCACTTGTGTGGAAGGGATGGGCGGCTTCAACGTCACTACGGAGCCGCAACAGGTATTTTCACCCAGAGACCAAATCTGTGACAGCTGTCTCACACCCAATTATGCTGGCAACATAAAGTGGCATCATTTCAGATTCAAAAAATCTAGTTTATCTGTTTAATAAGATAAAATAATCCGCTCTGTATCCACATTTTGTAATCACAGAGAAGTTTCCCAAATTAGGATTGAGCACACAGATGATCTGGATCCAAATTAGCATGATCCACAGCCAATCACTCCACAGTATTGATGGCTTTGGAAACATGCACAATTGGCCATTCAGCTGATGGCCTTTTCACACACACACACACACACACACAGACAACAGAGAAAAAAAAAAAAAGAGTCTGGCCGAGACTCCCTGACAATATGGCTGGAGCAGCACTGTAATTTTCCAATCACTAGCCCTTCAGGCCAGGCCGCTCCTTAGGGCAGTAAGATCAGATGAGCTCCGGCATTTTCTTTTGTAAGAGTCCAAACTCCATTTCTCTGCTCACAGGAACAAAAACAATCAGGGAGCCGAGAGAGACCGGCTTTTTTTTTTGGTCTCTCTGGAGAAGGGCCAAAAGGCAGAGCAGAAGAGGAGAGGGGGAGGGGGGGGGGGGTGACACAGATAACCGAGCGACCCCACCACCACCACCCCCAACCCCACCACCCCTCGCCCGCTGTGGGTGGTTGGTTGTGGTGATGATGAACGGGGGACGCGGCTCAGCACCCGGTCCCTGCTGTCAGGCCTCTCTGCAGGATGAGACAGAGAGAGGAAGTGTCACTCTCGGCAGGCCTGCTGGGCCAACCTGGACTCTGCTGAGTCCTGCTGCTCGAGTCTTCACAACAAATCAAACACCATAACACCCACCTCTCCCCGAACATGGCCACACACACAGACACACGCACACACACACACTGTGAGCCAGGCCTCCGCCACTGTCTGGAAGAATGTGTTAGAAAACACAACCAGACTGTTAAACAAACTGTAAGTGAATATCTGTCTTTTTAAGTGTTTGAGCGGATGTGGACTGACATTAAGAATATTCGGCTCAGCTCTCCTTGGTGGAGGAACTAGTCCTTGGGCTGTGGTTGTTGACGTAGGGCTCCCCGCAGCCTCTCCTCTGTCCTCCGCCCTCCCCTGTCCGCAGCCCTCTCCACAGGCTTATTTCCCCTCACAATGAGAGGTGACAGTGAACAGTGGAACTCGTCAGTGTGAATAACACACAGTCATGCTTGGTGAGACCCTCTGGTGGAGCGCAACACACACACTCCCTCGCGCACACGGTGGCGCACACACCGAGGCTCAAGGGCCCAGCGGTAGTCACGCTGTCAACCTCAGTGCGCTGCCTTCCATTACAGCTTAACTGGGGACAAATTGAGCAATCTGATGGGTTAAGTTTGACATGTTTGCCGGTCTGACCTGTGTTTGTTGTACAGTGTGGCTTTCTCACACACTTCTGTGGGGTCAAAACAGTGAGCTTCGGGACAAAGACGAGTTCTTAATGAATGCAATCAACATAACCTGCAGTCTCAGATCATAAGGAAGGTCAGAGTGACATTATTCAAGTTCACAAACTCAGCTGAGCTCACATTACCGTACCATCAGGTCTGTCGTAGCCGCCGGTCCTTCAGCGATCTGCTGTTCTCTTGAGTCTTGCAGTGTCCTTCAGCGGCACCTTATAAGAGCAGTCCATAACACGACCAGTGGTCAGGCTTAATTTACCCACTTTCTCTGTCCACTGCCCCATCAGCATATAGTATCACATAACTGCTAATGGGCTAATGGAGGAAGGAGGGAGGGAGCAGGAGCGAGAGGAAGACAGCCATAGTTAGGGAAATGGCGCTCAGGTTCATCCAAACATTTAATAACTTATCCAATCTGCAGTGTTCACCTCTTACTGGGATAATTATACCATTTAACTTGCCTGGGCGAGGGGGCCAGCGTAGACGCTCCCATCTTCCAGTGTCGTCACATAATTATGACTTATGTTGGCGAGGCCTAGCAAGCTGGCTGAAGTCAGCTAGCCATAAATTTTAATGATCACTTAGACAATACGAACATTCGCGGGGGCTTCCGAGGCATTAGCGGGAAAGTGTGGACAGCGAAACGCAGAAAAGCTGAAAGTGTGGAAGCAGATGAAGAGGAGAGAGGTAAAAGGGTGAGGAGAGGGTGTGCCGCAAGAAGCAGAGGGTGGAGATATGTGTGTGTGTGTGACATGTTTGGGGAAGGTGAGTTAAGACCGGGCAGACACAGCCGCTTGACTGTGAGGGATCAGGTTCTGTGGTCACTGGGATGCTAAGAGGCCAACGTCAGGCCTGTCAGAGGGCTAAACACCCGAGTATAGTCTGCTTCAATGGAAAAACAGCAGCTGACACTTAATGCTTGTGGGCCAATAGCTGACCTCATTCTGCGAACCAAACGCACTGCATGGAGGAAAAGAGAGCCTGGCGCGTCTAATATGGAAAATTGATGCTTTATTCCTCGGTGCAAGCAGAAGTTTCTAATAACTTTCAAAAGTTGGGGGGAAAAAAAAAGAAGAAAGGCCATAATAGTGGGAAAATAGATGGGGCATAATGAAAAGGGCTGAGTGTCTTTTTTTAATAGCTGTAAAATGGCTAATTAGCCCTCTATGATTGATCATTGTGGGAGCACGCATTGGGAGGTTTGAGTCTCCTGGGCTTTAATAGTTTTCTGGTAAAATAATTTTACATTTCTGGTGTAATTAAGAAATGTCCTGTGACCTCTGTGACCTTTGAGCGTGGTATGTGGAAAATATTTGCACAAGCCAACAAAGCATGTTCAATGCTGGGTGAATGAAAATTTCCTTTATTGTAGGAAAATATATCTTAGCATTAAATGTACAAGTGTAAACATATACTTCAGTATGGAGAATATTGATTTCAAGGCGCAGGTAGTCAGATATTGTGCACTTATGAAAAAAGGAGAAGGCAGAGCAGTCAGAGAGTCAGAGAGAAGCTGATCTCTCTTTCACTTAATATTAATGTCTGTTTTGTGGCTATCCCGTTTCAGGAGGACCCGGCTCCTGCGGTGTAGCGATTGAATGACAGAGATTACCTGTTTGGAAAGCCCCACGAGACAGCTGATTGATAATGCATGACACAAAAATGTTTTTGTTTACCCACAGATATGGCTTTGAGCCGGGTTTCAGTTTCTTGTTTTGTTTTGTTTTCTTTTTTTTCTCTTCGGAAACCTGATTCACTGGACTGAAGTGGATCGACGGGGAGAGTCGCGGGGTCAGGAGGTCTCGTCTGAGAGTCGACTGCGGCGTCTGGCTCCGTGGGTTCCTCCTCGAGGAGGGTGAGGGGAGGGAGGGAGGGAAGGGGGTCATCCACATCATATTTATCCCATTCAGCTTGTGTTGTCCTAAAGGGGATATAACGGGAAAACATAATCTCGCGCCACAGTTCCATTCCTTCAGCGGCATTAGATTAGATTGAAACTTCCCTGCACACTTTTCCTGAGGCTGTCAAATGAGCTGTCAGTCATGTGTCAGAGGCGGCCCCCTGCTCATCTGCTCTAATACATCACACAGCCTTTTATTTGGATCAGTATGAGTGGGACTCTCTACACAAACGCCAGCAGCTCCTCTGTTGAGACGCGGGGTGATTGATAACATTTCCCCAGCTCTTCACACTCAGGCCAATTTGTATAGTTGGTTGGAGAAGGTTCCCCTGGTGTCCACTGACACCGACGGTGCCCATCATCGCCTGGCGGAGAACATGACATCAGCCACGGAAACGGCTCTGATACATGCCAGGAAACGGACAGCTTTTCATTCATAAAGTACAGCATGACAGCCATTGACAGATCACTTGTACCACATAGTGATATTTGCGTTTCCCTGCACAATGAGAGCACTACGGGAAAGTGGCTCAGGTGCCTCTTGGAATTAAAGATGTCAGCTATTAAATCAACTATTTAACCTTCATATTATCACAGCTGATAAATGTTTATTGCTCATTAGTTTACTGTACAGTCTTAATGCTTTAGAAATCCTCAGTGTTGAGATCACTGAGGGGAATCCTGAGTCTGTTTTTGTGTACCGTCATATTGGCATATTGGCCGGGCTAATGGCCACTTGGCACATGGACAGCTATCCATCCCAATCTCAGCTTCACTAATCCAATTGAGGCAACCTGCTTGGCAAGAGAGACACTCATCTGTCTTTACTGTTTATTAATAGGGCTCATGCTCGAGCTCAGAGCCCATTCACATTCCTTCGGATCGGACCGAAGCAAACCCCGTCGCTGAAACTCTGGACCTGTGCTTAAGACGGAGGTAGGGCAGATGTATGGTCATTTTTGAGATCCATATCACTGCTGTATGAGGTAAAGTATCAGAAACATTATACTTCCTTAAAGGTTGAGCCACATTTCATCACAGACTGACTAAGAGAACACAATGCAGGTGTACGATTTACTTCAAAATCATGACCACAATGCAATGTTTTTGCTTTTTTCAAGCTTGTCTTACTCCTTCCTGAGTGAAGAGCCTTGCTGAGATTGTTTTTTTAATATATATATATATTCATGGCAGGGCTTTATGTCTAGCGGTGGAACAATAATAATGGTTCTAATCTTGTTACATTGCACACAGAATTGTCTTCCATGTTAATGATGGACCGGCCCCCTCCCTGCTCCACTGAGATGCTTACTTTCAATTTGTGTACTGTCATCTCCCCGCCACACGCTTGAAATTGATGCACCCTCTTCCTTTTAATTAAATCAAAAAACAGTCGGGGGTCCAGGCAGGTGGGGGACCTGCTCCCGTACACAGCCATCACACAGACCTGACTGACTCCAGGACGAACCGGGGCTGCTCCCGTTCGTCTCTCTGTGCCATCAAGTTATCGTCATGCATAAAACGGATGCTGGATTCAAATTACAAGCACAAAAAGGACATCAGTCAAGTTCAATAAACTGATTTTCAAGCCTTAATCAAGTGGCTCTGTCCAAAAAAACTACTGTCTTTTAGGTCAACTAAAATATAACTTTCTTGTGTTTGGGATTTCAGTCAAAAAGCCAAGGGACATTTTTCCTGCTAAATAAATAAATAACAATCCCAGGAATCTTTTCTCAGGTAGGTTCGCCCTCAGGCGGAGATGGAGCCAAAGTCTAAGAAATGAGAGCGTAAAATTCCCACACATTAGAAGGCGGATAATTGGATTTCCTGTGTCCTGTACGGTGGGCGGTGTGGTTCCTGCAGCTGTGACATTATCAAGGTAACATAACCTGAAGGCTGCGGTGTAGCAGCACAGGCCCCGCAAGGCCTGTCCTCCAGTTCCACATCACTGCCTGCTTGGCTATTCATCCTGTGGACCCTGCAAATGAAATTATGGGAGGAAGAGCAAAGGACATTCTTTGGGAATTAATCCCATTTATGCCTAAACCCACTTCAGATTTTTATAGTGAGGCCCTCTTTAGATGTAAGACGCATTTACAATTAGACAAGGCCTTAGGAGGATTGAAAGAAATACTGCGTGTTTTGGTTTGTTTGGCGGGTAATTTGCAGACAGACAGGAAATGGAAAAGCTCACGGAAAAAAAAATTGCTAAAACTTTAATACTGTTCTCATTAAACATCGTCATAAAACACATTTTGACCGGATAGTAAAGTATCTAAATGACCTATTAATATTGTTGTACTGACAACACTAAAAATATGCAGGAGAAATTATCATTTACAGTAACAGATTTATTTTTTTTAAAAAAAGACATCCTCTATAGTGCCACCAAGAATCTGAAATCACGTTTTGATCTAAATACATGAATCAACGGTAGCCAAAATTTAACTTAGGAGTATATAAAGTTGATTATAAATGTATTTTATCTAAAATCTGTACTTATCAAAATGAACACAAAACAGACACTTCCTGTGATCTCTGCAGTCAAATCACAAACAGCAGATACACACATATACAGCCAACAAGAGTTTGTTTTCTGAAATATGAAAAAAAAACCTTAAAAAATAAAATATTTTCAATAAGTTCATATTAAAATGTGTTTTAGAATTGCATGATGCATATAACCCTACTATTGTTTTCTTAGATATGTTGCTAAAAAATGCCCAATCTAAAACATCAACATCAGTTTACATTAACACCACTATATAGGCTATAACTACCAACAGTGATATTAAAGGACACCTGTAAAAATATTAGGATTAATAAAATATCATTTTTAATTCATTTACTGATTTGTTGATACAGATAACACATTTAAAATAAATGTATTCCAAATAAATGAGAATGGTACTTAGGTTAGAAAAAAAAACTGTACCATCAGATGTCTGACATGAGTTTTTTATAAAGTGGCTTGTTTATTTTTTATTTTTTTTATATATATAACTGACATGTATTTTTACGTTCTCTGTTTGCGCTGTGGCTTCAGTCTCTTTAAAGTTATTTATTCTTTGAAAAATAACACTAACATATCCATAAATACTGCTTTATGTGGTGGTTTAGCATAGATCAAGAAAAGCTTTTATTCTCCTGCATCAGCGTGGCCTTAAAATGTGTCCAAGTGGTCGCGTGTCAAAACACCGGAAATAAAGATGAAAAAAAAGAGGGAAAAAACACCATAATTTTTTTTCAAAGTGATGTTTCCACCTTACCTGTAACACAGATGCTCTAATTGTGTTGCATTCCCGTTGTAATATTCTGCTTTGCAACTGTTTTACCCACACAGCCACAGTAAGCACCTGACATCAATTAGCCCCGTCTGTTTACTCTCGCGATGCATTGCAGATAAACACTGCCCCCTAGTGACGACACGGCACCACAACTGTTCAAAGCACATAATAGTAAGTGTACTCAATGGTTTACGTAAAGGCACAGACAAAAAACAGAGTTTGTAGATGCAGGTCTGAGGTCTCTCGCTCCTTAATATTTTATCGTTTCTTAATTCACTTAAGTTTTGTGGAAGCGACTTTATCATCATGTGGCTATACTTTAACTTCTAATTTTTAAAAAAATGTTGATTTGTAATTATTATTTTTCATCCAGACAAACAAAATTGATCAATTGTTTTTTCATTTTCATATTTAAAAAAAATAGAATTGAGTGTTTAAGAATGAATTTTTCTAAATGTTGGTTTTAACAAATAAAAACCTGCACATTACTTTGATTAACCTGCACAAAATTCAATTTAATATTTGATTAGATTATTTTTCTCAGTTCTGGCTCTACCTTCATATAACATAAACACATATGAGTCATGAAACTAGAGATATAAAGCTGGAAACACACATACGTACATACACACACACACACACACACACACACACACACACACACACATCATGAGTCTTAATACAAGGGCTGGGCTGATTACAGCTCCTTCACTGTCCTCATCAAGACCAGTACAGACCACAGTCAGAGATAAGAGGCCTCGAACACACACACTCTCACACACAGTGCGTACTGTAATTTGCTCTATCCACTGCACACACACACGTACATACTGTACTTACAATCACACTGACAAACAAACACATAAACACCCCCACACACCCACACACACACACACACGTGGGGTGACAGCCTCCTCAGGCAGCCTCAGAGCTCAGACAGGTCCCTGCCATTATCCCGTCCTCTACCCTAAACACGCAGTTTTAATTTCAAAGCTCTGATTAGCTGATGATTGCATGACAGCCGCCGACCAGGTTCCCTTTTCGCCCGGCTCCCAGACTGCAACTCAATCATGCCCAATTAGTGGGTCCCCAAACACTCTCTCTTATTAGAGGACTCATAATCGACTCATTGTGTCCTGATTTGGCAAATAAATCACTCTGGAGGCTGCTAACCCCCCTCTTCCCCTTCTCTCTCCCCCACTTCTCTCACCCTGTCTTTCATTGCCCACTCCCCTTCTTTTCCTTGTCCAGGGGTTCAGTGACAACGTTTTCAGACGTGCTTTTCATTGGAGCTGACAGTTTGAGCAACGCCGGACTCCTTTTTTTTTTTTTTTTTTTTTTTTTTATTCCCCCTGAAGAATGAAGAATAATTTAGCAGCTAAGGCAAGGCAGGCAGCATGCGGGTGTCCTTGTCCTACAAGGTTAAGAATCCATTCCATCTGAGCAAGAAAGGAGTGAATTAAAATAAATGATGGCCAGATATTTATTGCGAGTTTGTAGATGAAGCCAAGTCACTCCAGTGGACCAGCGGGGCCCGGGCTGCCAGTGGCTCAGTGTAGCCGAGTGACCTCCCTACCTCTCTCTGCCTAACTGGGGAATAACACTCAATGTCACATTACTCTTATCCTGCATTTGGTATATTTATTTATATCCCTATATATATATATTTATATCTATAAATGCATGTGTTGGGGACATCAGGGCGAAACGTCAAATGAGATAGCAGGACATATATGAAATTATCTGGTTGGGGGATGCTAAAAATAATTGTAATTTGATTGCAGGAGGGGGGATTCTCAAGAAAACGGAGCTTTGGAGCCGCTGACAAGGAGATCCTGAAAGAGACAGGACAGGAAGCATGGAGACACAAATGTCCTTCAGTCAGGAGACACAGAACTCAAGGCCGCTCTGACACAAACTGTGTGTAAAACATTTGTTTAAGTACAGTTCGTCAACATTTTTTCTTTTTGAATTCTTTAGTTTAGCATCAACATCAACAGTCTGCTGACAATCAAACAAATACAGGTTCTGTAAGTGAATTGGGCCTTCTAAAACTCCAGTTTTTGAGAAAGGTTTGTTGCAATATCATCCCCCACCTCCCCAAGAATTCATAGCTACCTACAGTTCCTCAGGATGGAGATCCAGCAGACTCAGCGGGTGGACCAGCTTGAGCCCGGGAGCTTGCAGGGCACTGGGAGGCCTGTGATGTTGCGTGCATGCAGGAAACCAGCAGACTGTGATGAAGTGGACTCAGATTCAGACCCAAAGAGAAGCTTTAGCAACGTCCCACTGTGATGGTGAGCTCCCTGTCCGGGCTCAAACGGCGTCCTCCACAGCAGCAGATTGTGTGAAGTAACCTCAGGTTGCCGCTGTTCTTTATCAAAACCAAATCAAGCCTCTCCCCCCCATTATCTCCCCCTCCTCCACTCTATAGACGGCTGTGTGCTTGGTGGGTTTTGTTGAGTGGTCATTAGTGTGTTTACAGTGGAGAGAGCCTGGCCAGCTGGCATGTGACGTGTGACGTGCCGCTCTGTGGTCTACCACTGTGAGACCCCCGTGGCAGAGTCGTGGAGGCCCAGCAACCCCCTTCCCCAGGCGGGCCACAGAGACCGCGGCGAGCCCTCGGCAGATGGAGCCTCAAGCGCTTCCCGTCTCTCTTCCACCAGCAAAGAAGAGGTGGAACAAGCGCTGGAGGTGGGACTGGCCCCGGCCCCCATCACAGATGCCAGGAGAAAGGCTGAGACTCTGGCGAGGCCCTGCTGGGAGGGTGCTGGGCCGGAACAGGTGCAATCTCAGCCCCTCGATCCCCTCTGTCAGCACCTCAGTGGTGGAGCCCGCACTCTCTTCCTGTCCTCGCTCCTCCTCATTCACACACTTGAGAGGTGTTTGGTGGGGGGGGGGGACTCCTTGGGTCCCTCCCTCCCTCCAACCAGCAACAAATCAAAGACACCAAAAATCCAGGACAGACCTTGTGTCGTCCCCTGAAAGAGAAGAAAACATTAAAAAGTAGCAAGTTCAAAGAAGAGAAGCAGAAGTGTGTGTTTGTGACCCTCGGAGGGCAAACAGTGGAGATGTGTTGACTCAGGCGTTTTCCTCTGCTAGCCATGATAAGCTCCTCGGCTGACCTCGCCGCTGCCGGTGGGGGGGGGGGGCACAACTGCTCTCCCATCAGCCCTTGCTTTATCACCAGCGGCTACAAGACAAAGAGGCTGTGCTGTATACCTGGCTGCAGACGGCATCCTGCATGATGGAAAGCGTTTATGACACGGGGGGGTGGGGGGGTGGACAGTGAGACCCAACAAGCCACCTTGACCTGTCCCTGCTCAGAGGACCTCGGTGAACCCCGTCCCATTGCCCCCAGCCCCACACAGGCGACCTGGCCACTCCAACGGCCACTGAGTTATTATCATAATTTCCCAGAAAGGCATTGCAGGGCCTCCACGAGCAGGGAGGCATCCGTGTTTTACAGAATGTTTTGTGTTTTATTGCCTTTAAGTCACTCATAGGCCGGCAGAGAGGGCCCACAATGATAAGAAAACCAGTCATGTGAAAAATGAAGGACCTCGCGTACAGGACTGAGAGGTGAAGAAGGGAAATAATAAAATACATGACAAATGTGGAGCCGGACTGTATTTCATGTTCAAACCCCTGCCTCGCCGTCCGACCCTCGGATGCACTAAAAACATATGAGGGGAAAGCGGGAAATAATAATAATGAATTCAGCCAATCTCACTGTTACAAAAAGAACAGAAGCTTTTTTTTTTTTTTCTCTCTCTCCCCCCTATCTCATAGCTTCTACTTGAAAAAAAATCTCCCGGCCCTCTCACTCCCCCTCCCGGGTGCTTTGACAACATGACGGCCGTAAGATGCCCAGGGGCATTCCAAGCTGCCACCGTCCCAGCCATTTCATGTCCGAGCCCACCTGGGGTAAACAAAAAAGGACTCGGAGCGATGGAATATTAACTAAAGAAGAGAGGGGAAAAATAGCACTGACAAAACTGAAAATACTTTTCGACCCGTCAAACTTTAGGTCTTAAAAAAAATACCCCTTTCATTGTCTCTTTTGTGGAGTAATTCCCCCTCCTCTCCCACAACCCCCTGCGGGTTTTTAAAGGTGCAGTATATCTAATGAAAAATAAAACATCTGTTTAATCTGGCTATTTCAAAAGCAAATCCCCTTTTGATCAAAAAAATGATATTGATCTGACTGCCTTAGTTGTGTGGCGAGGATTTCTCCTTTAAACTTGAAAATATCATGGAGTCTTTGTGGCAAATCAATACAGCGGCTGCTGTTTGAGGCTCGTTTCAAAGGGCACAGGCGCCATTTGAATTAATTTGATACAGTTATGTTATAAATTAATGTGTAAAACATGATCCCGTCCTGGCTTTAAAAAAAAGGGGGACATCTTTATTTTCTTGACTTTTTTAAAACTGATTAACTGACTAATAATCCTCTCACGGCTGGTTCGCGGCTCCTGAATGAAGCCTTGGTGGCCGGGTCAGCGACAGGGAGCCTGTGACAGGCACGCAGCCCCTGGTGGAATGAACTGGTCCTAATATTCCCGAGCTTTAGCATGTCTGTCCTCACCCCTCACTCTGTGTCAGCGGGGCCCCAGCATTGGGCCCCAGCTATCTCCACATCTCCCCATTTTCTTTAATTACACCTCAGCATATTGCTTTTGGGCCATATGGAAGGCAGATATTGAGACCAGATAAGATGTATAAACTTCTGTCAACACCACAGTATATTAGGTAGAGCTGGAAGCATATTATCTCCACTCTATCCATCCAATTAGCGCCCAATATCAAAATACATTAAGACAAGCCTGTCGACGAGGAGCTGGAAAACACATTACATTAATGGGGCCTTCGTCCGTTTTTTTATTAAAACTGTATTACTTCCTTGTGTTTGTTTTCTTTGCCACAAAATGAAAAGTCATTTCCACCAAGGGACCCAATAAAAACACAGATAAATTACCCATTTAAGCTCAATGGCCTGAGAACGCCCTGAGCTCAGCTGGTCCATACTGGCCTCGAGGTTTTACAGTGGGTCTCCAGTAACAAAACTGCCGCTTTAAAAATAAACAGTGCAGATTCACACGAGAAACCTTATTTTCCTACATAAACTCAGATATTCGGTGTTGCATGTGTCCCATCAAATCAAAGGATTTTAAACAATGTGTCATTACCGGAGCACTTGGAGTGAATTATCGGATTACAGACACATACGCTGGGCCAGTGTGGATTTTTTACAGCAGTAAATGGCTCCATTATTTTAATAGAAAAATGTCAAGAGGGAACAAATCAAACCCTAAACCCACATGTGAGGCCTGTATCGTCTGATCTGAAATACACAGCAAGAACGTGGCCTTAGACTCGGCTCGCCTCCCATCTTGAGAATCATGAGAAAGCCACCACAGTAACCAAAGAGCTCACTAAGAACTGTCTTCTTTACTATGTATGCATTGTGGCTGTTCTGACGTGATTGAATTCACTGCACCCAGACAGGGAGAGGTCACTGTGAGCCTCGCTGCAGCATCAGGATATACAGTACACCCTGAGAAACATGGAGAGAATAAAGGAGAGAAGAGCGGCAGGATGAGGCAGTAGAGAGAGGTCACTTTGAGAAGCTGGATGCGAGCACATGCCAAACACAGTCTCTGGATCTCTCTCTCTTTCTCTAATCCCCTCTCTGATCCACCGACGCCCGGGCCAATCATTTGAGGCCGGCCGTAACCCGTGATCACTGGGCCCTAATCTGAGTCCTCGGCCCGTCCGCAGTCCACCTCAGACAGCACCGGCCGGCTGCCAGCAGAGGAGTGGCAGGCTTAGCTTTCTCCAGAGAGACAGCTAGAGGTTGTCTCTACATGGATGGGCACTTCGCAGCTCTGCGGGGGCGGGAGGAAGGGGCAACATAGCAGCTGCTCAGGGCATATGGGCAGAATTCATTAAGTCTGGCTAAATAAGCCAATTGTGGAGGCGGTTAAAATAAAAAAAAAAAGTGTGCATTTGTATTTGATGGAGAAACAAACAGAGATCACTCATTGCATTTGAGCGCCGAGCTCAAATATTCAGCCACGCACCATTATTCTGAGCACAAATATCCCGTGCGAGAGCTTCGTCCTGTGGTATTACACTTGATGAAGTTGATTCAAGGCCCACCAAATGAAAAAATCTGGACCTATTTGTGATGGGCAGTGATTGAGCTGTTAGATGCATAGATTATGTGTCCTTGAGGACTTCGCTGTGCATCTCCAAATGTCATGAGACCGCTCTCTGCCGCAGAAATAAACCCAATCACAATCTGTAAATGTTACAGCTGTTTCCCTAATAGACCTGGCCTGACTTTGGAGGCCCGCATTTATATTCGCACACATGAACCAAAGACCAAACTGAATGCTGATACATGCCACCAGCATGTGTTGGAGACACGGTATACAACACATTTCATAAATTATATCAACTTCTGTGCAAATGTGTGAGAACCAAAATGCCCTTTCCTGGGGTCTGTTCTGCTGTCTGCGTAATCAGCGTTAAAACACTGGTTTGAAGAATTTGTTCTTTTACTTTAAAAAGCAAAAACATGACATGTACTGCTGTCTTTTTCCAGACATACATCCATTCCTCTTTATCCAGTAAAAGGTATAATGTATGCTAATCCCCCAGGTGTCAATAGGAACTCTGTTCAATGCATTTGAGATAATAGTGAAGAAGGGGTTGCTCCTATCGAAGACCTGGAAGATAAAGTCAATGGCACAGTCAATAACAATAAGGTTGTAGGCTTTAATGAGGAATGTTAATTTGAACACAATCAACTGGATTTCAGCTTAGCTGATTATCAACCTTGGACTTGTATGAGGGTGTTGATAATGCTGGCAGTACAGGGAGGGCATTTTTATCTGTGACAGCTTTTTTTTCAGAGGAGCTTTTCAAACAGAATCAGTTTGCCTTTTGGCTGTTTAAGTTCAAAACTAACAAACAAAAGGGAGTGAAATTCCAAAAACCTGTACAAAGACATGGCAACACCGCACCGTTCACTGTACACTGAACTTTATTTAGTAAATACATCATTGTTTATACACTTTACAAAAAATAAATTCTGAGTAAAAAACAGTAATTAAAGTTACTGTGACCAAAGTCACTGGCCCTTCTGTGTAATGGACTTTCACCTAGTTCCCAGTGGAGCCATTTAAAGTCCCAGTCCAAACCTCCTCCTCCTCCTCCTCCTCCTCCTCATGTTAGAGGCTACGCGGCCTGCTCCTCACTCTCTCCTTGATCCCATTCCATCAGCAGCTCTGAGGACACCTCTGTAAACAGATGATCCCAGTCCCAGCTCACATCATCCTGCAGAGCAAAAGGAGAGACAGAAGAGGGGGAGAAAAGAAGAATTAGAGAGGCAAAGAGAGAAAGACCAAGAAAGAGAGCATGGGGAACACAGGGAGCAAAGAGAGGAGAACTTGGAAGGAGAGCAGAGGGTGTTAATGTACACATCATAAATCTTGATTACCAGGGAGACAGAGTGGCAACCTCCCCTGGTGCTCTAGAAACAGCTGGACAGGCCTTTGCTTGGAGCTCATAAGCTATATTTACTGAAAACTCGCTCACCTCTTTCACCTCCTGCTCTGGCGCTAAAACCTTGGTGAGGAGCTTCAAGTCAATCTCTCCATCCTGTGGAAAGAGCGCAGTTAAATTCACCGAGCTTGCACAAACAGAGGTGATGTTGGTTGCAAAATTAAATCGACCACCTTGACGAGAAGAGAGCTAGGAATATCAAAGAGATATAAAAATAAATGGCCTTGACTTACTAAGGTCTGGAATGCAGAGTAATACTTCAAATCATTGTCCAGATCTCTGTAGGTCATTACTCGGTTCACCTGGATGCTAACAGGATGAGAGACAGTCAGAAAAGGCATGTGATGTACAAACTGACTTGTATTTCAATCAGAAAAACAGCACATCTAAACCCGGACTGAGAAGTGGCTTTGTAGAAGTTTCAAGTTAGTGCACAATGAGGCTTCAAGACTTCAAGCAAAGACCACAGAGAGCAGGAGACGGTTGCCAAGTGGTAAACGCTTCAAATTGAAACCCAGCTGCTTATCTGTGGGTTGGAATTAAGTGGGGGGGCTCTCAAAGTGGCCGGGGCCTAGCAGTGCATGCCAGTCCTACTTACTGCACATTACACGCTACATTGCCCCCGCAATGAGTTCAATGTGGATATTATCTCGCACAGAGAGCAAGCCCCAGCCTAATAACCTCCACCGCTGTCATAGCCTTGCTACATATTCGACACATGTCGGCGTGTCTCTCACTGCCCTGTAAATCAAAGGGCCCGGTTAGTCGGGACCCTGGTAACAGAGTTGCATAAATCACACCCAACTGTTATTTCTCCATTTCAGCCCGATAAAGCAAGACACTCTGCAACGGCTCGAGTGGAGGACAGGTAGCCATCAAAGTCAGCAGAGCAGGCTACTGATCTGGTGTCCTGTGCATGGACAGAGGTTAACTGTCTCATACATGGGTTTGGGGACATCCTCTGTGTGTGTGTGCGTGTGTGTGTCCAGTGTGTATGAATCCTAAGTGATAAGAATGGACTCAAAGAGAAACTACGGTGTTAACTACTGTACCTTGGTGGGGCTGCAACTTGCATGGTGAGATCTTCTTCCTGTACTTCATCAAGGTCTGGAATTACTGGAATATCTGAGAACCAATGAACAGAAACCACAGAAGATCTGATTAGCTTTTAAAAAGTCAAAAATTTGAGAGAATCAGAGTGGGAGCCAAATGCTGGAATCATTTATGAAAAGTACAGTAATCCTCCTGTGTACGGCTGTTGGAGATGCACATTTTTTTTCTGAGCATGTGTACGTGTAATCATGTCTGCGTGGCACTTCTTCCCCTCCCTCTCTCCAGCTACATCCTCATAAGAGCTGCCCTGTCACAATAGCCATGCGGCCATGAATATTCAGGAGGCGAGGCGGCAGATCTTCCTGCTGTGAGAGGGGCGCTGGCCAGGGGCTCCCCAGAAAGCACCCCCTGCTACCTTAGCATTTGGGCCCTGTCAGTGCCGCCCACCCCCAGGACCCGCAGTGGCCGGTAGGCCGACCTCCATGTCCACTCTGCCACTCCGACTGGGGCGGCATCCAGCCATGTGCAAGAGTATTTGCTTGCGGGCCCATCTGTGTGGGGTCGGAAGTCACAGTGCGGCCTGGCAGGGGCTGCAGTGCCAGGAGCCGCCAACCCGCTGCTCAAACAGTGGGAACCCACTTTAATTGGCAAAACGCAACAGGACAGAGGATGGCTCCACTCCCAAGAAGGACAGGGCAAACTTTCACAGCATTTTTCAGATAGACATTTGTTGGAGCAGGGAAATAAGAGTGGCATAACAAGGAAATAGAAAGATTGGATCAAAATATGCTGGATAGTTAATAAAAGCCTTCTATAATTAGTACCTTATTATGTGATGCCATTTATCTTAAAAGGTTACTGTCTTTAATGCAAGGCGCAAAAAAAACAGGGAAGAAATGTTTTTTCATGAAAATATACATTTTGCGTTGAACAGACAGTTTGCAAGCACTTTACTGGCTCCCGATTTCCTTTACAAAATGAGTGTTAACTTTGGGTGTGATGTAGCTTTCCTGAGTATTTTCTGGTTGAGGCAGCAGACTTCATCCTTATTAGCTCCACAGCTGAGTGTTGACAGTGAAAGAGACAGAGAGTGGATGGAAAGGAAAAAGAGCGAGAGAGAAATGGACAGATACTGAGAGAAAAAGAGAGAGCTCGACTGCATGAGAGGGTTGTCAGTAATCTCTAACCACAGTACTGCACCCTGAGGGGAAAGTCAATAGAGGAGCTAAATAGAGGTGAAGAGATGGAAGTCTGCATCTGATGTGAGGAAATATCTTGGCATCTATGTCACCATTCCTTCAAAATAACTCCACAAAATAAACTGGAGTTAAGGAAGCATCGATCTTTGATGGAACACCATATTTCACCTCCTTATAAAAGTTACAGACTGTTGGACGAAG
Source organism: Acanthurus leucopareius (assembly GCA_029814765.1). Lineage (NCBI taxonomy): Eukaryota > Metazoa > Chordata > Actinopteri > Acanthuriformes > Acanthuridae > Acanthurus > Acanthurus leucopareius. Next base: position 2,490,958 of record JAQMCX010000017.1, on the reverse strand, counting down.
AGAAATGATTTTGATTCTGAAAAAAAAATTCCGAGGACAACTTGTTCAAAACCTAAACCCATCAATTTTTAGGAAGATAACAAAAGCTTGCCCTCTTGTTGATAACTTATTTCTTTCTCTTTTTTAATTAAACCAAATTAAAAATGCCACGCTCGTTTAGCCGCTGACAAGATTCATCTGTGTTTCTGATATCCAAATAAATGCAGGCGCGGGTATTTCATATTCATGAGGCCCCGGTGACACTTTGTCCTCTCATTTACAAAGCACAGCGTTCAGCAGAATCCGTCCCCCCTGGACCCCCAATCAAATTTAATGGTCTTAGTGCAATGACATCAAAAAGCCTTGCCGTCCAGCTCTTTGCAAACAGCTTCCTGCGTTGTCTATCTGTCAACACACACGCACACACCCTTATTTCATTTTAGCCAGTAATGCACTATTAACACACTCCATGAGAGTTCACTGTGAAGCACAGAGGCATATGTTGTCTATATGCAAAGTCTATTATTAAGTGAAAAAAAGAAAACAACATTTTTAAATGAGCTTTAAACTCAACCCATTACCGGAGGTCAAGCAGGGCATCAAAGCAGCTGCAAACAAGCCAGTGTTTCCTTCTGATGCAAAGGGCAGCTCCATCACAAGGAGCCGTCTCTCCTCAGCGCCGCACACATTACCTACGCTGACTTCCTTCCCTCAGCTGGACATGTATCAAGGTGGCTTTTGTCTGGCGGTGAGCGAGGCCAGGCGTATCCTTATTACACGGCCGCGTCTGGCTTCCTCGCTGAAGCATGTAAATATCAAAAGGGGATAATTTGCTGTGAGTGGAGACATACTCCCGGCAGGCACACGCCAGTCAGCGACTTTGGAGAACAGGACGTCTCTCCACTTCACTTGGGCTCCTATAATCTACACAGGGGTCCAGTCAAATGATTACCTGGGCACAGAATGCATTTGAAAAGGCTTATGGGGCAATATTCAACACAACAGCGGTCGAGAGTAAGACGGTGAGACATGAAACAGATGAGCGTGTTTGCGATACTGGTGCTATTTTAAGTGACCAGCAGGAGGCTGTGGGGGTGGTTGATGGGAAGATGGGAGCAAGGGACTGGGCAAGCCTTCTCTCTCTCTCCCCCCTCTCTTTTTCTCTCTCTCTCCCCCTCTCTGTGCTTGTAGCCAGTGGACATAAGGGATAAGGGCAGGGGACATAATCAAGATCGCAGGGGCTATCTCACTAACCCTCAGCACTGTAATTTCCAATGCCCCTGCCTCCGGCGCTGTATTAAGAGGTCTCCCTCCACAGAGTAATAATCTTTCCGGCGGCATTAACTGCAAGAGAACCAGGCCTCTGGACTCTTCATTCAACTGACCGTTTGAGCAAGTGCATATTAGACGGTGACAGACAATGTGTACATATGTGTTATACAGACCTGAAGTATCAAAAGAATTTTAAGAGTGCACATAACTTGAACCCTGCAGGTCAAGCATGCAATTCATTCTAATTTATTAATACATGTAATTCCATTTTAATGTTTTGTAATTTAAGGATATTTTAAAGGGCAATTTTCCACTAAATTCAAACTAAAAGAACGAACAAGTAAAACTGTGAATTGAAAATAATACTGTAGAGGATTATTTAAATTAGGGCTAAGTGATAGTTAAATATCAGTGTTAACCATATCTTCTCATAATAAAAATGATATGACAAACTCATTACTATAGTTCACAGTTCTCATGATAACTTTAATAATATAAAGTATTTCATATTTTAATATTTCAATAAAACACTTAAAGAACATTTGACTCATACGATAGAAACTTTTTTTAAAATTCATGACAAATTTCTGGTTTTGTTTTGAGTGTTATAAATTTATTTTTCTTCCCTGTTATTACTACAACACTGATTCAAAAGGAAAAAAGGCTGACTGTAAAAAATATGATTAAAAATAAGAATTCAATTATTTTCAAACCAACTGATCGTTGACAGTGTTTAAATAAAGTTTTCCCAAAGCCTTTTTACAATCATATGTATATTATTTTGTATGTGAACCTTAACCAGTCCTTGCTTGTGAATGACTAAATTTTCCAAGGATGCCCATTTCACTGGTAATTCCAGGTAATCACTGATGACACTTAATATTGAAAAACTTCCATGGGAAAAAACATTCTTTTTAAATTCTTTTGTAAAGTTATAGTTACAGACTCTTACTCCACCACATTTACCTTGATTTTGAGTGTAGTTCATTTGCCAAGAAAGAAATAAAAAAAACCCAATAAAGATTGATTTGACTAGCTTTCTAAAGTATTGTTTCAAGTATTCTATAGATTTTATGACATTATCGATATTGAAATTCCTCAAGCCGCCATAAATGTGTAGAGACAATTTCATATAGTGACAGCTCTAACACCAATGTACCTGTTTACCCTTGGAATCTTCCAAACAGGTGTTTTTGGAGCATTCCACAACTCTGCTAGTCTTTTGTTGCTCTTGAAATAAGGCTTGCATTATTATTACAATGCACTGCAATATTATGAATTTAGAAACACAAAGATGGACATTTTTAAAAAGACTTACAGTAAGATGAATAATATAAAAGGATTATGATAAACATTAAATTTGTTTATTCACAAACAATTCTGCCTGAGGTACTGACATTTAAAATCCTTTAGTGTTGTCGACTGAGCATTTCATGCTGCTTACCTATCTTTACTGGGACAATCTGACCCTATTTCCCTTGCTGCCTTGTGCGGCAAAATAGAACAATTATTCTGTGCAGGGTTTAGCTGAAATTTCCCACCTCGGTCCTGACAGTGTTTGTGGTGTGCAGACTTGGGCCCTCAGGTGACTCACTTACTGCTAGATCTGTATTCAACAGCACCTGCGTGGCACTGCGTGTGTGTGCATGTGTGTGTGCTTGTGACTAACTGAGTGGCTCTGTGTGGTGAGGGAGGGGCGCTTAAATCCTGCTGCAATACTTTTCATCAGCTACAAATTAAATCCTTTTTAATGAGCACATTCACCGGTTATATTCGTCAAAGGATGATGCTCGTACAGTATCAAACTCTGGTCATGAGGAAGAACACTAGGTGAAGGCGCAGTTCTAACACATGAATCTGTGGTGCATTCAAGGAGAAATATGGCATGAGCATCAGTGAAAAGCGATGATCTGACTGCCTGCTTATCTGCTCTACTTCCAGAGGATGAATGTGCCGAGGAGGCACTGGAGGGCTCTCCTTTGCCCGTGAGGAGAGACACCGAGTGGGGGGATAGTGAGGGTGCTCTTACCTCCTTCATCATCTGATCCCTGGGGTGTTTGTGGTCGCAAGCGGCGGCTGTAGAAACAGGAAGTGTGAGAGTATGAATTATTTAATGCTTTCAAAATGCATCCCGACAGTGAGGTCATCACAGGGAGTGAGTGAGGTGGCTCCTGGGCTGCTCCGCTTTGATGTGGGCCTGTTTTTTCTCTTGTCTTTTTCACTTACTTAGTCTGCTACAGTCTGACTGGACTTCTGAACAGTCACTTCAGACAAAAGGCAGTGAAAGCTCCGTGAGACTCTGTCTTGCAGTCTGGGTGAACAGCCTTTAGACAAACTCACCTCCCAGATTTTTTAAAAACAAACCCAGATGGAGCAGTGGTCTGAATAAGTATTAGTGAGACAAGACAGGTGTGACAGGAGCACAATATAAGGGATTTTTCTGCAGGGTAACAACTTTACACACAAAGCCTCTGTCTCATTACAGCCAGTCAGGTACAGGGCTCGAAGTAAAAACATGGACGACTGCGTCCTCTACCTGCCTCTCCTTGTGATGTCTATTCTAGTCACAGAATGATGGGAAGGAGGGTGAGGAGGGGAAAAAAACTAGGATAACAGGAAAACTTGGCTCCTAACAGCAATAAAAGTGATGACAACTCAGTCACGCTGTTTTTTAATCATGTTAAGTGATTGTTCTTGGAAGGCAAGGATTAGCTGCAACCAAGGACAATCTGAAAGTACAGTGCAGTTCCACTTTACTTGTAAAGGGAACAAACATTAAGAGTGACTTATTATTGTTCAAACACACAAAAGTGTGACTGGCAATGAGTACAATCAACAACTACAATTAATGTGGATGTGGCGGCTGTGTGAACTTACTCCTCCAGGTCGTCAGTTGCGGGTCTTCTTGAAGATCTGTACAGCAGCAGAAAAAAACAACTTTAAAATTTAAAAACACATATTCCTTCCTTCAAAATAATGAGAAGGACAAAAACAGATATAGACTCTTTTTTCATTCCTGACACAGTCCTTAGAGGTGTTCTGATGGGTGTATCCTCTTCATCTGTATCTAATGATAGCAATTCTACTATATCAGACACAGTGGGGTCTGCGATAGCTGTGTCTTCTTCTCTCCTCTCTGTTTTCTCAGCCTTGTCTCCTGCTGGATTGTGCAGCTATTTTCAGACTTCTCTCCATTTACACAGCTCAGCTTGAACCGAGCGTGCCAGACACCAAAATACTGTGTTTTGACACTCTGACTCTGCCTTAACACAGTATTTTTAGCATCTGTTTCAAGAAGGGTGACAATCACACCAGACACACAAGGATAACTTATACAACTAAATAGTATTTATACATGTGAATCATCCAAATCATAATACAAGGAAAAAATCAGCACAGAGTAAGTTTTGTTATGATATAATTAGAAGCCCAAAATTCTGTGTAAGGGGGTTTAATCTTTTTCATGGTAAAAAAAAAAAAAGGTTTTGGTACTGTAGTTCCCCTGGTTGAGTAGTGCCCCCTTTTGGTTTTAAAAGTAATACATCAAATATCATCCAACAGTCTTTGTCTTGCTGTCATTTTAATTATTATATATACATATTAATTATTACAAAAGTCAAGACTGCTTGTCTGCAATATTAAATTATATTTTAAAAAAACAAAACAAATTCTTTCATTTTGCGTGCTTTAATACATACGTACCAATGTTGGTTCCCATCACTGCACACTAATGTCAGTTTTCAGGGTAAAACAGTGAAGCAATAGAAACATCACATGGAAGGCAAACCCCCTTGTGAACAAGCACGGAAAATAAAATAAAGCTTTTATATCTAAAGCCTGAACACAGATTCCAAACCCTTCTTTTGGCTCACCATAAAAGGGATCCCTCATTCTCTCTGTGGTTACTTCCTCTTCTTTTGCATTTAAGTGTTTTTTTGGGAGGAGTTTGAGAATATGATGTCATGTGAGCTGTAAAGCCTTTTAGGCAAATTTGATGTGGGAATTCGGACTATAAAGATAAAATTAACACAGAGCAGTTCGGTTCAGGCAAACAAACTCGGAAACTAAAAAAAAGCTACCACAAAAATTCAGACACAGTAATGTCCTTTTTTATTCAGGGAAATTTTAATGCTTCCCGTTTTAAATTTTACATCATCTGTCATGACCTCACTAGGAACCTTTATAAATCAATCTTGTTTTTTTTCAAACAAACATAAAAAATAAAAGGAAATAATGACACAAAGCAGCCAAATTACTCCTGTTTTGGTTGTTATATCCATGCTGTCTGAGTGTAGACCAACTGCCTTGAAGGTACTACAGTCCAACCAAGCAGGGCAGAGAGGAGCTGAGGGAGCCTACCTACCTGCCCTTGGACTGTGTCCTGTCTGGGGGGCGGGGGTGGCGACACTTAAGACACATTACAGGCCCCTTGATTAAGACTCATGTAAGGCAAAGCGATAGACATGGTAAAACTGTCTGGAAAAAGTTGTTAGGGATAAAATATATTGTGACAACCTGGTTTCAAAGGTTCATCAATAAACTGACAGATCATTTAGTGTCAATTAGAAGTGATAGATCGACAAATCCCGGGATTTCTGCGCTGGGATTAGTGGGAGGAGGGCGGCGGTGATTGAGCATGAGGGGTGACATTGAAGGGAAAAGTCCTTGCCAGTTCCAGGGGGGACCATTACTTACTTTGTTTCAGAGAGGATCAATGCGCATGCAAACCCCTTTTACACCTCCTGTATTTCAATCGCTTTGAGACTGGGAATCAAGCCGGGTTACGCAAAAAAGCAGAGAAGCGACACGCTGACCTTCTGTGAGAAAAGGAAAGATCTATTGAGTTTGCTGATTTTCCTACTTGCACTAACGGTGCAGTAAACTACGCAAATAAGCACAATTGACTCAGCCTCTTCACTTCAGTGCATCTCCTATGCCCTCACCTCCACTGAGACCGAAAAAACAAGTGGCAGGTGGGAGAGAAAACAAGAAAGGCAGTTCCATAGTACAATGAAAGGTTTCATGTTGATTCAGCCATGTACAGTTTTTAGATTTAAATCTGTTTGTTGTCGACAAAAGCTTTTGGTAAAACCCTTCCATCTGCTCCAAATATTTCATGAATTCCCAGTGTTGTGCTCCCTGTGTAAAGAGCAGACTGCAGTGGTAAGGGGTGATTAAGTGGCTTGAACCCCCGTGATGAAGTGGCTAGCTGACTAACAGTGCCCTCCTGTGGCTGATGCATTAACCATGTCAATTACCGCCTTGCTCACAGATGAAGACAAATGGAGAGTTGCCTGCTCAGACAGGCTCCCTCTAACCTTGTTGATTCACAGCCTGAGTGCCAAATATGCACTGATAAATAAGCTCATTCAACAGCATGAGAATTCATTAATAACACATAACCGGAGACCACAGCTCGCAGTCGCCGCCTTCAGCTTAGCCAGGAGGAGTCTGAGTAAAAGGTGAAGATACGTACTTGGCAGAGCCGGACCCAGAGCTTTCTTCTGCCCAGCCGCCCTGCCGCCGGGCCGGTTTAGGAGGAGGGCCCTGGAGGAAGAGAGGGCTTAATTATCAACACGCTTCATTGGGTGTTTACCCACTCACATTTAAGATAAATAAATCATATTTGTAACTGTTTATGGGCTTTGATCTTGTAAAATAAAGCATAAAAATAATATAATATTTGTGTAAGAGAGGGCTTAAATTTATGTCATTATTAAAGGGCATTTGTGTTACATCAATACCTAGTTTACATAGTGACTTTAATGTGGTTTTTTGAGTACTGTTTTAAAATCTAAAATCCATAAAAAGGCTGCTAAGGGGCTTGTCACCATGACTTTTTTAATGCGAAACTACCAGTAGGTGGCCCTCTTGCCCACATCAACAACATTAACAGAAAATAAAGACCCAAACAAAAACAGCAAAACCCTAAACTTAACGACAATGTTTGGAAAAGGAGGTTTAAATATTCTGCTCAAGGTGTGAGGACCATTTAAACTAAGGTTCACCTCTAATCCTGTGCTTCATTAAGCTACTCTACAGTGAACAATCAACAATATGCCTGGCATGCGTAACACAGAGTCATCTATAAGCACTCCATTGTTTTGTTTATTATAGTTTTCAATACTGTCCATATCAAGCGTTAAAACATATGGAGCAGAGTGTGGGAACTGCCAGGGCCGGTAAGTCCGACCCAAAAATAGTTCCACAGGAAAAAAATAAAAGACCCTCTCCCTCTCATTCTTTGATTCTGAAAATAGTAAACTGAGTATGAATCTCGATCCTGAGACCGGGACCCTGTGACCAGCACTTGAATGAATGAATTCCTCAGAGCACGCGAGGGTGGGCACTAGACAAATGAATTAGAGGGGGGAAAAAAGGCACAACATTTCTCATTACTAAATTGGGTCCGCAGAGGACAAAGTGCTCGTGAAGAATTTCTTTCGTTTATGATGAAAGAGGAAATAATCTTTCATGGCTGGTTCCTTCACCAAAGCCATTTATAAATCTGAATGTCACCATTAAGCAGGGCAGAGGGAGGGGGAGCCACTCGGCTCCGCTGTATATTACCATTAATCGAGGGAGCTGGTAGACGAACAAGCTCCCTCAACTTTGTGTAATTAGTAACTGTCTCTTTATTAAGGACAAAGGGGATTGCAATAATGACAACTGAGTCATTTTAAGCAACATTACAAAAATTCCCCTGATGTTGAATGTTTGGTATATCTGACTGTGGACATTCTTTATGGGAGACAAGATAATACAGTTGAGTATCTTTGAGTGTAATAAATTTAAACTCTGACAGTTATTTCACTCTACAAAAATGGAGAGGACGACAAGTGTCCTGAGAAACAAAACAAATCCTCGCTTCCAATTCTTCATGACCAAATATGAACCTCACAGTTGTAGTAAAATAGCTATGGCTGTTAAGGCAATTAGCTTAGCCCTCATAGTTTCTAACTTAGGGTTCTCTGATGGTCTCTAGGGCAAGGAACTTATGGTGACCAAACCCTATGAGCCCATAAAAGCAAATGAGTCTTTGTTTAAAAGGATGTCAGGAATGTGACCAATCAGTTGGGTATTTTCGGCAGAAGAGGCCAGGGTTGATAAACGAAGACTGCAAATAAACCCACCCAGTCGCACGACACTCTGGAAAAATGTATTGCATGTGCACAGCAGGTCAGAGAGGGCGCGAGAATACTGGTTCATACATTAGGGAGGTTGGCCTAATTTGGGAAGATTAGCGTAAAGAGAAATCATTGCTGGAATTTTTTTGCTTGGGGAATGTTGGCTGGTTTACAGTTTGCCATCTAGGAGACGTGACCAATTCCATAAATGCCAACGATAGTGAAGAGAAATTATTTGTTATATTACAACTGTCACCATTTATTTGACTTCCCTCATTTATTTTGCCCTATATTAAGACTAAATTTAGTAAGCAACATTGACGCCACATTTTTATGAAGTAGAGATCACTGAGAAAATTTTACAACAACATTTTGACTGGGACTTAAAGGGACTCAAACAAGGCAGTATAAGGAGAGGATTTATGTAGATTGTTGGTAGAATTATGGGGACTTCCATGATGTAATGTACTTGTTTCTCAATTAAACTATTTACAAGAGAGCAATTACTTTGCCCTGTGACTCTGAAGTTTAAATAGGTTTTAGAGTTTGTATGAAGAAGTACTTCAAAGCATTTCATGCAAGCACATCAGATCCATTACACACAGGACAACAAATGAAAAGCAGCTTAAGTTTCAGACCATTGACCACCTCTGCTTCCAAACTCACCAAAGTAGGAAAACGGCAGCTAAAATGTCTCAACATAAATGAGAACTCAATCAAAACGTATCTAATCTGGAGGATTAGCTGAAAAAGTCATGCAAAGACCGCTTTTCCATGCTACCTACCTCATTATCATCCTGTAATTCATGTATGAGACAAAACCAGAGTTCCTTGTTTTAGTGAAGCTTATTGTATTGTGAATTTATAACATACAACTATCTGTTATGATGCCATCACATACCTCTCCTGCTGAAGCAGAGGTGGAGGACTTCCTCACATGACGAGTTTCTTCAAACGACGACTGATCCGCTGTGAGGCGAGCTCTCCGTCCAGACTTTGCAACCTGGAAGATGCACATAATTTTGTATGAAAAACAGATTTTGACATCACCAGCCAGAAGCTTGCGCTTTTAAAGACTACTATAGAACCTATTGTCTGCTTCACTAAAACTTTGTCAATGAGCCTAACAAATGCTGTCTGGACGGGAGCAAGTATGTTCATAATTGTATTCATTTATTTCGAGAATGGATCAACTTAGAGCTCATAATTCAACTTTCAAAATAAGGTGTTTGATTATTTTAACATGCTTTTACAAATAAATAAATAAATAATGTTTGTATACTGTATAATGCCAATTGGCACTGATGTGAGATTAACTGTACTCTAAAATGTTACTCTATAGGCAGTGTTTCTACATCCACTGGTTAGGTGTGATTAAAATATTTTTAATGTAAAGATTTTGTTTTCATTGCAAATATTTTAGCAGAATAAAATCCAAACAAAAATCAGCACCCCAAACACCAACAAAGAGGAATGTCAGTGTATCCCTAAAGCATCCCAGCTAGCTGTAAAGAGTTTTTCCAGAGTTTCAGTCAGGAGAGGGAACGATGTCAAAGATAAGAAAGATGCCTCAAATTGAGAAAGGCTGTAATAGCACTTTAAAGTGTGCATGTGTACGCATACAACGTACATCTGACTATGGACGTTTAGTGTAAGTTTTTCCATGGAGAACTTGCAGACGTCCAACAAAGTCCGGGAGGGGAGAGAAAAGCCCTCAGCAGTTGACAAAACATCCCACAAAACACTGAGCTGCGCATGCTGGGAAATTTCGGCTAGCAGGGCTAATTATACAGTTAACCGTAGACTACCAGATAACTGAATTTCCCTTTGTCTGTAGCTGCAGCAAACACAGTCAACCCTTCCTGTCGTTGTTGCACAAAAGCGGTAAATGATAATGTCCTTTTGCAGTTAACAGGTCGGTTGAATAGCTGAATTTATCTCATTCACTAACATTTACGTTAGCTTCTTGCTAAGTAACTAGCCTCGCTGCACCGTTACACTGTGTTCTACACTATCTTTACAGTGAACAAAATATGTATGACCTCCGACCCTGGTCGCTATATATACATTTTCTGCGATTCACACGGTTCACTCACATTTTTCACCGCTCCAGAGTCTCCAAGCTTTAAGTTATCCTCCATTTCTGCCCTTCTCTGCTGCAGCGTCTTCCTGGTATCAACAAGCGTCACTTAGCAACGCTCTGCATGGTAACGCCAATCAGAGGAAAGGAGCGCAATCCCGATCAATGACTGTGAAGTCGCGTCATCAGTGTGTAGATAAATAAACAAACAAATAGCTTGGGATAAACAGAAAGAATTTGTTTAAAAAATAGCCCACAATATGATTACTGCCGACCCTGAGTATGATTATAGTTACAAATGGTGATAATTAAAAGTGACTCTATAAATCGTGTATCTCATAACTGACAGAGCCCGTAATGTTTATCGTTTGTTTCTTTTTTTAAATTGTCCTACTCATTGAAGGGTTCAAAGCCCAGGAGAAGTTTGACCTGAGATGTAAATATTTCCTAAAATTGAAAAGCTCGCAGTTGAAGTGAAAGGTCGGGCCAATCATTGACTCAGTGTTGGGTCAGTAAAAAAATGAGGACCAGCGCTGAGGGATACTAGAAAAAATGATGTCATCCAAACAATCAGAGTCAGAGTTTTCTTCTTGACCAAACAAACAGCATCTTTCCCACAACTCCCACGCCTTGTTATGTCGGACTCCTCATCAGCTGTTACTCAAGTAGAGCCCTATTAGATTATCGCATCTTCAGTGGCTTGTCACTGTCAATATACACAAGCACAGTCTGTGAAAGTAAATGAAAAAATGGGACCTGAATGTTTCCCTGACATTCGCTAGATGTCGCCGTTGCGTATGTTTTAAGTTGCTGGGGAGAAGCTGAACGGTAGCAGCATTGAGCATATCCAAGCAGCTGGCTGGGCTCCTTGTGCACCTTCAAGCTCCCTCTTCTTAACTTTTGATTTTCCACTAAAACTTTATTTTGGACGCGGTTAGTACTGTCTTATGATTTTTTTAAAAAATCTACTCAACGACCCCACAGTCAGGCAAGGGCCCTGGTTGACGGAAAGCGCAACATTACGCTGCAAACACTGCTTAACTATTGATGTCTGTGGAGATTCTCGTTCATCCAGGTCATGATTATCTTGAAGAGTCATTAAGACAAGGACAAAGACAGTTCCATAACTGAAGAAGCTTCTTGGGTGAGAAGTGAAACGTCTTCCCAAAAATTTCAACAGAGTCCAGTTGCCTTGTCTTAATGACTCTTCAACTTAACTATTGATATTATCATAAAATACAATTGTAGCCAATTTGTCCTCTGCATCAGAGAATAGACAGACAACAAAAATAGTTCCTTGACAGATTAGTTGGGTTTCTAACATGTGAAATCAAACATTCATTAGTATTGCGCACGTTTTTCCCTAGTTTTATTGAAAAGCAGCTTTGACAGCATAGAATTTGAAGTCTATAGAACAGATCTGATTGTCCGACCAGAGGCTAACTTACGGCCCCTCCCTCGGAAACGTCACTGCTTGTGACTATAAAGTATGAGTGTGAGCGTGGAGAGCGCTGGAGTGTGTTTGAGGCTGGACTTCAGGGAGACAGCACAGAGGCGCACTGACTCCACAAGCACAAGTGGATGGTAAGAGCTCAATGCAATGGAGAAAGTGAGCCGCGGTGCAGAGCTCGGTGCCCTGTAAACTCAGGAAGAGGAGAAGAGATGCTTGCATGAGACAAGGGGGATGAAGAGTAGGATAAAGAGTTTTAATGAAGAGTTGAGATCATTTTCCACAATGGCACGGATTTGCTCCCATGCGAGTGCGACTTTTGCAAAGATGACATAGCACTTGAGAAAATGGGAATCCTCCAGGAACAGAACTCACTCACGACCTGAATGAAAAGAGAAAAGGGATTCTATTCAAATCGGAATTTAGTTTTGTTTTGTCTTCTTTTTACTTGACAAGCCTCGGTTGTGAGTGAACGCAGAGTGAAATATGAATCTGGGCAAAGCACTTCTGTTTTTCCTCCTCTGCAACTTTGTGACAATGACTTTGTCGCTATCCACTTGCACCACTGTGGACATCGACCACATCAAGAAAAAGAGAGTAGAGGCGGTCCGGGGACAGATTCTCAGTAAACTGCGGCTGACCAGTCCGCCTCAAACAACAGGTCCGAGTCAAGTGCCGTTTCAGGTTCTGGCCCTTTATAACAGCACCAAGGAGCTCATTGAGGAGCTCGGAAGAGACAGGCAGCAGAGCTGTGGACCGGATCACACGGAGACTGAGTACTATGCCAAAGAGATTTACAAGTTCAACATGATCAATGGTCCGCCAGAAAACAGTGAGTTAATTTTTTTTTTTAATCAAGATTTTCAAGTGTATATGTCGCAACTTCTTATATTCACCCAATAAACCACAAACCTTCCAGACGTGGGCCTTTAAAATATATCGTCTGGGGCGAGTGTTTGTGACTGGCTTTATTTTGCCATTGCGCCATCCTCCCAACACTCTTGGTGTAGAAAAAGAGATTGAAATTAGATCCAAATGCCTTTTAGGAATCCTTTTTAAAAATCTCACCTCATTAAATTTAAAAACCCCTCGATATATAGTTATTACAGGTGAGCAAACATTGTCAAAAAACAGAGATTTAATTTTTCCAGCTGGCGTTAAGTCGACTCGTGCCTGTGCTGCTTTTACGCACAGACGCGCCTGAGAGCAGTGGAGCGGCGCGCAAAGGAGAGGGCAAAGTAAACAGTCTAATTGGAATGAGCACCATTCCACATACATACCTCACACCAAAGCCATGGGAACTCCAGCCTAAGTCTGACACATTCCTAAGCGGGGAAAATTCTCAGGCAGTTAAGTCTAGTATTTATTGCCAACTCCAATACCTCATTTCCATTTTCTGGCTGTAAGTTTCCCAATATTTTTCATCCACTGTTACGACTCTCATTTCTATCCCTTACTATTGCCTTCTAGTAGCAAGGAGCTGAGTAGCTCTGCCTTATGATCTAATTCCCTTGTTCATCCATATTGGTATTTCCTGTATAAACTATGGTCCATTGATTGTTCCAGAAATCAGATACAGAAGCTCACTGAGCAGCAGATTCTCCAGAGAAAGTCGGTTTTTAAGTGGAAGTGCTGGATTTGGGCCTTTTCACGGGTCAGAGGGCGGTTAGTGCATGGTGTTACCATTTTGAAATCAACAGGTGTTTATGCTGTGCTGTGACACTGAGCAGATCCTCTGCCGGTTCCAGCATTAGCCCTGAATCAAATCCATTTCACAGGTCCCACAAAGTGCCTCTGACATTCAAAATACACAGCTCGGGGTTTATCCACTGGTCAGAGGTAGCCAGAGCTCCCAAAACAAACAGAGGTCTAAGGAGTGGGATCAGTGATGGCCAGGTGCCCAGGACACATCACGCTGGCCTCATACTGTAGGCCATACTGTTGGTGATAATACAAGACATGAACTTGACTTACTACTGGCAACACTTTCCTGCACTAAACAGCTTACCCAAGGAGGTATTAACAACCGGTGCCAACATACATTAATTAGCACTTTTCTCACCTTTTCCATTATGTAATTTTAAAGGGAGCAGAGAATGTTGCAGTATGTAGGAACATAATGTCTGTCACCTTGATAATTTTGCAGTGTAGTTCATTTTTATTCCTGCTGGATATAATGAGTTTTACATTCACTGTTTTTGGAAGGTGGGAGAGTTTGGGAATATAGTCAAGTTTTTGCTTTTTTTTTCATGCGCTGTTAAAAAGTTAAACAGAAACTTTTCTCTCATACTTGAATGTGCCACTTGCTCCAGACTACTTTGCTAGACATTACTACAAATGCAAATCAGGGCATTCGCCAGTTATGACTAGATGAAGCATAACTGAGACTGGCCAGCATCAGACCCTCCTTTTTTTGGTGCATCAGAGGGTCAGTGTGGCTCATTATATTATCATAAACCAAACACTGTTGAAGAAAGGATATAAAGACATCATTTAACTGAGGAATGACCTTTGGCACAATAATATTTTAAGGATCCAGTGACGCTCAAACTAGGGCAGTCAAGCCTTGCATACTGAAGCATGAAGGCTCAGTGAAATTTTAAGAAAAATCAATGCATCAGTGTTGGGTCAGTAACAAATGAAGACTAGCGCTGAGGACAGCAGGGTATCTGAGACAGAGGATAGTAAAAAGATGATGTCATCTGAACAAACAGAGACAGAGGTCTCTGGCCTGTTCCCGGAGAAACAGCATCCCCCGCCCCCACCCTCACCCCAACCCCCAACTCCCTCTCCTTTACCAATTTTTTGCTTCCTCATCCTTAATCAAGTGGGGGGAAGAAAAAAAAGTTGTTTTTCTTTGAAACGGAGCTGCACCGCATTATCTCATCTGCTGTAGTGACCTGCCACAGTCAGCGTCCACCACAGCAGGAAGGAGGGAAGTGAGTCCTCTCTAATCTGCATTATTAAAACCAAATATCAACACTCTCAGTGCAGAGCAGAGAGTGAAAATCAAACAATAGTTTGCAAGATGCAAACAAATTCTACCATACTAAGATGCTCTTTAACAATCGAGCACTCAAACTACTACATTTCCACAAAAATTTCTGTTGTCCTCTGTGAGACCTAAACACCTCAGCAGCTGGCTAGCACCTGCTGCCTCATGCTTCCTATTTCCTTTGTTTACCTCCAAAAAGCTCTGGAGAGACTGACATCACGGACAATCCTTCGGGCAAAAGGGCAAAGAGAGGTGATTCCTGAGAGTTTTTTGGTTTTGTTTTTTTTTAAATCAGGGAGTTTGTGTGCCATGATAGGAGAGGATCCCAGACACAGGAGGGTGAGTGTGTGTCAGGGCTGCGAGGTGTGGTCGATAGCGTCTGGGCGAGGCACCTTGTGTGCAGCTTTACAACAGAGCTATTCAAAACTTACGTCCCCAGGCCTTTTTCGTACAACTTCACCTTTTAATCCCTCATTTAAAATCCATCTATGTTCAAATTAGTCAAGTGTTTATGTGAGACTGAGATCAACAGGCTTTTATATGCGACTATAAATACACTTTTGCAAGTGTGTTAATGAGAATTTCCTGCAATAAAACTAAATTCTCTAATTAGAATCTGAGAACAGCGTTTGGTTTAACTGAATCAGTGGTCATAATAGTAAATCTAATTTGTTTACTTCAAACTGCAGTGTGGTATATTTTTTAACTAGTATTTTACACCAAAATCTTCAAATCTTTTGTTTCTGAGAGGATTAAGCAGGAGGAATAAGACCCTTGAGAGGCTTATAGACCTTCATCTCTGCTGTTGTGAAAAGTTTACAGGTCAAACTTCTGTGATCATCAGTGTGAAGAGCTATCGTCTAAAAATGGTGGGGGTCAGAAAATCTGTGAACTTATTTCATTTTAATTATGCAAGCGATCCCCTCCACTTACCAACATGGAACAAATTACCTTTCAGACCCTTGGCAAAAATAAGCCATAATGTGAAATCCACCTAAAACCATTGCAATGGGAAAAATGAGGTCATCCAAAAGGAAACCAAAGACTTGATTAGAATTTCAAATCTCCCCTCGAAGTGGGGCTTTCCACCTTCTGTGGGGGAGGCACAAGGGGGGGAGTGGGTGCAGTGAGTGAGGGGAGGAAAAGGCTACTGAGGTTTCCTCCTTATAGATTGTGTGGAAACACTGGACAGATATCTGGCTGAGGATAAATGCTGAAAAGGTCACCTATAAATAGGGAAAGTTGAAAAAAAAAAACTTTGTGGAAATATCAGATAATGACTGGCAGGACACTGAAATAGGATTATGGGTCAAATGAAGTACAGATACTCAGAGATGTGCAAGTTCCTTTTGCATGACACGGAAACAACTGAACCTCTGAGTTTCCATTTGTCCCGAAACAGCTCGAGGTGCAAATCAGCTAAAGGTGCAGTGCCCCTTTCAACCACCAGCAAATCTGAGGCTTGGTAATAAAGCTTAAGCTTGGGGTAATAAATTAGCCATGGCTTGGCTGTAAATGACTGTTTCCACTAGGCCCATAAAAAGTTTGCTATGTGCTTGTTTTGCTCAACACTGCATGTGCCTGGCCTGTTAAATTAATAAACTGTTCAATGGTATTATGGTATAAGAAAGGGAAAGGCTTCAGTGCAACAGGAAGCTTTTCAGATAGAATCACAATGTGGTTATTTATGTAGCTGACTCCGCTAAAGGTCAGAGTGCTATCACATACACACACACACACCATGTATGCAGCAAGTTATCGCTTGTCAAGCATGCATTTTAAGTGGTGTAACTGTCATGGCGGAGTCGCCCTCCCTGTCCGTTGCTCAGGTATTGTTCTGCTTCGGCATGCGAGCCCACTTGTTCCTCCCGGTTCCAGGGAATACTTGGCTTCTGTCCGAGCCCTCGGAGCACCTGTTGGGCTCCAGAGCAAGTGGGAGGAGGAGCACGCTGCCGTCCCACTGCAGCCTGCTCCACCACCACACATGGGACATTTGGTTTTCATTTCATGACTTCAACTTGTTGCTAACTCGGACCGCACAAAGCATAAGCAGATGGTTCGCGGTAATGGCCCACGTCTCTCTGGAATGGACTAGAAATAGTAAAAAAAAAAAAAAAAAAAAGAAAAGGTTTGTTTTTATCTGTAAACTATCTAAAAGTTGTAGAGGGAAATCCTCTGCTAAAAGCTTATCAATAATCAAAAGGTAAACATGTCCACCCCTCTGAGGATGTCAGTGGAAAATGGGCTCTGATATCATGTACACAATGAGTTAACAGATGGATAAGAGCTTAAAGGGATTCGGACAAAAGAAACACGGAGAGTTCCAATCCAAATCTTTTTTAAATAGAGGTATTTAATAACATCCACTGTTTTGTTCATAATTTCCACTTTACCTGCAGATGACCTCCCCTACTGCCCTAAGGGTATCACCTCCAAGGTATTCCGCTTCAACGTCTCCACCATGGAGAAGAACTCCACCAACTTGTTCCGCGCCGAGTTTCGAGCCCTGCGGATCCCCAACCCCAGCGCCAAGAGAAACGAGCAGAGGATTGAGCTCTACCAGGTGTGTGAACTGACCGTTCATTTCCACTGTTAGCACAGCACAGGGGGGTAATGTGCTCTATTTCTCTCCGAAGGCCTGTGCAGGTCAGCGAGAAAGATGAAAACATTTATATTAGGTCGTCCAAACTCCCTCTCCTCCTCTTTTCATGTGCTGATCATTATTCCATGTGCTTACAGTCAAATGGATTCTGCATTAGGACAAATTTAAGAGCTTGCACAGCCGTCTTTAAGAAACCCTAGATTACCATTCGGCAGTTTCTCCAATCTTAGCTGTCAATCTCAAAGCAGTTGTCCATCCTTGTTAGATCAGTAAGGTGTTCTGCTTTCAACAGAGGGGTTTATAGATCTCCACATGCATTGGTGTGTTTATGAGAATATTTTCATGAAGTGTGTGCATCTGTTGGATGTGTGTGTGAGTGTGGGGTGGCAAGGATGGAATTTTTTTTTTTTTTTTTTTGTTCGGTTTCCTCATTAATCTCCCTTGAGAGACTAGGAGTAATGATCAGGTTCCAACATTTCCTGCCAGGGAGACAAGCGTCTCCGGACTGCATACCGCCTCTGAGGCAAGGCTCTGGCCAGGCTGAATACAGGCTGTCAGGCCCTCAGATTGTTTCCAGGGGCCTAGGAGGAGATAGAGGCAGGGTCACCCACTGGGGGAGTAAATGGAGCTGCTTGCTCGCCCCCACACTCTTCAGGCTGGAGCTGATTGGCAGAGGGCTGACGCTGGCAGCCCTGTGGCCCCTCGTTCCCACAGGAAGACAGATTAGATCCTGACAATGTTCAGGAACCCGGTTATCCATAGCACCGGTGTGGGGCTAAGTGCTCATACCAACCACCCAAACAAGCACATTTCTCTCTACAGATAAACACCTTTGTTCAGAGAGGTGTTGATGGAGACTGGAATGTCTGAACCACACTGTTGCATTTTCCTCCGTTGCCTGTTTTGTAAATCTCGACATGATAACACAGTTACGGACCCGAGCGCCCGCACAGATACCTGCAACCCTGCGTTTTTTTTTCTGCCTGACACTGCATCTGGGAGCCCGGCTAAAGTCAGAGTTTGAACTGCTGATGTGAAGGACAGCCAGGTTCTCACTGGCAGCAGGGTAACACGCAGGCATTAACTTGCAAAATGGGGATATCAACACAGGGAGTCACTTTTTCCATGAGGAGTAGACATTTGGCCCAAGGCATCCTGGAGAGTCTGGCTCAGACAGACAGCTCTGGTTCTGTGTGTGTGTGAGTGTGTGTGTGTGTGTGTGTGTGTGTGTGAGTAAAAGAAAGAGAGTTTATGCAGCTGGGTCACATTTTCATCTTTCCTCGCAGATCCTCCAGAAAGACGACCCTAAAGCCAAACAGCGCTACATCGGGGGCAAGAACGTCCTGACTAAGGGAACGCCTGAGTGGGTCTCTTTTGATGTTACAGAGACAGTGAGGGAGTGGCTGATGTACCGACGTGAGTGGGACACCTCGAGTTTCTTCGCATCACACCTTATTACATATCCTGCCAAAGAGAACTAGTTCATTTGAAATAAAGGCTTGTGGCCTCAGGGAAAAAAATGTCAGCCCCCTTACAAACATCCCCCTGCTCTTGTTTCCCCCTCAGAGACCAATCTTGGCCTGGAGATCAGTGTGCACTGTCCCTGCCACACTTTTAGACCCAATGGTGACATCATCGAGAATGCCAATGAGGTGCTGGAGGTCAAGTTCAAAGGTGAGACTGCATTTATTACCTGACAGACAGCAAAACTGGGGTTAGTAACCTTTGAGAAACCAGTGACAGTAAAGAAAATTTTGAAAGAATCCAACTGAAAAAATTCCATCCCCTACTGTCAGGCATCCCTCCAAAGCTACTCCCAAAAACACATGCACAGCAGCTCATTGCTAACCATATTCGACTTCCTCATGGCTCATCTACATGTAAGAAAACACCTAACACTGTAATGAATGTAAATGAACATGACTATTGTTGGTGCTCAAAGCTATCGAGCCAAATTTCCCAATATTGGGAAATTTCAGCTGCACCCTCTTTGTCATTTGTGTGCAACTAGCTTGCTATAGCTTCACCAATATATCTGCTAGCTATGACTATGGCCATGTGCAATGAGTGCATAGATACAGTGCATGCAGGTACGTGGGTGGAATTAGATGATCGGCTGGGCTTTGGCAGTCAATGCTGACTTATCCTTTTTTGTCAACGCATTTAATTTACTGATTTCTGTCTGGAAGCAAAGAAAATTTTAACAAACACAAATAAAAAAGGATTCTGAAACACATAACTTCGCTTTAAGATAGTATGGATTTAAAAAAAGAGCATGGTTGATCACTTGTTAGGAGCCTGTCTTATAAAATTAAATGTTTGTTTAACAAGGTGTCAACCAGACACATTAATACAAATCCATAAGAAGAATATTTTAAGTATTATATCAATTAAAAAGATAAAGGATGACATTTGAATTTGAAATCCACTGGTTTGCAGAATATTAGTAATATTATTGGTGATAGTTGGTGATTGGTTAGTCAAGATTCTTAGTTGTCAAATTCAGAGGGTTGTCAAATACTTACTGTTGTTTTTATGGTAAACACTTTTTAATTTGGACTTACAAGAATGTTTTTTTGGAAATGCATTTGTTACCTTCCTTCCTTTTCTTGCTGCTTGTTTCATCATATCACCTAACTATCAGCAAGACAGGCAACAGATATTGTTCTCAAAATGGCAAATTATTCCTTCGAATATCAGACAACTCTCTCTCCCTCTCTCTGTATTAATCTAACTAAGCGTGTGAAAGGTGGATGAAAGTAGTCACGAGGCAGCCATTACCAGCAAAGTTCACACTGGAGGATTGGATCCAACACTGAACTTTAATTTGCAAGAATGGGATTCAAGAACCAAGTGAGGCCAAGAGCCGACTCTGACTGGTTGTTTTTTTAAACATGAAATGGCTTTATAATTTCAGTTTGCAGTTGCAATTCAGTAAGATTAATACAACAAAACTACACGGTCAGGTTTAGGAAACAAACACTCCAGGTATCAACAGCTTTGTTGGCCACAAACTTCAGGTGCAAACAGCATCAGCCTGAATCTAATGTTTTCTGCTTTCAGCACTTTTCTTAAAACTGGGAAAAATCAATAACTCCAGTGACTTAAGTCCTGTTTTAAGTGCACATTTCTGTCACGGTCCAGCCTGTTGTGCAGGTTTTCAGCACTTTTTAATGGCGTCCCGTCTCTACGACCAGACTGTGGTCACTTAGTCTGTATTCATCTCAGCTTTTGATCTCTCACAGCGAAATGGTTTTCTTTCAGCTTGTATTTATGATCAAGAGCCAGATAATATTTATGTCTGTTTAATTTCTTTTTGATTTGTCTAATGTTCCAGATAGGCATCTTGTGTTTGTTGAAAAATTTGGTTTATTCTGATTAGCGCTATTGAGGCGGTGCTGGTTTTAGAGTGATTCGCATTAGAAAGTCTTAGCGCCAAACATAAACTGTTATCCCAGGAGTTTGTCTTTGGTTCCAGTTTTAGTTTATAGAGCCTGATTCAGATGTTTCCAAATGTTCATAACTATGTTTGGATTATGAGTTATATGTTATTACAGTTTACTAATGGTGGATATTGGCACGAATTGATTATTAATTTGTTATTTTTTAAATATGGTCATATAACTCCATATTTAGCCTCCACTGAAAGCCACACCTGTAGCTGCCATGTCTGTAGATGTTGGACTCTTTGTTTTATTTCTGCCAATGAGCAGTTAAAAAAAACAATTCTAGATCAAACATCCATGTACATGTCTTCTTTTGTAATGTCTTGATTTGCATAAAAAAAGGTTCTTTTGTGTAAATGTTTTCACTGCCAAAAAAAAATGATCACCTGAGGCGTCGATTTTGTGTCAGTCACTCAACAAGCAGGTATGTTATGCTGCAATGTTTCCTAAGATGAATGAGAGTCTGGGTGTAATTCAACAACCCTCACAATAGGCTCCTTATTAAAAGTTTTTTTTCTAATCCAGTCATCGACATGTTCCTCAATAGCTACTAAGGCCTTTTTGGTAGGATAATGGGTTTCCTTTCTAAAAGGAAGAGCGAGACACAGAGCATGGGAATACAATTGATCTGGTATCTTACTTAGCACTGGGGCCCCCGGGCCCTCGGCCCTGGGAACACTCCCGACTGGCTTGGCCACAAGGAATGTGCTGCCACGGCGTTCAGACGCTTGGCCCTGAATTAAAGAGAGGCGTGCATATCCACCAGCAGCATCTCTCCTGAGATATCCACTGCTTTAACTATCAGGGGTAGATTGGATGAGCAGACGCAGGTCCAGGGGGGAGAACGGAGGAAAAGGAGGAAGTTAGGGACCAGCACTGAATAAGGAGAAGAGTGAAAAGTGAGCCAAAAAATGAGTGAAGCCCAGCCTGGATATTACAGTATCCTTCTATAAAAGTTACAGTTGACTACACTGATTAGAGTGAAGTTGTGTTTCCACTGAAGTCAGCCCTTGAAGCACGGACATCTTTACAACTCTCTACAAATCTTCTGTGTTTTTTGCGCAGTTTTTCTTGGAAACCTCCAGACTAACTGACTCACTCCCGCAGGTATGGAACCGGACTATGACGATCCAAGCCGTGTGAAGAAACAAAAGGAGCAGCTCTACCCCCACCTCATCCTCATGATGCTCCCCTCCCACAGGCTGGATGCTCAGTCCTCCTCCCGCAGGCGCAAACGGGCGCTTGACACCAATTACTGCTTCAGGTAATGTAGATTTATTTCATCTGATGCACTATTCTCTTTTAACTTTGTAAAATAAAATCTCTAGCTGCACCTGGACTATTGGTTTGGGGAGATCAGCCCAGTTACTATGTTTTAATAAAAAAAATGGCCATGATTACTGGCTTACACTCAGGGGGGGTTGTATTGTCGAGAAGTACACAAGCCAAGGCAACATGGAAAACGTAATATTGAAATGTGAGCTGTCACATCACAAACAGATGGCAGGGACGATAAGCACATGGGCGCAGGATACAGAAAATGAGCTTGTTAATCACCCAGACGAGCATGAGAGAGGTATTAGCTTTATACAAGTCAGGATTTGTCTCCGGTGCTAGCAAACGCCACCTTCTCTTACACGTCGTCTGCTCAGCTCTGGATTTCCTCTGTCAGGCTGACAGGCCGCACCAAAGACACCTGGGCTGACTCCAAGAGGGAAAATAAGGGCACACCTACGAGTGGAATTCCTAAACCTTTCCCTCATCTCTAGCTGTGAGGCCATGGGGAGAAAAAAAAAAAGTATACAACTCTTATAATTGTGTGGAACTGCCAAATAAAGGTGTAATCTTCTCTGTATTCTCTTTGTCTCTTGCAGCAATTATGAGGAGAACTGCTGTGTGCGACCACTATATATTAATTTCCGGCAGGATTTGGGCTGGAGGTGGATCCATCAGCCTGAAGGGTACTACGCTAACTTCTGCTCCGGTCCCTGTCCTTACCTACGCAGTGCTGACACCACCCATAGCTCGGTGAGACAAAAAGCAGCACCTCATTATTAAACTCATCAAGCTGCTTGGGAAATATGTCGCTAACCCCCACCTCCCCCTCTGCTCTTCTCTCCACAGCTGCTGAGCCTGTACAACACGTTGAACCCCGAAGCATCCGCCTCACCCTGCTGTGTTCCTCAGGACTTGGAGCCCCTCACCATCCTCTACTACGTGGGTCGCTCCCCTAAAGTCGAGCAGCTCTCCAACATGGTGGTCAAGTCCTGCAAGTGCAGCTAGGCCTTTTCAGGGCCCGGCGAGAGACATGGGATGTAATGGCTCCCAGCACTACTCAGGAGCGGGTATGAGGGGTTAGATGGGAGGCGCGACGGTACAGTTTGTCCTCCATGAGTGCCTCCAACCCCTGCTTCAGCCTTGCCCGAGCTCTCTCTCTCTCTCTTGAAAATCAAAGATGCAGCCCACCAGTCTTCTCTAAAGTCATTGGCAGCATTTCACCCAGAAGACTTGTCAAACACCACTTATTAACGCTCTCAAACCCATCAGACCTCTCCAGCATTCACCTTGTTTCTCGTGTTTTTTATTGCAGCATTTTGAAGAGCCTGTACCTCAGTGTCACATAACATTGGTATTCGAAGCCTAACGAATGAGGAACAGAACAATAGTTGTCTCGCAATGACCACTGCATCCTTAAAGACGTAAAATAATTGCAGTCAAAAAGAGAAAAACGACTTCAGGATGCAGACTGAACTCAGCATGAAAGAAAAAAAAATGTCAAAGAGGATGAAAAAAAAATGCTTTTTGAGAACAGAAAAAAAAACTCCCCAGCCCTGACATACACACACACACACACATACACACACACACACAAACACACACACAAACACATACAGGACACTTTCAAACGTCCGAGCTGGAAGCCTACGCTGTGCACGCCACAGCCCCCTACACTGTTTGTTCAGGATTAAATGCTGTTGAATAAAAATGACCTTAGGAAAAAAAGAAAACATGCTGGAAACCAACCTTTATTTCAAAGTAGTATTTCCATGGTTATGTTTACCTCTGTAATACAACAGGATGGTGATTCCAGGGATCGTTTTTTTTTTTGTTTTGTTTTTTAAAGTGAAGCCTTTCTGTTGTATGAGACGATGTATGTCACTAAGTGAACACTTAACTAGATCACAAACTGTAAATGTTTTTTTTTTCTTATTACTCTTGGAAACACCTTTTTTAATTAAAAAAAAAGTGGACAGATGGATAGATTGTTCTTATTTCATTTTTTCTGTTATTTCCTTTTTTTGCCTTAAGTATGTCAGAGCACTTTATTTTGAAGGGGAATCAGATGAATTTAGACGACCAAAGTGATGAAAGTCCAGTGGTTGACAGCTTCTTCTGTTCAGCATGTGTGGTGAACAAATGCATTGACAGACATGATCAGCAAGTCTTAATGTTTCTAGGTATTCATTTCAGTGTATTTACTACAGGGTGTCTAGATGATGCCAAAAAAAAAGAAAAAAAGAAAAATCACATTTCCATGCATGTGTGTTGTAAACAAACAGCAGCTAAACAGATTAAATGACTGACTGTAAACAACATTGTTTCACCACAAGAGAATATACACATTGATTTGGATCCCACTGCTGGATTTGTGTAATTCGGCATGCAATGGCTTTAACAGCAGTAAATCCACGACATGAAATTCAACATCAGTTTACAAGAAAAAATACAATCAAGTATATTAAACCCAGTTCTGTTGTACTGCATTGAAAACTACAATCTGTGCAAAATCACTCTGATGATACTCATCAGTAGATATGACCAAGACATGCATGAAATTCAAGTATTTGTGACAAAGATACCATAAACATATGCTGTTTCTCTTGATATATAACATATGTTTTATTCTATTTACACGCCCTGAGTGAACTCACTTAATGGTCCCAAGCAATAGAATATCCACGAGGATATTGTTCTGCTGGTGCAGCATTAACTTCCACTGCAGGCAAGGCTGTGCATAACCCTACTGTCTCTTTATGTTATGCTTTGAGCTACAGAAATGGTCAATTGGGCCTTTTGGTAGACAATGTAGAGTTAATAAATACTAATGCAATAACAATAATTTACTTCATATTAATATTAAATTTGGTCCATCCAAGGAAAACAACAGCAACATCTCAACAGTTTACATGAACAATCACAAGTTTACTGTATTTTTATATAAAACTATCCTGTATCTTCATTACATCCTCCCTGTTAACAGGGAACAAGGCAGCAACCAAACATATTTACACTCTAACAATCAAAATGTCTTTTTTTAAGTTTCTGAAACTAGCTTTGTTGCCAGGATTTGTTTTGGCCTCAGGTGCAGCCTATAATGCTGGATAAGGTATCCATGAGTACACGAGTCTATGCACCAATCTGACAACATGTAATTTATGTCTTTAAAACGGGACCCTGCTACTCCCCATCAGCAACTTGTTCACCCGTTTGCAACTTAAAAGATTTTTTTACTGCACAAGTAGCCAATATCTGTAAATGGCAAGCAACTTGTAAAAACTTCAAGCACATCCATAATGTTACATCCATACAGGGTTTGTAGTATACATCTGATAAAAAAAAAAAACAATAACATTACTATGATTTTTTTTTTTAAAGCACTGCTCATCTGATTGATATTCTGTATCAGCTGATACACAAAGTTCAGGTACTGGAATCACTACAATCTCTGTTTCACACATCCTTAGGCAACGGCCATATTGTGTCATTTGGCAGAAATCGGGCTTCCAAAAAGAACCAAGAGTTGGAGTGTAAAATTCCAGAAGCCGCACATGAAAGGAACTTTCTCTGCGTGTGAAACCTTTTATTAACAAAAGCACCATCTCACCTGTTTGTGTAATGTTTAAGGAAGGAAAAAAAAAAAAAAATCTGCATGAATGGCTGGTGGTGCACATGCCATTCATGCATCAGTAAGAAATAAATTGTTGTGTCCCGTATGTAAAATGCCACTGGGGCTTAAAGAACCATCTGCTGAAGGCTATCTGTCAGTGAAATCTTTCTGTGGCATCAGCAGCATGGAGAGAATGAGGGTGGACAACTGTTGGTACATAGACTGAGTTTAGCCAAGGAGGATAAGGGAAAGAGGGGGGTGGGAGTGGGTAACGGAGCTGAAAAGGCCAACTGATGTTGAGCTGAGCAACAAAATCCCAACCTGCGTCAAAGCTGGGCATTCCTGGCCTCGCGGACCGTCCGCTCGCATGTCTGTAGCCCTATCATAGAGGAGTTAATAGGGCCCTATTCGATGCCTGGCATGCTTTCATCTGTTGCTGTTGTGTTGTCCTTGCCCAGAATACACCTCTGTGAGGATGTAGTTACATGCAGAGACACCTGTCGAGCCGGCAGAGGGGCAGGACGGGCCTCTGGTCGCTTTCACGTCATCTGTGACCAGGCTCCTGACCCTGGAACAGCTTCTGATACGCAGAAAGTCCTGGGAAACAACAGATCAAAGAAAGATTAATAAAAAAAGAGTTGGAATGGTAACACAGCCCCCCGCCCCCCCCAAAACGCCCACATGTGCACAAACAAAAACTCTCCAGATTAATGTGGTGTGGACTTTTTTAATCATTCACGGTCAAGGTGGCTCCCAGTGGATCTCCTCAGTCATCTCAATGCTTAGCCTTTTGTCTGGCCGCCCCCCTCCCTCCCTCCCTCCCTCCCTCACACTCAGTCCCCCTCCGCTCCTCTTCCTATCGGCTGGCTCGCGGCCAGCCATCCAGTAGAAAAAGGCATTCCAAGTACAGTTAGAGCTGCCGTGTTTGTGCTCCCAAACAGTATTCCCTTTCATTCCCGCTCTGCGCACTCTGTTTATTTTGGTGCTCTTTTACACCGTGGGGCCTGACTGAGCTGGAGAACGAAAACATCTCTCTGACTTCCAATCCGGTGACATGACCGCTGGAAGCAGCTTCCTCTAGCTGAGCAAGAGAAAGATAAAGGGGACAATATTCTCTCCAACGTGTCCCACTCGAGAACTAAAAATGACGGAAGAAATGATGTCAAGAGTTTGTTCATTGGCAAATTAAACCCAAAAGTCTAAAAAGTGGGACAGAGTTGCACTATAATCAGTTATCTACCCTGATGTTTGACAAACACGCACTCAAATACAGAGAAATCGTAAACCATACACTTCTGTTATTCTATGCATGTGATCTTATGTATTAGAAACATACCCAATAAAACACATTGTTAAAGGAAAATGATTAACCAAGAGAAAAAGGGTGTATTAGTGTCTGCTTTGATCAAACATCTAATAACTTTCATAATACATCTAAAAAGGGGATGACAGCCAATAACTACCTTCCTTTGCCCACAAGGCACCACACAGTCTTATTCTGAGAGAGAGAGAGGCCCTAAGCCGTCCGTCCTGACATGATCAGACTCCCATTAAAATGGCACAAGTGCAGCATTCATTTCCTCCTCAAACTGAAAGCAATAAATCTCCTCAGTCACCAGCTGTGGAGCCCTGAGAACTTCAAGAAAGCTCCGAGGGAAGCATTGTAAAACACATGTGGTCGATATAATCTAGGTTTGTAAGCTTTGATAGGTCCTCATCAAAACCCCCTCCCCTCATCCGATGTCAAAAGTGAACGCAGAGGAAGAAGAAGAAGAAGGGAAGGAGAGGAGTGTAATGCGGTGAGTGAGCAGGAAAAGTTTTCAGGGGATAAAGGGAGAGTTGTATGAGCAAAGAGAGGAAGAGATTAAGAGAGTGCACAAGAGAGAGATAAAGGGAGAGTGTGATTAATGGTGGTTGACAGCTGATCATAGAGAATGCTCTCCATTTGGACCCTGCTCTAACTCCCTGTCAGAGTCAATCAGGGAAGCTCAGTCATCTCGCCACAAAGGTACACTGGGCAAGCAGAAGGCCTGACGCACTCCTAAGCTCCACAAAGGCTGTGCCCCTTCCCGTGGGGGGGGGGGGGGGGGGGGGGGGGGGGGGGGGGGGGGGGGGGGGGGGGGGGGGGGGGGGGGGGGGGGGGGG
>JAQMCX010000017.1:2333854-2462889 GCA_029814765.1 Acanthurus leucopareius | reverse complement strand
CTCCCCGAACGACGGAAAAAATGCATTCATGAAATTCAGAAGCTTCTCCCAACGGATCCAGTTACAGTAATTGATGAGTTTATAAGATGTTTGTTAACCTAAGCCAGCCTTCATAGTTTAGGGAGAAGAGGGAGAATGAAAAGAAATGTTCTGGTCACACACACACACACACACACACATACACACACAGTCATTTTGAAGTGGGGGGGTGGGGGGGTGGACTGGGTGGTGCACAGCTACTGCGTTTTTCCGTCAAGCTGATCTCTGGGTCGGCTCGACTGTGACACTCACGTGATGTGATGAATGGTATGATTTGCTAATGTATAGTAGGTCTGTGGAAAAAGCCCTTGATCAGGCAAACATGTGTGCATCAGCGCAAACTGCTTAATATCACTGTTACAGCAATAAGTTCAACACTTCGCTCGAGATGGAAAGAGTTGTGGAAATAGGGCAGGATGACAGGGCGCACGTGAGTGCATGCACCCACAATTGCAGTGCGTTGCCCATAATAAACTTAGCAAAGACCGAGCCACATTTTTCATTCTTCTCGTGTGATTTCTCGGGCAGGACCGGACAGCCCTTTTGGCGGAGGGACAGAAATTACAACTGTGCAGGAATGACCAACAGATGGGAATGCCCGAATGGTTCCTATCACTGGATCTCATTACAGAAGAGAGATTTCATCGCTGTTATCCCTCTTTATCCTTCAGCAGTAATCTGACCTCCTGTCTCAGACACATGCAGATTGTATGATCAAACAGAAAATTATCGCACTGGGATGTTTGTTTTTTTGCCCATTTAGATATGGCTCCTTTAACTCCATTTGGCGGGATCACTAATGGTTATGGCACAAATCACCGTAATATATCAACTAATAAAGCCTCACTCGTACTCTCCTAACAATGTCGCAGTTAGTGTTTATATTCAATTTATTAACTTGACATGGTGGTTATCTTTTATAGTGTACAGAATACATTTACATATCCTGCACACCACCAGGCAAGCAGGAACTGGCTAAAAATATCCAGAGGGGGTTTATCAATCCTCCATGGGGAATGTCCACGATGCCTGGCTGTGATCACTGACACTGGCATAAAGAGAGGCCTAACTACAGCAACGGGCCAGGTTACAACAGAGTACTGCAGCATCAGACCCACCTGTTTTGCCACAGATCGCTTCGTAGACCGTGTGCTGACCGCTGGACACACTTCCACTGGCTGAGCTCTCTGCTGACGTCTGCCTGTTAATAAGACACAAGATAAGTGTCAGTTGAGACCCAATAGATCAAGTTAAACAGTGACAAACTGTATCTGAGAAGCAATGCTAATCTCCACAGTCCAGGTCCAAGCTTTTAGGAAATCCTGCTACGGATTTATCCTTGTGTTAATAAGGAAGCTGAATATTTAAATAGATTAAAAAAATATAACTGTTTTTGACTAAGTGTGATTGTTGTGTGTGATTCGAGTTTCTGGTGAGTCATCTTGTAACTGGAGAAACTTGGAGAGAATTTCAAATAGTTGTGTGTTCAGTCTGTAGAGGCTAGTGGGGGTTAAGTGTTTACTGAGTGCCACTCATGAGCCATTGTGGCAAGAAGGGTGCAAATTCCTTTTTCTTGTTCCTGGGTGATGTGATTTTCACATTGGCAAGCTTATTGTGGTGATTAACTGACTGTGTGGACCTGCGGGTATTAGCTACAGAAAGAAAAGGTGTATACATTAGCAATCTTATAGGGTGAAAAGTCAATATACTTTGTATATTTATCTCACAGGGCTTCATGCAGGAGTCTGGAGATCATGGACAAGGAATCACACAGCCTTTTCACATAATCAGACAGCAAATACAGTGTTTTCACTGAGTAAATCATTATAAGAACTGGTGAAGCATGGAGTGGGAGCAGACACGTCTGTAACCTTATACATTAAATCTGTTAAGCATTTTTTAGAGGGAACAATAAATAAAGCTTAGCTAGCATTAACCTCTCGCCCCATAACAGCAGCTTGCCAAAGGAGCATTAACAAGGTAATGAGGGTACACACTGCCTCCTTGTAAGGGGCTGCACAGTTGTTCTTTCATACCATTACACAACCACAAATAGAACTGGCCCACTTTAAGCGTGGCATACCTCGACAGGAAGCAACTCCTTTCATATTGAAAGGGGGAGAAAAAAAAACTTGACCTCGAGGTTCTTCACATCACTTTCTTTGTCAACAGTCTCTCACTGCATCAAGTGTGAGTTTGAAGCCACAAACACTGTAGGCAAGAGCAAAATCTGAACTCGCACTTAAGTCCAGATGACACACAAGCCTAGAGTTGAAAATTTCACACTACTCACAGCGAGCTGGAGAACTTATGTAAACATAGCTGATGTGCAGTTTTTTTTACTTTTTGGTGCGTTCAGGTAGCTAGTATGTCTTAATATTACTCAGACTGACCAAAGGGGATAAAGTTTAACCATAAACACACTTTTGGCAGCCTCTGTGTGTATACAGTATCCTGTGAAAATAACTACTGTTGTGGCTGATTAATAGAGAGTGAAAGCAGCAGAGAGGCTGACATTAATGGTGCTGCTGTAATTGTCACCCTATTAGTAATGCCACACGACAGCCTAGGTTTCCGTAGTTACAGCTGCGTCTAGCCAAACCTTGCAAACAAAATACCAAACAGGCTCATTTATTTGTGTTACAAATTGGTCCTTTCAAAGCCTTCACTGAAGTTATACCACTTTGAGTCCTTGCAGCCCCTTGGGTTGGCAGCTGTGGTATGTTGATAGACCAGAGAGCCCTGCCCTGCTGAGCAGATACCGACACCGAGCACATTAGCTTCAAGCAAGTGTACCAGAGTTAGCTGAGCTTACAAATCTAAAGCAGTGCCACTCATAAACCTTGCCAAGGTCTATTCAGCTTCTTTTGATCTTTGATTAAAACTGATTGCGGATGAGTCTCTCAGTCCAATTTCTAGGCACAAGTCAGCAGATTCAGGCAAAGCTGATTGGCTAGCAATAGGATTTTGTCTCGCAAGCCTTTAAACAGAGGAAACCGTTTGTCTGCATCAACAGGAATCTCCACTTCCTTTTCTTCTCCAAACTGGACCGAAAACCAAATGTCATTCATACAAACAGATTTAGCTAAGAACCGTCAAAGATCATCAGAGGTGCATTAGTCATGGGAGAACCAGTCGAGGCCAGTGTTGATAAATTTGTATCAAACAACAGTTTCACAGTTCAACAGCTGGCTTGTGGAAGGTGTTTTGAAGGCTGGATAACCTTGAACCTTTTGAATGCACACAGCACAGTGATTCTATTATAAGTTGGAGGAGCTTGGGCCTGCACTGGGATGCATTTCAGATGTGCCTCAATAACAGAGGTATTGAGTTGCCCCTGAAATGAGCGCTGGAAATAAAGGGAAGCGACTTATTATCCCACCATTCTCTGCAAACAATCATCTCCTTTCTCCTGGACAGAGTTTACTTTCCTCTGTCATTCTTTCTTTTCCCCCCTCTTTATTCTTTCTTTTCATTGTTTCCATCGGTGCATTTTTGGTCCTGAAGCTTCCGTTTTTCCCACACTCTCCCCTGTCACACTGGTCGACCACAAAAATGCAGGACAGAGGAGAGTGTGAGGGGGCTCTGGAATTCCACATGCAGAGGGTAAACACAGCCATTGCCAGGAAGACACACACACAGGAGCAAACACAGCACCTACCCGGCTGCCCTAACCTATTCTACAACCCCTGCACTGCACCACTGTCCTCTTAACTCTTTGTTTGCCAGGCACAGTTTGTCCAGAGAAGTAAGATGACTGAATGTAACACGTCAGCAGAGCTAAAGCTTTGCTCAGCGCTACCGGCTACTTTCAAACTCTATTGTGTCAGGTGTCAGCAGGCCTGCAAGGTTGCTATGAATAAATTTAGCCACGCAGAGAAATGGACAATGTGATAGTTGAAGTTAAATGAAGTATAGACTTCACTTGTTTAAAATAAAAACAGTCTGGGTTCATATCCAGCTGTGTCCTTCCCTCTTATGCATCAAGGGGCTGTGAAGAGCCCTTCACCGCTGCAACAGCGTGCTTTAAACAAACGATCAGCCCCGATCACAAAGGCTTGCTGTTGTTGTGTAATTTGGCCAGATGTTGCAGTAATAAAGTCATAAAGTAATCGGGGGAAATAGCTGGCAGTTCAGCCCTGTTTCACTCCTTTCCTTTTATTTTCCCCTCTGTGCTCTTCAGCTTATCTCCAAACCAAACAGGATTTAAACGGCGCTCGGAGCCTGGGCCCTTCCACTGAACCACGTTCTGTTTACGGTTCAGGCAGAAATCAGGCCTGTGATGAGGTTGTTTACTGTACAGGCAGATACACCCTGCAGCCAAAAGACTGGGAGCACTCCATCGCACACATATTCTCACTCTCATTAGCATTATCCGTGTCCTCGTGAACTCACTGACCCCAGGCATGAGCGGCAGCCAATCAATGCCACTGGATTTAAGCAGCATCTGGAGTACATCCGGTGTGAATACATTCAAGGATTTCAAGGATTCAAAGTTTCAAGGATGGTCTTACTTGATGAGGCGCTTTGTTGCTGTTTTCCTGATCTGTCCCTCTCTGGCACTGCTGGGGGGCTTTGGGGTAAGACGAGGACTCACACAGGTTTGGATGTGGCTCTGGCCATGAGAGTGACCGGGCCGAACATGGAAGCTGGATGGAGGGCAGCTGGAGGAGTTTGGTTGAGTCTGGATGTGTGGAGCAGTTGTCTGGACTGGAAATTGAGCCTAAGAAACATGAAAGACATTTGTTAATTAAGGTCAATATCAAATATACAATATGATAACATCTCACTAATACAAGTGTTTGATTACAAATTGTGGTACTGATTGTACAAGGAAAATATTGATACTGTATTAATAATACATATATGAAAATATGATCTAAATAGTACAGCACCTCTACATATTATTACCACTTCTTTTCAGTCTCTATGTCAGAGTAGGTGGTGGCAATCCAACTTAATGTTGGTTGCCACCTGACTTAAAACTGAAAGGAAAGATTCATTAGGTGAACTTGTTCATTATGATTATGGTTATGTTAACAGTTGCTGTTACAGACAGTCTCTCCATCTCCGAACACTCCTGTTTCAAGTTTAATTCACATGCCAGAAAGAGTCAAAATACACAATAAGCAAAGTAAAAGATGAAATTGACGCAGCATTTTTTAAACTTTCTTTAGATATTGTGATGATATTGTATTGTCAATACTTACAACCATGATATTCCTGTAAAGAAAATCTGAAATCTGCCATTAGTAAATTTTTTTATCACACAATTTTAATCCAAGAACATATGCACTTGCTGAACTGTATAATTGGATCAACGTGTCAAATGTAAGAACAGATAATACACAGCAATGTGAAATCACCAAATGGGTTGATTGGCTAAAAGAAAGTGGTCTCCGGTCATTTAGGTGAAACTAGTGCAGTACTCTTAAAGGTGTTCATGCTCTAAACTGGTCAAATGCTTGGCAGGTATTTTTGCTCGGGCTTTCTCAAGATCTAAACATCTTCAGAATCAACAGTGTGCTCTCTTGGGTCCTGAGCAATACACCTGCTATAACAGACTGGTATTTAAGTCCCCAAGCTATACCATATGTGATACTTGGGAGCAAAAGCTCACACGAACATTTTATGGCCTCAATAAATAAAGTCGAAGCCCCATTCAATGTCAGCGGACAAACCCCAGATCTTACATTGGCCAGGATAGAACAGAATACCACAGGAATGAGTCTGATAACTAGGAAATGAGTTAGCAATGTTACGCTTCCAGTTCCCTTCTCGCAAAGTCAATGTTTGGGTTAGATGCCTGAAATAAGGTCTGCAGCTAACACAAGCATAAGAGTCAGTAACATCTTTTGTCTCTCCGGTCTCTCTTTCTCCGTCTGTTTTAAAACGTACTGCATTAAGGAGCGAGCTGTACCCAGCATGCTCTTCAGCACAGTAACAGTTAATAGGGCCCCCTCCCAATACATAACACAGTGTGTACTTCTGGCAGTAGTAATGCACTACTCATAAATATGTCCCATAGATCTCAAGAGCTTGCACTCAAACCTGCACTTCCTTGGGGCCTCAACAATGCACTTGCCAGGAGTGGAGTCGATCAGATGAACAGTTGTGGAGAAAATCAAAGGACAGACCTTCAGATAGACAAGCCGACATGAACCCGTTCCCATTTTAGTCGGATGTCAAAGTCCTTGACATGAATTAGTGCAGATATTAATGAAATGCCATGCGGTACCAAAACAAGCTTAACATTTTTTTGCAGTTGGCCGCACTGAGAAGCAAATTCTTCACATTACTTATTTGTTTGTACAAGAGCTCTTCAAAGGCTTGGGATGATGGAAAATACTGTTTTATTTCTGACATAATATTTTAGAGCCACATTTCACTCCGTCCTTGCAGTGCTGGGGAATGCTTTGCATACATTCCTTCCACAGCTCATGCCCATGCTATTTTCTCCGTAGCTTTATACGGCTATCTAACAAACTAATGGTCTTCCAGCTTCAGAGCGCAGCCGTTCAAAGGGCCGACAGTGTGACAGGGAATATCTGATGTAATTTGTGTGTTGATAAATGAGAAGCTGAGTTTCCAGGTTGCGAGGCCTATGGCCTCAATTCAGTTTGAGCGGGACCAGGAAGGGCACCTTTCTTTGGCTGCCAGGTGGCCCGGGGCCAAGCCTGTGGAGGAGCCGTGCAGTCTGCACCCAGTAACTGGAACGTGGACCGGAGCGCCGGAACAGCCCCCCTGTCTCTTTCTCTCTCTGTCTCTCTCACAGAACTAAACACTCAAACACACATGGGTACATGAGCACTAACACACTTAATAGAGCACTTCCTTTTGTGTCTTCAGTTAATCCGAAATGGTCAATTAATTTTCCCATGAGGCCAGAACAACTGGCTGAGTGAATTTCAGTGATATCACAAGCAGTAGTATCATAAAGACCAAAGCCATGCTCTCATGTCAGTCCTTGTCAGATAATGAGGGTGCAGAAATGAAGAGGAAAAAAAATTGGGGAATAGTTATACATGTGGCTGCAGGACAGAAAGAGATAAGATAGCCTTGTTGTCAGATGAACAAAGACAAAAACAAGTACAGATAAAGAGTGAAACTTGAAAAATATATATCAACAATAAAAACTTGACAACTAATACAACTACAACATTCCAAATACTTTTACTACCACTAGTAATAATAATAAAAAGAACTACACACAAGCAATTCTGCTCGATACACAAAATGGCAGGCAACTGCAGCACATATATGTTACTCACAAATGTTTTTTTTTCTTTTTTTTTTTACTGGAACTAACAGTGAAAAACTATCCTAGTCAGAGTGACACAGTCACAAGTCCCCAAGACATCAGTTTCAGTAAGTCACAAATTTCTCTGTGAGACTGGCAGAGAGACCTATGTGGGTGGAACAAATGGGGAGGGACAGCGCAGGCTTCGAGGAGGGACGTCTTATATGATGGTGAGACAACCACATCCAGAGTCAGCCTTTCTATGACCTCAGTTTGTGACCATTAAACAACAGGATGGCTCTGTTGTTCCTCAAGTCCACACACACTCCTCTACTCTACATACAGTTTCAGATTGTAGGAGACTTTTCCTGCCTCCATTTGGTTGTAGTATGGCCGGTCATGTCAGCAATAAAGGAGATTTGGTCATCTGCATTCAGACTATGAGATGATACGAGAAGAGGAATGGAAAAGAGGAAAGTCAAGGGATCACTTCCATAAAGTGCCTTGCGTAAGGCCACCGGACCAAGCCAAGAGAAATATCACCTCAATTGCATTAATTAAGGCCCAACCAAGATGATGAAAAAACAATGACGTGAGAGCAACTGCATTACTCAGGACAGATCGGAAAAAATCATTCCACCCTGTAAGCTGTCCCATGGCACTCTCCTGTCTCCATTTCTCTCCATCCATAGATGGACTCCACAAAATTCTTTGGAAAATAAAGAAACACACTCTTCCTGTAAGGATCTCCTTTCAAAGCAATTGTACAGAAAGACCGAAGGCCCATCTTTTTTCTCAAAGCATTAAAATAATGTGGTTCGAAATGACCGAGACCTCTCTACCTTTCTAATCTCCTCTAAAAACAGCCAAATCACATCTGACACGGCTTGCCAGGCACGACCAAAAGAGTTTTTGTCGCTACATTACTACTGGTGAAAAGAAAAAAAATCATATCCCAAAATTTTATTTATGCTGAAATGGGGCACAAATGGAGTTCAAATCTGATATAAACTGTAATAGTTAGACTTCAAACTTATAATGGACTCTGTACTGGGGCCTCTCCAGTGCCCTCATGGGCAGCATTCCTTGATTACTCACCTTCCAATATAAACCCAGCCGAGTCACTCAGCCAAACAATGTAATCTTGGGGTGAGGAGTCATGTTTGGCTCTCCAGGAATGAGCTTCTGTTGAGGGAAGATATTCCTACCGAACACCATTTTGTTAAGTGGTTTGGAAAAAGATTCTCAGAATAGCTTTGTAAATGCTAACACGAAAGCTTTTCCCTTGATGTGGGTGTATTTTGTACTATTTTGGACAGCACTGGGCTTAGGTAAGGGAATATTCTGTACAGACACAAATATGAGGGTTTTCCTGAATTATAGCTCAATAATTCTCATACACGTTGTCAGTTTTTCATCCATGTGGTGTTGATATTAGAGTGAGACATCAAATAAAACAAAACTGGCAGAACAATGCTTTTGTCTTAACTCTTCAACTGAATAATGATCGAACAAAACAAAGGGACTGAGCATTTTAAAAGAACAAACTATGAGACATTTAAAGCCCTCCTCCACTAAGTAATGTGCTTTTTTTAAATATATATGTCCCCTAATGTTAAACCTTGACTACACTGACTTGTGCCAAAAATTGCCACCAGAGAAGTTTTTTTTTTTTACATTTTACCACTGAAGGGGGCATACTTCACAAATCCAAAAGCCAATCATGGGCAGAGAAACTGTAAACCTGTAGTGGAGAGCGGACATGTTGGCATAGAAAATTAGAGTCTGCATTAGTAGAACCACTAAAGCTGAGTCAGCCAATGCCAGTTACAAGTCATAAAAAACATAAATAAAATGTAAATAAAATGAAGCCCGTAGCTGAATTTCTCCAATGCTTTCTCTTGCCATCTTGATGTGCATTCTCTCACTAGTCAACCTAACACAAGCAGTGTTGGTGAACGAAGCATGAAGACTGATAGAGCCAGAATTTTCAATTATGAAGAAAGAGCAAACGTGTTTCCAGCCACTTTTCTGAGCTTTTCTATACTGTTTATGTATAAAACATCTTTGAACAAAATGATAATTATAGCAGAGTATTTTTACATAACTTAAAACGTGTCTGCAGAAGGACTTTAAATAGTATCAACATCAAATCCCAGTTACATGATAATTTTGAGATTCACAGTTGAGCAATGCCGAGCCGAGAAAAACATTTTTTCCACCAAAGGCTCAAGCCCATGTGTCTGAAAGTAACTATCCAGCTATTCTGTCCTTGAGGATGAAAGTTGGCCTTTTCCAGCTTCCTGTGCTTGTGGGGAGTTCGCCCTCAACAACAGTGAATGTAATCATCAAAAGTATCATATCTTTGGTGATAAAGAGGAGGAAACAGAACAAATCATTTTCTGTACCTGATGTCTGCAATGGCTCTGGTCCAGAAACTGTTGAGACTGAAGTCTTTGCTGTTGCAGTTTCTGGATAGCAAACTGAAGCTGGTAGCTTCCTTGGGTGGGCTGGTAGCGCTGCTGAGGGTTTACCCCTGTAACCAAGCTGTAGGCATTCTGCATCTGTGCGTCCCAAAGACCCTCCTCGTCCTTCAGCGGGCTGTGGTTTTGACAGCAGAAATAAAGAAGAGTCAGTGAAAAGGTAATAATATCAAAATCAACAGAATGTACTCATACTTTCTCTTCTGAACCATGCAAACTGTGGACAGAGTTAAAATCGTGCTGTTTCCCCTTGTTTCCAGTATTTATGCTAGGCTAAGATAACTGGTGGCTGGCTATAGCTTCTCTTCATCTAATTCCCAACAAGAAAGTGAATAATTAAATTTCCTAAATTGTAAAACTATTCCTTGTGTAAAGCTGAGATGCTACTTTGTCATTTTAGCCCTCAATGATTCTTTTTTACTGCTGATTAACTGGTAGCTTATTTGATTTGGTAAAAGTTTTATTAATCTTTCTATAAAAACAGAGCACAGAAATAAAAAAAGGGAAAAGAGACAAAGATGTTGGAGGTGTGGCAAAATGGCATTTTTGCATAAATTGTGAGGTAGCAGTGTCAGAATAATGTAAATAAAACTGAAAATTAAAGTCTTTCTTTTGGTTATTGTCACTAGGTAAGTGATGCCAAATATGAATGATATTTATGACCTGGATGAATGAGAATCTACACAGAGATATTTGTGCTCTTTATTTCTTAAGTTATAGTTTTAAATTAAGCTACCGCTGACTTACTTCTGACCTGGGTTTAATCCTTATTAATAACCTGAATTATTGCAAGATGGTGCAAGTCTCTGTGGCTCAACAGTGAGTCATAAGAGCGCAGTATTTGCTACCATCTTTTCCGTGTCATTTATTTTACCACCCAACCAGGGCAGAGATGTGGCAGCAGCTACTCCCAAACACCACAGCCAAAATGTATTTAAAAAAAAAAACAAAAAAAAACACAGCGTGACAGTGGAGGTCCACAGAATCCTCAAGTCAAAGTGTGCAAGTAAGAGTTAAAGTAGAGGGCAAGCCTGTGGCAAACACAGGCTGAGCTAAAAACTTTTCCTCTTTGCCTCAGTGCTCCCTGAGCTTCACGTTCCATTTACATCACAAAGCCACAACCTGGAAAGCAAACCTTTTGACGAGCTCCACGAGTTTGTAACTGGATTATCTGTCATTAGGACTAAGCCTGTTTCAGTCCTTTTTTTTTTTCTCTTTTTGGCCCCAGCTGAAGCAATGAGCTGACCAGCCTCCCCTTCAGACACGCTTAAATTGAGTCTATCTGGAGTCTGGTGCGCTGCTGTATATGTACCACCTCAGCCAAAAATAATGCCATAAAGAGCACTATTGGGAGCTGCGAGGAAAAATATGAAAGTGAAAAAAAAAAAAAAAGACTGAGAGATACAAGTACAGCTGAAGAAATGGGATCCCTGGGGGTCACAATGACAAAAAAGCTCTTGGAAATTCCTCCCATTACATGCAATAACATCTGTCCATCGGTCTGGAGTAAAAGAAAACAGTGTAGACTTAAAATCACAATAGCTGTCATATTTTTAGAACCACACCATGATAAGCTCTAAAATTAGAATTCAATTAATCTTGAACAACAATATACACTGTGGGATAATAATCTTGTGTCGCTCAAGTGAAAAAAGCATTCCTGTCCTGGGTGGCCAAACATAGACACAAGGGATCTCAAACTCATGTGAACATGTTATCCGCCCATGCATTTCTCAGTTCACATATATTGCAAAAACAACTGGTGTGACCATGGGCCAATTTGATTTTTTTAGCTTCTGGAAACAAAGGCTTGTCTGTGAACTGCGCAGGGCCAAAGATTCTACAACGCCAGGAGACAAAACAAGAACTTGGTCTTTGTTTACAGCAGTCGTTTCCTTTAGCTTGGCTGCAGTTCGCACACTGGACCATGGGGACCTTCGGTGCTACCATTTTATTAGCATTTGCTCTAAAATGGACTATTTCCCTGGTCCAGAGCATATGCTTTCCATGACGATGCAGCTGGCCGCCAAGGAGAAGTCTTTTCAGACGGGGCTTGTCAACACAACACCACGCAAAAAAATACTACAGATCACCGTGAATTTAAAAACAGCAAGAGTTCTTTATCCAAAACAGTGACCAATGGAATAGGGAAAAAGAGCTGAAGGAGAAGAACAACTTTACATCTGAGTTTCTCATCACGAGCGCAGCACATGTGTGGAGCTCCAACTATCTGGGACTTCCCTTCCTGCCGGACTTCTGCTGGTTGGTGTCAGCTTACTCCCCGCTGCGCTCGCCATACTTTAATATGCTGATATGACTTACTGTGGAACAACACAGCAGTGCAAGTCGAGCACATGTGCGGCATCAATCTAACTCGGTGTGAATGTGGGAAAACGGTCGTTCTGAGATGACATCATGCCACAGTATCTCGAAGCCCTGCCTGGTCAGTGTAAACATCAGCCGCTTCAAAAGTGCGAGGGTATTTCCATTCATTACTCAGTTGTTTGCTTATCTTGTTTTATTGCCACAAAATGACACTCAATAGAGCTGATCCGATAACACAAAAAAAACGACTAGTTCCTGGGAGATTTAGGGTGTAGATCAGTGGTTCAATACCCTTTGGCAGGATACTGAACACCAAACTGGTTCAGGGTTTTTACTCTTAAAGAAATCAAGACGATAGGACAAAGGTACCTGATTGGTTTAACCTGGAAAAATTACAACACAGATTGGGAAGCCACGTAAGAGTTCATGCTTGGAATTTTGTTCATTCCATGAATCATAGTAGAGTGTATTCATAAAAGGGTGATGACAACTAGAAATGCAGAAAAGATTGGTAATTAAAACCTAAATATTGTCTATCTGGCAATGAGCCTGGAGCTGGTTATTTCAAACTAAGCCTAAATGTACAAGCATTCACCAAGTAGAGATTTACACATTATAGGAACTACATGGATGTTTAGATCATTCAAAAACTAAAATGAACACAATCTTGATAAAAAACAGTTTTAAAAATTATGTTGAGATATCCATGTATTGTATTGCAGCTATTTCTACTTAAGTTAGCATGCTAAACAGTTAGCTAAACAGTTAGTTCTGTTTGGAAATACCATTTTTTTCCTCAAGAAGTGACAGTGAGTCAGTGTAGCCGAACCTCTTATCAGTCATGTTGAGGGTTTTGCCCCACCTTAAGTAAACTCAACAACAGACGAAGCTTTTAGCAAGTGACGGTAACTACCACCATCCTCTGCCCTTGCACACAAACCACGTCCATCAGAAAATAAAGATGTGACAGAAATGGAAATAAAAGAAGAGTTAACAGTTTGCTCTACTATGGCAAGTAAATAGCTCATAATGCTAACCTTAGCTTTTTAGCAACAGCTTATTCAGAAAGCTCACTGTATTACTTAATTGACAGTATGACCCAAAGGGCCATGGGAAGGACCGTGCCTATCCCTGTTTCTCACAACGGGGTCAACACCCAGAATTCTGACGCTTTAAATTAAACATATCACTCAGCCCCTGAAAATGTTTGTATTCGGAAATTATGTTAAAGCCAGTGATGCTGCACTGGATTCATGTTTAGTTGATTACTTTTGAATGAGAGGCATTACAGATAGATTCTTGCATCTAATGTACACATTTACTGAAGTCCTTACAAGCTGCAATAAGACATTTAATAGTTGCAACTGAGTTCTGATTCATATGCAACCTGATGGTCACACACAGTATTTAATTTACTTATTCTGCACATTGTGGGATACATACAGCTGTAAAGGTGTGTGCATCCACTAAAAAATCTAAATCCATTCAGTGGAATTTCACTTGTTCTTACCTTAAGGGTTCTCCTTCCTATTACCACATCTGGCTCCAATCAATGTGAATAAAAACTTCTCCTCTTTTAAATTCAAAGGAAGAGAGACATCAAACCAATTTTGTGGGGACTTTGTGCCCGATCAAAGAAGTTTTAAATTTTCACCAGAGTTTTTCTGATTAGTTGGGATGTTGGCTCGGCAAACGGGCTGTCATAAAATCCTCTGGAATGGTATGTCCTTACAAAATAGGACCAAGTCAAACATCAATCTACCAAAGTATTGAACAGAACTAAAAATACCTTACATAAACAGGGTTGTGGTATGTCTCCGTTTTAGCTGTGCTGGCGTGAAAGTAACACTGCAGAGATAATCGTTTCCGGTCATTTGTATGTACAAAGAGAAGAAAACACAGAGGCAATTTTAGCGGCCAGGGTGTTAACGCGGCTTAAGACACTTAATGAATATCAAAAAACAGACTTGGAACTCCATCAGAAACTCAAATCACAACTACAGAAGAAAATTAAGATGAATCAGTCAAAACGAGATGTTAATACAGTTACAATTTGAACAACTTGTCTGTCTAAAAATTGCATAGAAGTAACCAAAAACAACAGACTGGTCTTAGTTTTTAAGGTTGTCTCCTTGACCGTAGTCTGAATGTCTGAATGTCTGTTGTCTGAGTGTTTTAGACAGCTCACAACATTTCAGGAGTACGTTGAATGGAAATCATCATAAGCGTATCAGGAGGTCCAACACCGGAAACGATCCCAAAGTCAACGGTGGGTGTAGAAGACATGCGGCGGAGTAAGGCAGCAGCTCTCAGTGTGCTGATGCAGCATACCTGGTAGATCCTGGCAGCGGCACTTCAAAGAGCCGTGCAACTCTTTGAAACCCATCATACTTCACCCCTGTGGTTGCTTAAAGAGCCAGTGTGCTTAACAGTTTCAGTATGTTTGGCACAAACCGTCAGCTCGAGTGCGGGGTGAGGGGGGGACTCAGGAAATTCTGTGTTATAAGAAACAGCGCTGAGGTGAAATCAAGGCAATTCATCCTAATATCTTATTAAAGACGTTTCACTGCAATAAGAGGAGAATGCCAAAGTGAAGGGCTGGGAGTGCTGGGGTACAAGAGAGCTTTTTGTATTGCAAGTCAGTGACAAATGGGAAGATAAAGCGAGCTATGTATTTTCTGGAGAGATTTGGAATAAGCTTGCTAACAAAGGCTACTGTATATCCCTTCTTCTTCGAATTATTAACCTGAAATGTGAAAACTTGAAATGTGAAGCTGTGCTAAAGTTTTGTTCAGATGAATGAAGTGTCAAAAAATATGGATGGCAGAAATATATAAAGGG
This sequence comes from Acanthurus leucopareius, assembly GCA_029814765.1. Taxonomy (NCBI): domain Eukaryota; kingdom Metazoa; phylum Chordata; class Actinopteri; order Acanthuriformes; family Acanthuridae; genus Acanthurus; species Acanthurus leucopareius. The sequence continues at coordinate 2,447,961 of JAQMCX010000017.1, read as the reverse complement.
GATAACCAAAATCAGCAAAGAGATGTGTGATCTATCAAAGCACAGGAGCTTGAAACTTACATGGCAGATCAAAAGGTGTCTCCTGTTTCCTCAGTATCACATATAAAAGCTACATGAGGCTATCCATATAATTATAAATTCTACTAAATCTCTTGTCTTAGTTTGTGGAAATAAAAAGTTTTTAAAAAGGAGAAAAGGCCAGACATTCCTGGAATTCCCTGACAGCTTGATACACAAGGAAGGGCTGGGATGGAAAAACAGGGGCCAAGATCAAGGCCAAGCTGTCTGAGACATTGTCACTCACATATCAAGACAAAAATAAAAGGGGAGATATCGTGGACGCTTACCCCTAAAAGAATTACACCTTCAATGGGGTTATTATCCAGGCCTGGTACTATACAGCATGGCCATGTGATCAAGCTCTGTCCTGTTTCCTTCTTTCTCCTTTCAGAGCAATGTGAGAGGGGTGAGGTACAGGGTGAAGAAGGGGGGATTTCAGTGGTTGCAGAGGCGAGAGCCTGGAGCAGACAGACTATGTGGGTGTTGACATTGCCCCCTCCCCACTGCCTCCACCCCTCCAACGCAATGTTTTAAGCTGCCAGCATGCTTCACAGACTCCCAGCACTCAGCAGCCAATTCCACTGTTAGTTACCTCCACAAAGCACAATTAAAAAGGGAACAAAATGCCCATTTCCAGACAAGTCTTGACCTAGCTTGCCCAGAGGAGGGTTGGCAATCCGCAATTCTTTTCCAAAGACTAACAATCTTCGATCTAAAAAGTCGTCAGAGACCATTAACAAAGCCTTTAGATTCTATTGAGTGTGACCAAATAGGCTACCACAATCTAAGAGTCCACAGTAAAGACTTGTGTAAAGTTGATTACACAGAAAATCCTCAGGACATTCACACTTCGAAAGTGCATAACACTTAATATGTGCATAATCACTGCAATCTTAAGAAGCAAAAACTTCCCAAGCTTCCCAAGAGAAACAGTTTCAGCTACAATATCTTAACTCCTCTGGCTTTTTTAAATATTCTGAAAAACAAGAATGACTGTGAATACTAACTACAAACTCTGTGTTGGTGTACATCAGGCACAGCATCTCAAACTCAGGGCTCTCAGAGGAGAGATATGCTGTTTACCTTGGCAGTGAACCCCATTGAGACTGTAAGGCACTATTCCTACTCCACTGCCTCAGGAGAGGGCGAATAAATAGTACACATGAGCACAATGGTGAAGTTTGACCAAAAGGAGCAGTGGAGCACTTATAAGGGAGCAAAGATGAGGAGTAACAGGGAAAGAACTCTAATAATTTCCACATAATAAAAATAGTTCAAATGACATCACACCTAGGCATCCTTTTTTGAACTAAAAAATAATGCCAAAGTGTTAAATGTATCATTTATAGCTTTTTATTATTAAATTAAGGTGTTATAAAGGGAAATATCAGCAATACTCCCTTTGATCTCAGCCAGGCAAAAAGGCGTCAGTGTGTGTGATCGATCGATGTAGCTGGCAGGCTCAGCCCTGGCTAGGGAACAAAAGACAAAGCATACAAACTAAAGCTAAACTAGCTAAAAAGCCATAGGCAGTCACCAGCCAGTTTTACACAGAGAACAAACCAATTAACACCTGCATAGTGCCCCAGTGTGTGCTTCCAGTCATCATGACAGCTTTCCATAGGCTTGAGAGGCCTGATGGGCTTGAAGTTTAACACACTAAGTTAGATGCTAACTGCTGATAGCTGCCTTTTAAATCATTAAATCATGGGTGCGTCACAAGATAACACATCAGTTTGCCTGCTCATTTTTTGACCCTGTTACTAGCCCCCTTCACACAGCCTGATTCATTGAACAGACTGTGTAAAGAGGGCTAGCAGGCTGATAGCAGTGGTATTGAAGAGTTGAGACCAAACCAACATCTAAAAGGAGAAAAAATGACAAAAGAGAGTAAGTTTGAATGCAGTTAAATGTGCTACAGCTGTGCTGCAAATAAGCCATTCAGCCTGCAAACTTATGCTAGCGATGCAGTTTTCTTCGAAGAATGTTTGTTTGGTGGTTTGTTCAACAAGCTTAAGTGCAGGACGAGATGCATTCCTGAATGTATGCAAGTTAGATGAGACAGATTTTAGCAGTAAACATGGACAGAATAAATAGAGGGAGGAGCCACTGGGTCACTGGAGTGACTCCACTGGCTGCAAAAACTGAAAGAAGTCTGACTGTATGTAAGCTTTTAAGAAAATTACCCAACTTCTTACTGGAGTTATTAGTTCAGTAAACAGTTTCTTGATGAGTTTATGATCCTGAAGGCTAGTTTCAAGGGTTCTTTAATACAGCATGATGTACACTTTGTAAACTATGCTGCCATTAAGCAGGGTATGCTTTGGGGAATGGCTACCTTGTGACTGACAAGTCACTACACTACAACTTGTTAACAGCTTGTTCTCAGTCAGACCCAATCGAACCCAATCAGGACAGAGGTGCAGCAACGCGTACCTACCCCGGCCTCTTGTCCAAGTATGGTCACTTCTGGCTCCAAAACAAGATGGCAATGGCCAAAATGCCAAACTAAAGGCTTCAAATGGTAGTCCACAAACCAATGGGAGACGTCATGGTGGGTTTACACTTGGCAGGAAAGCTTGTGTGGTTGTTGTTCTGGCTCAGTGTGACCTTCTGCTCTGCTTATGATGGAGTGCTGACGTTACTGCTTATGCAAGATCTGACGGGCTGTGTTAAAAAATGATCTCCATCTGCGTAGATAGAGAGGTAATGGTATTCCGCCAAATTAATCTAAAACTAGTGGGCGCCATGAAGAAACAAAAAAAAAAAATAAATGTAAATTTCTCCCTTTTTATTTCTTTTTTTTTTCTCAGAGGAGAACACAGGACAGGTGATTTCAATTCAGATAAGTACACTGAAGCAGGCAAACAAGTTCAATTTTATTTAACTTGGCAAAATGGAACCTTTTCTCTTTGTGCAGGTTTCAAGTTTTTAACAATTCAAACCAAAAAACATCCTGACTCTTGTTTACAAAGAGAATACTTAAAACTGAATTTAAAATCATTTCTGTGTCTCTGTGCTCCTCAAAGTTGCTGTGTTGCCTTTTTCAAAAAGTTACTGTAGTTTACTGTAAACAACTCCTCCAAATATTACTGGAAGTAAAAAGAAAAATCTGAAGAAATGCAAGAAGCTACTAATTATGAAGTCTCTCAAAGTCATTTTCAGTACTTTAACTCAGGAGTTCTACTGTTACCAAGAATCATTCTTATACCAGTGCTCTCACTTTCCCAGCTTAGAGATCTGTACACCAGAGCACCTTCATGGTTGAATGGTAATGGCGCATGCGGCATGACCACTGCAACGTCAGCCTGCGTCCGTTGTCGCAAGTCATACCCTTCTCCCTCCTTTACTCTCCCCCGTTTCCTTTCTGCCTCTGCTTTCAAATAAAGGCAAGTTTATACCACACTGTGCCAAACCCACTAAAACCAATGTTATCGAAGAAAACACGAGGCCAGGGATTGTTGTGGCACTAAAAACTAAACAAGCAGCCTACAGTGACTGAATGAATGTTACTGATGGAGAAAACACTGAATTTAATAATATTTTTTTTTCCAGGAAAGAATGCTTTTTAATAAGGATCAGTCACATCATGTCTGACACCCAATCAGCTTAATTAAGGCAGCATCAGCATCCCTGCCAGTCTTGTATTTATTGGTACATCCCTGGCTGCACTGAAGAAAAGATACTCTTAAAATGCAATTTTTACCCTGAGTTTTGCATTACAGGCTGGTTTAAAAATAGCACAAATATTCCCTGCATATGCTCCTTGTTTTTTGACTCACCCAGTGCTGCTACATAGATCCATTCCAGAATGAACAGCTTTCACCGGCCCCTGGCTTGTTGCAGCAGAATGCCGTACTTTAGGGTTTAATGTGAAGCTTTCCCTGTTCAGCATCCTGTTGGCCAGGTTCATGTTGGTCAGCTGTGGGCAGAGGAGAAAACTTCAACAGATGATTCAACTCAAACTGAAACCTTTAAGTCATTTCGACCAGAAATCTCATTACTAGTCATCACAATGTGTAAAGCACAGGACGTGTTTGATGACTGAAGCACTTGTGTTCCTCCCTACATGGACCACTTTATGCCCTCGTATCTGGGGGCTACGTGAAATGTACACACAGCACATGGCACAGCTAGTCTCCACTCAGCACTAAATCCAGGTGGTCCCCTCCCCCTTCTCCTCCATCTCCAGCAGAATCAGCAATCATGACTCAACAGCTTGAATCTGTTTACAACCACATCAGGACTACCGTAGCAAATGCACCTCTGTGCTGCTCTGTACTTCCCTGGGAATTATGTTTGGTGAAATCTAATGGGAGAATTAATTATACCACTGTGGCGTTTTATTTACTTTGTTTCCTCCTGTGCACTGAATGTCCAATGGGAAAATTGTAAAGCTGCCAAGCCTTGTACAACGTGAAAAATATGTCAGCATGGTGTTACACAGCTACAGCTCTTACGTTACTTATTAAGGTATACTGGTTTTATTCATACAAACTGTTTGATCTAAACCGAGGAAATGAAAACACACATGGATGCCAAAACCACTAAGCTTTTGGCCAAAATGTCATTTATCTTACATCATGTTAATAGATCAACATTTTTATACATACACATCTGCCATAATAAATAGTTTGGCACAGTTGCCATCCTCCAGTGGATATAACTGGTCATGAACACTGGCTTGTCTAATTGATACAAAGCATTACAAGGTTGTTTTATGGTAATAAATTGCGCATAAACAAACACGCATACACATATGCTGGAAGGATTTAAAATCATATATATATAAGCATCACAGCACAGGAGTCTGTTCGCAGTATTGTGACTCTGCCTGGTTTTGCTCAATTTCGTTTTCTTGGTGTGTATGTATACATGTGGCCTAGCATGAGAGTGAGTAATTACTTAAACCATAGAGGTCAACTAGTGCAACGGGGTGTTGTTCATGTTTACAAAGTTCTCCATTTAGTTCAGCAAGTGATTTAATGACTTTCAAATCTGAGCCCTAAAAAAACACAAAGTGTACTCTGAGCCTTTAAGTGCAAAACACTGGACTATTTTATCTGCAAAATAAACTGCCGCAAGGCCCAGGATTAACTATTCACAGGGTACACAGCAAACACCTTTCAGATAGACAGAATAATGTACAGTCAAAAGGAAGCCATAAAATCTACAGTCTGTGTGGTCTGGTGCCATCACAAAAAAACTGACAGAAAAATCCAGTGAGTTGGAGAAGGAGGGGGAGGGAGGAAAGGTTGAGGGGCTCCCCACGCAGAATGACAAACCTTTGGGGAATATAGGAGAAGGTGGTGATGGAGCCAGCGGAGCTGCCGCTCCCCTGCTCAGTGCCAATTTGCCACATTCCTCTATTTATAAGCATCAATTACCACAAAAAAAGTGGCTGCTTGTTAAGTATCAACAGAAATCACTCCCCCATGGAGCATCTGATAATGAGACCTCACACAGAGCTGAAGCACGATGCGGCTCACCACTGTTTAGGCCAGCCAGCTTCAAACCATGGTTCCAGACCCACCCCCGCACCAACCCCACTCACTGACTGCAGGCGAGCTGAGGAGCTGAAGGAGGAAAGGTGCAAGATGCGAGGCAACAGACCCTCCGGCTCCAACAGGTCTGCTGAATGAATGAGCAGCTAGATGCCGCCAATCAGCATGGGGTCAGAGCCAGGTTTACACATCAACAAAGAGAAATATCAGAGACCTCACAGTGAGAGACTACTGCAGAGGGGCCAGATTCCTCTTCCTTACGTGAGATATTGCACAGATCAGTTTACAGTTGCCTAATAACTTGACAAAGCTTCTTCTTCAAGCACAGAGAAACCTCTGCTCCAGGTGGAAGCAGCTGTGGCTCAGTTAGCTAATGAGGCAAAAAGAAGAAAAAAACAAAAACATAATGGACTCACGTGTTGTGTCAGCAGGTTGATGTGACTGGAGCTGGCACAGTGGCGAGCTACCTGCTTGTCAGCCAGCTTTTGCAGAGCTGAGATGAAGGCCTGCTGGTTGGAGTGGGCTTGGGCAGACAGGGAGTTCAGCTCTTTGAACGTCCCCACTGAATTTGACTTCAGCTTACTGGAACTGCTCCTCTTGATTACTGACAAAGAAAATAACAAACGGCAAATGTGAGAACACAGGAGTGGATTTAAAAAGCAGCATTTACATAGGACAGTGAGTTTACCTTGGCCTGCAGAGGTGGGTCTAGAGAGCTTCTGGCTGTAGATGTGCGTGGCACTCGGGATGGAGGAGGCTGCTCCAGAGCTGGAGGTTGATAAGGTAAAGGACTGAATCCTCCGGAGCACCTGGCTCTGTTGCCCTGTTGGGGCTGAGTTAGAGCCAGATGAAACAGCAGTCCACATTGCCCTTGCCGGCTGCGTGACCATGACGGCAGAGGTGTATGCAGGAGGCTCGGGAAGAGGCTCAGAATGGCAAAAGTGAGACTTTGCCAGGGACTGAGCATATGAAGGTGGCTGAGGAGGCGGCGGAGGTGGCGGACAATGGAGAGGCAGGGACGCCGGGGCAGGAGAGGAGTGCTGCGGATGAATATGTGTGCAGTCTAAAGTCACAGGAAAGCCGGAGCAGTGCTGGGAGGCCTGAACCTCTGGCTGGGTTTTACCGGTTCTAACTGCTGCCTGTTGGTCTTCAGGCAAAATGCGGACAGATGGCTGACTCTCGGCGGCCTTGATGTCTGGGTCACTGCTGACTTTCCCCGTGGAGAGCGAGGACTCTGAGGCGCTGGAATCCTTTTTGGCCACAGGCAGAGCTGTTCAAAGGAGGAGAGAAGCCAGAGCTCCTTTATCATCAGCTAGCCATTCCTCGTCTCTGACACACATTTGTTTTCCCCCAATGAGTGCTAATCGTTTGAAGCTGACCCTTTCTTCACCCCGGATGACTCAATCTTTTTCCTTTTATTTTTTTTTTTTCGGGTTTTATAAATCTAAACAAATCCTGTTTACTGTGCTTGAATGATAAAATATTAAACATAAACCAGACCTACAGTAACAGGAATATGAGGGGAAAAAAAACACCAGGGAAGGAACTCACTTTTGGAATTCTCACAGTTGCCTGAATCTCCTGAGGCATTTACTTCATGAATGTCTTTCTTAACACTCCTGACTTTTGTTCCTAGGAAGACGGTGGCTGATTTATTTTTCTGCGTGTAGAATGTCAATACTTCCTCCAGATCGTTTTCACTGTTAAAAAAAACAAAACAAAAGGAGATAAATGTCTATAGCAGATTGAAATCACGCTTCAGACAGTAGCATATGTATATAAGAATAAAGAGCCAAACACTGAACAATGGAAAGTGAGCTTGCCAATAATACACTAACCTCGCTGCAGTGATGTACTCCTGAAATACACTGGGGTTAACACAGCGCTCCTCTTTGCTTTGCTCCTCTTTGCACTCCTGTTTTTTCATCATATGTTCAGTCTCCTGGGAACATATGAAAGAAGAGGACAGCAGGTATACTCAGTATGCACAATGTTTTCCGTTTTTGTATCATTTCTTAGAGTTGCGATCCTGTGGTAAAAGCCGAAGTCTGGGAATACCTTGTTGTAACAGTGTATAAACTCCCCTAGCTGGTGGGACAGGATGCGTCTGCGGTCTTGGAGTGGAAGCTGGCGACTGGGCAAGACCACCTTTATGTCTTGTTGAAGGTTACTGGCTGCTCTTCTCAGAAAGCGAATCACCAGCTCCTGTACAGACCAAACACATTTATGAGAAATCTTTTATTATCGCTGCCCTGAATCACTGATTTTCCCTGCTGGAATTATTCATACTGCCTGTGTGTTCTCCTGTCAGGGTTCAGCGCCATTTAAAACACAGAGACCTCTGAATTAAATGACCTAGAGATTGACTTCACAACTCCCATTTATTTTTTCCTAAAGCTTTGAGGTCGCTGATGATAATGATCATGATGATGATGATGATGATGATGATGATGCATGCCATTACAATGCAGACTTTCCAATCAGGCGAACTTTTACAGAGACTATGTTTTCCTTCTACGTGGCCACAAATGCCTCGTACACATTTCAGCAACAGCCATGGTACATATGAGTAACAGAATAATAATAAGGGGAAATCTGGCAAATACACTATATACATACAAGGGAAACAATGCCCCGGGGTATTCCACCAATGCCTTTCTATTAAGAAAAGAAGATTTAGAAATGGTTAGCAATGTACCATTTGATCATTGTCCTTTTCTGGCCAATCTGGGACAGTGTTAGCCCTGCTCTCTGCCAGCAGTCTCTGCTGGACCCGCTGCAGGTACGAAGAAAAGGCCATCCGGGCCTGCACTTTACTGCAAAGAGAGAGAGGGAGGAAAATCCTCAAGAAAGGCATAAATAAAGCATTAAAACCCATCAACAGTTAATAATAAACATTATCCACAAGGTTATCTGATAGTTTTCTTGAAACTGACAGTGAAGACTATTAAGTTGCACTGGAATCTGTGATACATCTGTTACAACAGATAGAACAAGCAGTTATCCTCATTCCATTTGCTGACATATTATCCAGGACAAGGGAGAAAGCAAAAACAGGTATGTATGACTAACAGCCAAAAGTTGTTGAAACATTGTGTATCTTGTCCTGTGCCGCTATCAAAGTGATGAACTGTCTTTGTGGCCCAGGTGAACCTGGAAAGAGTACTGAAATGTTTCTGAAAAAGGCTGTCAAACGCGATGATATGCTGTACTATAATTTCCCTGCTTCATGCACAGTCCTGGCAAGCACTGAGGAATCTCTACAAAGTCAGACTTATTATTGTGATTCCTCTTTAAATTAAAAATTGTAGCCGTACTCTAAAAATCAACATCAAACCACAGTCTTTGTTGTTCTGGGGTTTAATAGTTTGTACAATCCAACATGTGTGTTTGACAGTATTGTATTTTAATTGAATATTTAAAGAACATATTGCAAGTGAAAATATCCTCAAACACGATTTGTAAAGCATCATAAACCATTGCACGTCTGACGAGGCTCTTCTAATGGTTTTTTTCATCTACTCTTGATCAAAGCTAACTAAGTTACAAGTCCAGAGTCACCAGGCTTAAAGCTTTCAGTAAGACTAGTTAAATAGTTCTACTACCAAAATACAGAAAGTTATACTGCAAAATTAACTATTTTTTATACAAATATGCAAGTGGTATGGGATTTTTTGACCCTCAGACTAAGAAATAACATTTGTCCAGCTGTAAGAAAGCAAGTCATAAGCAGTGAGTCACTCTGTTACGAGAACTAAAACTTAAAGAGCAAAGTGTATTTCGATCCCTGATTTTCCATGTGATGATGTTTTACACGCAAGCAATTCTCAGAAACTGATCAAATCATAAATGATGAAAAGAGGGCCTCAGTTTCTTCTAGGTGTAGATGCAAAGTGCACTTCAATTTCTCCTTATTAGATAGGAAAGGAGGAAGGAGGAGAACATAAGAAGGAGGAGAACATAGTTGGGGAGGGAAAAAAAAAAAATACAGTGAGTAGGAAGATGAGAGCAGCAGCCAGCCTGAGCAGCAAGCCAGACTACAGACTGACCTGAGGTCCCACCCCTGCTGAAGGATGTTGAGCAGGTTGACTCCAGGCCTGGCATTATGCGTGGCTGCCTCTGAGCTGGACAGAGCCTCGCCGTGGCAGCTCTCCAGTGGTGTGGCCACTTGTTTTCTTAGCTCTGCTACCAAAGCCTTGTGTGAGACTGGCTTGAAAACTTGTTTCGCCTCCTCGCTTTCCTCCTGAGTGCAGTCTTCTCCCTCCTGACTGCTGCTTGCAGTAGGGGAGGCCTTGGATTCTTTCCCTGAGGTATGCGGCATTGCAACGAAAGACAAATGTCAGTTGCATCACTGGCATTTTGGATAAAATACACACTCAAAATAGGGGTTTTATTGTTGCTGCAATGAAATGAACTCATTCAGAGTCATTTTTGGCCAACCTTACCGTGACACAGGGGAGTTATTTATTGGAAACAAAAGTGCATTAGCATGTGATGTTGTCCCACTTAGCTGCACTCGCCTCAGCTTAAGAAAAAAAAAGCAGTTTCCAGTGTTGAGGCAGAACACATCAGGCCTACCCGATTTCCTCTTCCCTGCAGCAGAGCGATGAGTCAGGTGGCGCTGTCTCCTCTTACGTGCCTCCAGAGACAGCAGCTTCCTCTCATACTGGACAACGTGACAGCCATGGACGGCGTCCACCTGCAGCTGCACATTCCCATTCACATTCCTGTGAGACAGAACAAGACATGTCAAAACAATGGTCGTATGATGATTTATGCACGTATCAGCAACAATTACAAAGCAGAGCAATAGTTATAAATTTCAGCTTTAACTACAGCCAGTTCGAAGAAAGATTAGTGTGGTTGAGTCGCTTGTCCAGATGTTGACGCGAGAGACAGTGATGATCCAAAGGAGGGAGGATAAATGGTGAATAATAACCGTAGCTGAAATCACCAAAACCATCTCCCTAATTTGGCCACCTAACGAATATGGAAAAATCATAGATGGGCTTAGACAGGAGCCAAATCTCCAAACAATATTGTGTAATAGTCAAAGCTGTGGTTAAAACTTGAACACCCATACTGATTCAAATAACATGAATGCACTTTGTATTACAATAACAGAGCTTTGATTCAATAAACAGGCAGTGTTTGTCTATCTTTTTCCCCATCAGTCCCAATGCCACACAGACACTGGGTGTGCATCTTATCAGCTGTATCTCTAGCCTGTCCAATCTAAAGAACAAACAAATACCACATTATTCAGCCCTGTACACAAACTGATGGAGAGATTCATTCCTTCATCCTGACCACAGTGGAAATGCTTACCTTCCATGGAAAAGTCTGTTGGCCAACATGTAGTTCATTGATGTTTTGGACTCAAGATATCCACTGAGAGAAGAGGACAATAATCAAATTAAAATAATCATAGAGGCAAGAGCTCCAATGACCCTCAACATTATTATTTGTAGCAAATGTGTGAGGCTGAGGCTTCTGTGATATGGCTATTCTGGAAGCAGCCACTGTTAAATGCATTTTAATTTCCCAGACCGCTCAATAATATGCTTTAAAAAAACTGCCATAAAATCCATGTAGCCGAGAGAGCCATGAATCTAATCATGCAAGAAATCCTCATATAGGAATATAAATTCTAAGTCCAAGAAGGGAGTTCCCCTCTAATACGGCTGCTATGATATTTCAACATAAATTCACCGTGGGGTATAAGCCTTTTTTGGAACATTATACACAAAGTTCAATAAACTCTGCAGCTACACCTTAGTCTGCTGGGTCGATTAATGACATTCGAGAGGAGTTGTATGATCTGGCTTTAAGAGCTCATTACAATCATTTAGCCTTAATACCTCATTTAAACTAAGTATTTATATAGAGTAATATTACAAACAAACACGCCTTAGGGATTGCAAGTGATCTAACTGTTCTTTCATGGCTCAGCTCACCCATAGAGCTCCCACGTCTCTGCAGTGGGGAAGATCCTAACGAAGCCTCCGCGTCTCTCATACTCTTCCTTTATCCTCCTCAGAACTTTGATCTATGGGAGTCAAATTAAATAAAAGACATGTTGTGTAAGAGTGAATGTACTTTCAGGTTGCAAAAATGTCTTGATTCAGCATAACCAAACACGTTGCGTCACACCACCTTTATTAAGGCCTCACCTCCTCAGCAGTTAAGCTCAGAGTGCTGTCTCCTTGGCCTTGTTTAGGTCCCTGCTTGTCTTTTGACCCCTCTGTTTCTGAGTTACTGGCTGATGCAGGCCTCTGCCGCTAGAGAGGTGAAGAGACAGTATCACTCCAGACTGAAAACATACACCTCTTTTCTCTTTCCAACTAAATAACGTGTCAACGGTAAAGAAATTTGAGCTCTTTAAAGCTATTTATGAGTTTAAGTATGCTTAAAGGTTGTACAAATAGCTGCAGGCCTGATATGTGTTATAATACAGTCATCTGTTTCTTACAAACAACAATCAGATCTGAAACATAATTCTCATTTTTAACTGGAATAGTACAAACTACACCTTGTGTAACAAATGATACCCTCTCCTCTCTTCTCCCTGTCACATAAATGGAGCTATTTTGTTATGCACTGACATTCCTGGCTGCCTCCCCAGCTCGCATGCACTACCAGGCTGTGATTGACAACTTTGGCATGCAGGTTGGAACTTGGGCCAGACAAAAGGGCGCAACCCCACAGGATCAAATGCAGAATTTGTCATCTAAATAGCAGGGGGATTACATTTAATTTGTCCGGCGCGGCTGGGGGGATACAAAGGCAGACAAAAAGCGAGGAGGCCTAATCCTTCTGAGAAAGCTCAGATGTTCCCCCTAATCATGGTAAAAAGAGAGGATGGCTCCCTGTGACAGTCCTGGTTTAGTGAAGGGGCATGTTTTTCTGAAAATACGTCTGAAAGTCTGAGACTCTGCACAAAAGTTTCTGAGTTTTGAGCCAAGTGGCACGCTGCAGGATTTAAAACACTTGCTCACTAAGGGCACTTTGCTAATGTAATGAGAATTCTATTAAATATAGCATTGGGAATCGATAAAAGCAGTCTGTCTGTCACTATGAAAAATAGCTAAGCCACATAATCAAATAAGCAAGAAGCAGTAAGCAATTTCTTACCAGTAATGCAACAGGCATCAGGGAATTGCAAGAGAGAAACAAGGCACAAGAAGATTAATATGTCTGAGTCAGAGGAAAACTCACCACTCTGCTGTGTGCAGCGGCTGTCGGTGCAGATGCAGGTTTCTAAGAGGCAATGGGTGAAGGCAGTGAGTTGCGGGGGAGCAACGGTATAATTGTTTAACCATTGTGAAGCCACATGCAGACAGAAATTAGAGTACATCAAAATGCAACAATGAGACTTTGTTACTGTATGTCTAAACAGACCCTTTGCACAATATAAGGTGGAGCACAAATCTGTCTGATTTAGTAATCTCCCTCCAGCAGGTCCTGCGCCAAATCTGGGTGCAGTAGTCGCATGGAGGGAGCCAAGTGCATTAGCTGTTGTGGCATCATTAAGCAACAAGGCCTAGAGAGAGCATTAGTCACTTGATTAGAAATGATAAAACAATGGGCCACAGAGTGAAGCACTAACAAAGTGATGTCACTCAAAATCTGTAATTACATTAGCAGTTGTTTTGCATTACAGTGAATTTTCCATGAGTGTAAAAGAAGATCTCAATGGCGGTGGCAGGAATGTACTGTAAGCAACAGAGAGATGGAGACAAGAATGGGAATGTTTCACAAGGAAGGGTGAATGAGTGCAACACTTGGCTTGGCTCTTTGCTCTGTGCGTGCATGTGCGTGTGCGTGTGTGTGTGTGTGTGTGTGTGTGTGAGTGCGTGAAAGCATCCAGTACCTGTGTTCTTTGTGCTGCTGGGAGTTTGTGGCTGGGGTCCAGGGTGACTCGGTCAGAGCGTGGCTGTCTCGATAGGGGGTCCTGACACACAAAGCCTTTGGGAACATAAAGAGCCATAAAGAGATATATTAATGACATCAGGTCTTAAATATGTTACTCGTTCCCCTGACCCAATGTAACCCAATTTCCCCTCGGGGATCAATAATTCTGATTCTGACCTTCACACATTGCATCAGATATTCAACATTAGTGCAAGAAACCCAAGTAGAGTCAGAGACCCGGGGGCAATAAATTATATGTAAATCAGGAATACTGTTAAAAAAATCAAGCAAAATCAAAGGCATAATATTTGCTTTCAGAAATTTTTGGTCAGAAAACTGTTGGCAAATACAACCACAACTCCCTGATGTAAACCACTGACATTTCTTAAAGGAATAGTTTCACATTCTTGCCAAGAGTTAGATGACAAAATCAATCCAACTCTCACATCCGTCTGATAAATATAAAGTCACATCCAGCAGCTGGTTAGCTTAGCTTAGCATAAAGACTGGAAACAAGGGGGAAAAACTAGCTAGGTTGAATTAAAAAAGACAAAAACTGCCTTCCAGATCTTAGAAAGCTCAGTAATTAACAAGCATTGTCTAATCTGTTTTGTCTCTCTTCAAAAACCAAAGTGCATAAAAAACAATTTGATGTTTTATAGGGAAACTTGTATCAGACTATTTCTTGTCTCTGGGCAGCTTTTAAACCTCATAAAATAAAAAGTGCAATTTATAAACTTAACTTTTTGCACAAATTTAAGAAGAACAGATAATGTTGATAAAGTGAACTTTGGAGGTGCTGATAGGTGTATTTAATAACTGCTGAACAGAGTCAGCCTAACTGTTTCCCCTTGTTACCAGTCATTATGCTAAGCTAAGCTAACCAGATGCTAGCTGCAGCCTACTGCCAGACAGCAAAAAACATACATATGAAAAAAATGTTGGACTATTCCTTTAATTTAATCAGGGAGAGAGCACATATTTTCTTAAGGTGACGCTCTATTTTGGATTTATACAACACCACATATTTACATTGTAGTGCATTGTAGCGATAGTTGATAAGGGTGGGGAAAAATGTTTGTGATTCAGATTTCCCACTAAGATGTTCCCACCCAGTCAATAAGATTTAAGTCCATGATCTTCTGTTTATAAATTCCCACACTTCCTCGAGCTAACTGGTGGTAAAAGTGAAATGTTAAAGAAATATGCTTATGCTGTATCTTGCAGTCACACTTCAGTGAAATCAGGTCTATTGACAGCGTGGAGCTTGAGGCTATTTGTACTACTTCATCTGAGCCGTCAGGTAAGAATCAACCTTCTGCCATGCTCTTGCCTAAACACAGCAATTATTACAAACACGGGCGACACGCAGCTGACAGCTACACACAGGCGGAAAATGAATGCTAATGGAATGCTGTCATTATTTACAGGTCTGGGATGCAGTCCAAGTGTTATCAGCCAACAGCGACTTAGCTTGTTTGGTACATAGTAGATGTGCTGTGTTTTACATGCCACTGCTCATTTTCCCCAGATCTGCAGGAACGTCTCAGTCCAAAGATAACTGGCAATTTATGACTCTACTCTTTCATTTAATGGGCCGGAGGGGAGGGTTTCAAGCTACAGCATGGCCCAGGCTGAGACACACATGCTTATGTGCACTCACACACACACACACACACACACACACAATAGCCATTCCTTTAATATCATTAGGCTAGGACCACAGATAGAAGTAATGGTTCACTGTCAGTTTAGTTAAACATCTGCTAAACAGACGGCTTCATCTATCCTTTGAAGAATAAATCAGAGGATTAGGAAGGGATAATTAATTAAGAGATGCTAGAAGTTTGGTCGGTTTTGATCTCAGATGTCATCTACTAGGATAAAGACATGCTTTCAGACTAAATGTGGTGGGGAGGGGATGGATTTCTTCTTGGTTTAAAGTCGCATATCCCTAAAAGTTTTAAGCTCTCATAAGTGAGAATTCAATAATTATGAGGAGAAGAGACATCTTATTGCCTATTGCAAACACTGTTGTGTAAACAATGTTTATCTCTGCCTTGGGCCAGGCATTTTTTATTTCTTCATACTAAAGATTGCTTTAGTTTGACATGTCAGATCCAGTTTCTCCAGAAAGCTTAAGGACTACAATAAAAATAACTAAGGCCTCTGTTGACAACTTTGTCCGCAAGTCATTTACTGTTAATTAATGAAGCCTGCGGTTTATTCTCTCAACACTGGAGCTCCCATTATGGAGCCTCACAGCTATTTTCTGCAGTTTGCACAAACTCAACGAGTGGAATGTCGGAAAACACTAAGCATTTAAAAGCACATTAAACAATAGACGACTGTCTCCACCTGGTTGAAACCTGCTGGTTACAAGAAATGCCAAAAGCATCTGCACATTAGGAGTGAGACTAGTGAAGAAAATATAACATAATTACAGCACTTTTCATTTTATATCGGCTTCTCCAATAGCAACATATTTATCCCAATTATACAATTTTGAGATGAAGAAATGGGTTGAGTTGTACCTCAAAGCAAAACATTTAATATTTTACTCATCATTTCTTTTATGCGCTCAAATATATCAAATATGAGTAATCCAAAATTACTCCAAAAATCCTAATTTCTGGCATAAATGAGTTATGAATATGATTTATGATCTACCCAAAGTTATTAGAAATGATTGACTCTCCTGCTGAAATCCAGATGTTTCAGCTTAATTTTACATTCATAATTGCATTAATGGATTATTTTCAAATGTATGTATTCATAATTATACAAAGTTGTGGTTAAACTAATACTTTTGTATGACTTTTCTTGTGTTGTATTTACCCAGTAATTAAAATATAGAATCTAAAGGTTCATCTCTCAGACTTTAAAGGTTTCTATAGGTTTGATATACCTTATTTTTTACCCATTTCTTTAGTGAATGTAGTAGCTTTAAACATGAACTTACAAGCTGTTAGTTTGTATTAACTGAATGTCTATGAAGTGCAATCACTTCAAGTGAACTTTGGAATCAAACAGAATCTGCATTTGCTTATTGTTTCAGCATGTACTCACCCACAAGTGAAAACATGTCTGCAATCATGCTGGCCTTTATCTTCAGATCCAAGGGTGCATCACTGTAAATAAGTCAATTAAAAAATAATAACAACAAAGAAAAATTACAACACATTCACATGCGAAGGGCAGAGCAAAATGAGCTCACTGCCATAAGAACATACGGATTTGTTCGGCCACATTTGGGTTACATCTGTAGCCTGAAAGTATTTTTCTCAAACTAAGTGTGACTTTAACTGCTATTCCACTCACTGTGGCACTTTAGTTGAAAGAGATTTTAGGAATATTTTTGTTTTACTTTGACCTCACCCAGGTTGCAAATTTTAAGATGTTTGTTAAATGTTTTTTTGTTGCTTAGTAAAACAATGATTACAGTTAGAGATCCTCCTAAAACAACAAAATCAAGACTCAAATTATTAAAACAGCGTCACTCACCAGGCCAGGGAGGGAGAGAGATTCACTTCTAACAACCAGGGTTTGAGGTTGGAGTCAATGAGCACATCGAAACCATAGAGCTCTACAGAGGGAAACAAAAATTGAATCAAGGGGAAAATCGGGAAATTCTGTAGAGAAAAGCAGAAATAGACACCTCAGAGTTCAGCTTAGTGAAAGTGAAGGGTGTGAGGGATATCAAAGTCACAACAGTTTTTATCATAGCCCCATTGTGTGGCATTTCGCAACATGGCCTATTACTTTCTGCTACTGATTACAGGCATGTTGTGTACTCAGTCACTCAAGAAACATTCACCAAAGCCTGCTACTGAGGGATTGGCTCAATTACATTAACTAAGTACATACACATTTCAACTGTCATGAAGTTGCTTACGCAAGACAGAAGATCAGAAACATGCTGTGGCTGTGATTTTTTTCAAACATAAAGGCTTAGATCATTTTCTCATGACGGGGAAGGTTAAGCAGTATACATTCTGTCATTACAAATTAACGTGAAGAGTGCGTGCTAATAGGTACCAGAAAAAGCTTCACCCTCCATCATAAAGGTCATATCTAGTCCAACTGGGGTAATAATGTATGAACTCCACAAGTAAAAAAGCTGGAGATGTGACATTGTGTCCCAAGAGGCTGAAACCTGGGGAATTAAAAAGGCCTGAAGCCATATATTGTATATATTTCACTCCAGTAATAGCTTAGCACTGAGTGACACAATAAAAGCCTTTACAAAGTGGTCAGAAAGTTCTCTGTGTTGTAAGAATCCCAGTTTTCCCACTCGTTTCCCTGACTGATATACAGCTCCCTGTGACAGAGTCGGCCTGCGTGCCTGATGAAAGCCCCCAAACTGCTCTGGGGAGTGTCACCCTGTAAGCCAACGACCCGCCGGCCCCAGCAGCAGCAGCAGCGTGCAGGGAAACCACAGCAGTTTACAGACACAGGGCAAATCACAGCCATAGAGCCGGAGCAAAAAAATCCTTCTAATGGCACTTCAAAAGAAAAGACTGTGTCGAGAATAGGCCGGAGGGGGTTGGGGGGGGTGGGTTTTCAAAGCTGCCATAACCGGCACTGTTTGTTCAGGCATCTCAGGTCAGTGCCAGTGTTAAGCATACAAAAGCATGACAGCGAGAAATGGCTTGATAGTGCTCTTAGTTGAATAATGGTAGGCTGAGTAATCCTAGTTTAACGTGAGCTAAATTTATTAAGTTGTACATTATTGTGGTAAAACAAAATCTCAACCCTGACCCCATCTCTGTTAAATCATGACTTTGTTTTGTTAGAATGAATCTCTTAACTCTAAATATAAATGCTTCAACATCAGCAGTGGAGCAGTTAGTTCTCCGGAGTAAAAGTCCTTAAATCGTTTCTGTAAAGCCTTAAGACGGACTGATGTGGTGACCGTACAGGATGCTGCACAGACATGAGTTGAGGTTTGAGTTAGATAAACTTAATATTGATAAGGATGAATGAGATGTAAAATGGAGCCGTACAAAGAAGATGTAAGTGTGTGCCTATTCTGATTATTGCAGTTATTAATTTTGCACATCTGTCCTGACAAAAGATGTGAAACGTACCTGTTTTCACCCTCGTGCCCAAATGTAAAATCTTAGTAGAGACCTTCAGTCATTGTCTCTCATCCTCTCCACAGATATTATATATGGATTTTATGCAAAATATACAGTAGATAAAAGAGTTGGTGTGATTTTGCACATGATGCAATTGTGGGTGTGAGTTCTGGCAGACTGGCACTAAGGCAAACTAAGATAACCGTGGATTGTTTTACTCTTGAATACTTGATGTGTCTCCCTTCAAAGAAATAAGATATGCAGATATGGACTCTATATCGCTAATTTAAAATTTCACAGTGGCTTCATCGCTGGCAAACATTCTCCTTAACTATCTGTGGACACCTCCTCACCCCACCCCCCCACCTTACTCATAGCACTGCCCTTGCTGGAAAAAGAGAAACACCTATGCACAGCGCTGTTGAAATATTCTTTCTCATTGTGTATTTCTAGCTGTCACCACTATTCGTATTGCTAGTGTAGACCCATGTTGTGCTGAGTGCTGTTGCAAAAAAGGAACAAAGTTCAATAAACATACTTGGGGAAAAAAAAAGGTTAGGGTTGAGCCATGAGCACAGAGTCTGGATCTTTTGTCCACTTTTGGCGAATACAGTATAATGTTTGAATAACCAGAATAACAACGAGTGGAGATACATAAAAATTGCCATGAGTGAATTACAAGCTACCAGCAGATAATCAGATAGTTTTGAACTGGTCTAATGCTTGGGCAAACCTGCGTGAGAAAGCAATGTTGGTGACTAAGGTGCTATGAAAGGAGCACAGAGGCCAGTTTCACTCATAATACGGAGCACTATCCAGCCTGTGAAAACAGTTACCTGATGATGTGGGCTTGGAAACTACAAATCTATAACAGATATCCTGTGTAACAAAATTGGGGCACACAGTTTGAAAGACATGGGCATTAACCAGACAGGGAGACTCTAACAAAAGGTGCTATCAAATTGCATTAAAAGAAATGTGGGATCCAGGGATTTTCCAGGCTGCTGCAGTGGATCCCACAGCTTTATGGAGGTGGAATGTTAAAATAGCTGAGTTTCTTTTTTAAGATTATAAGATTCTCTTGTAACATTTAATATATGTCTTTTCTTACATGGTTTCGTTATCTACATTAAGTGACGAAAAGGCACACGCAAGTTTGTTCATTGGGCTGAATAACATGAATCAGGAGCTTAAAATATGCCAGCATCATGAGGTTGAAATTGGTGTAACTGCAAACTATATTTACATGATGGAGCTGAACAGAGTCTGTCATACACCACTGAGCCAAGACCTGCAACTGAAGCTGCCACTGCCATCTTTAACTTCAACTTCTGAGGATGGACCAGACCCCCACTGCTAACAGTGCTCGCTTCTGCAGAGCGCTAGGATTTCATTTTTCCACTTGCAGGCTTATCCCACTCTATCCACTTCTGCATAGAAACCCACACCCAGATCGAGGCTCTAAAAGAGAGATGGAGAGTGTGTGTGTGTGTGTGTGTGTGTGTGTCATAAAACATTATGAATTAGTCTTGGGGAACGGAGTGCTGGAATAAACGGGGTTGAGCCTGCAGTGCCTCACCAGTGGCACCAAAACAACAAGGGAAAATGGGGAGGTGTTACTCCGCCTCACCAGCCCCCGACAAGCAGACTCCATGTGCCGCGCATTTTCCCCCAATTAGGAGCAGACGCCGCTCCTGCCCCATGAGTCTGCCGAGCCACTCGCTGCTAGACACGTTTGTTCTATGGCTCGACCGCTGCCGGGGGAGCGCTGGTAAATGTGACCGCAGGGAGGCCACAACAAGCATCACAGACAAGGAGAGGAGAGGCAGCGAACATCCACATCACACCCATTAAAGAGGGAGGGAGGGAGAGAAAAGACAGAGAAAAGGGATGATGAAGAGCCTTTTATTTTGTTATTGGATGGGCGCTGCTGGAAACTTTGCCACAAGAGACAAACGCCCAAAAACAATGATCTCCTCACCCTGGCCATGCAGCCTGTTGGCCCACAACAACAACAGCGACATAAAGTATTTCCTTTATGTGTTTTCCCCCATAGCCGAAGAAAATTGAATTACTTTTGCATCATTCTGAGATAAATTATTGCTGTTTAACTGCTGTTGCAGGGAGCAGCTTGGAGCCACAATCATGAAAACACTCTGAGGACAACAAATTAAAGTTACAGTTAACACTCCATAGCCTTATTATGACAATGGGGTCCAATCCATTAGTCACTCTTAAAAAGATTCTGAATTATACAGCAGCCTAACTGTCATCACAGGCACACCAGCACTGGGCTGCAGTGATGTGTGGGAGTGTCTGACAAATGTAAAACAGGGAGAGTGGTTCACAGACGAGGGATCCAACCACACTCAGCACTTAATGAGGGACGTTCAGTGGAACACAGGACCAGTAAGTGGAATGTTTTGTGTGTAATAAAATAGGCCTTTGGCTTGGCTAATCAGATCTTAGTCAAAACATCTCGTAATCAGCATCCCTCAGCAAAAAAGTCTGTCCATTAATCACACAGCAGCGGTAAGGAGCTGCATGGGTGGCATTTTCTCCCCACAGACACACACTCACACACACACTTCTTACCAATGTAAAAACTAAAAAAAAAAATCTGTTGTTTTTATTTCTTCCCACATGAGACATTAAGGAGCTATAAAAAGATTTTGTTACAGCATGCCCATTTAGATACGGATGTGCAATTTGAGCAAAGGGAAGAAATCCCATTTGAAAACAATAAACATTGTATTAAAGTCATTAATAGACATTAAAATTGCAGGGAACAATTTGCAGTAAATTAAGATTATAATGTGCTTTATGATCTTGCATGGCTTCCTTCCAAACAAGCCAGAGAAAGTACAAAAACTCTAAACAATGGCTGCTTTTATCGGCACATTAACTGCCTTCACACGCATGCATTCCCTGCCCTGCATTCTGATGCTTTACCTGTTTACTATTACATGCAGCTGCGAGGCCCAGTATGAATACCGGGTGTATTGTAGGTCGCAGGAAGAGTCGGGGAGCAGTAAGAAGTGCAATAAAAGGAGAAAGGTAGCTGATGCTGACAACAAGACAGCTGACGAAGGACGAGAAAAAGATATGATACTGGACCCCCTGATTTTTAGAGAAACCTGTGTGTTCTTAAAACTCATGCTCAACACTGGTTCCTACATGTCTTTGTATTTATACTATCCATACATACACACACACACGCACAGGGAGTTTGCATGCAACACGACCACACCGAGCGTGGCAGATCAACAGAGAGAGGATGAGGGTGGTCCTCTGGAACCGTCCCTGTCTCTCTCTCTGGAAACTTAATCCTGTGGAGAGACTATGAATGCTGTAATTAACTTGCTTGGGGCCATCTGAAGACAACAAAATTACACTAAATTCAATAGTAAACTGATATGTCTGAAGTAGGGTAATGGGCATGTTCACGGCAGACCACAGTGTATTATATATCCTAGTAAAAGGTGTAGTACCTAATTACCTTTGTAATACACAATGGCATTGCTGTAGTATCTGTGTCTGTACACGTCTCTATAGGCTTATGTATAAGATTTCAACGTCATTGTATATTCAAACACCCTGAAGCTAAAGTCATTATTTTGTTCATTGTAGAGCCAAATTAAAAAAAGAAAATCACAATGTACGACACAAAAGATGGCACCAGTGAAGCATCATCAGTGGACTTGAGTGGCCTTTTATATGTTCTTAGGCTTTGTCTCTTCATTTTTAGATTTGACTCTATATTTGCTATTTTACCCTGAATATATATCAGTAGATTTTGTTCATGCAGAAGCAAAAGTGTCTTAATAATTATTCACAAAATATTTATTGGATGTGCATCAGAATGCACATACAAGTATGTCAAAAAGTTACATGATACCACATAATTTTTCATTAAGAATTTTGATGAGTGGGACACAGAGACAGAGGAAGGGCCAAGTTAATGCTTTATAAGTAACAAGTAAGTCTCATGTCTTTGCACTCGAGTCCCAGGTCAAGACTGACAAGATTCGAGCCCTAAATGAGTGAGAATGTGCTCTTTATCAAATGCAATGGCATTTTAGCAGCAGAACCTTGATTTGAACCTGTTCTTTGTACAACTTCAGATGTTGAATGAAATTTGAAGTTGTTGTGTCTCAGTCTGTGATCTCTGACCTGAACATTTTGCAGTTAAATGTTGTGAGAGTGGTTTAAACAAATTTGAGTGTCTGGAGAGTTAAGTGTAGACTTTCTGTAAATTATTGGGGTTCACGGAAGTTGATTCAGGAAATGAAAACAAATAACTTATTCAAGGGACACTTGAATATCAGTCTTTTTGATCTTTTAGCTCGGGGGAAGGTACCAAAAATTTTTAAGTCATAAGGTTCAAGTACAAGTGACGCCACAAGTCACTGGTGTTAAAGTTTAAGTTGAGTTGCAAGTCTGTTTTTGTTTTTGTAAAACCAGTTTAATGTCATAAAATCTCAAGTCCACATCTCTGCATAAGAGATGAACAAATATCCCAGGAAGAAGAGAATGAATGGGAGTAAGAGCAACCTTGTTTTTCCATTCCTGTTTTCACTCTCACCCCAGAGATATGTGTCATCTGGTTGTTTGTTCATGTCAATCACGTGTGTGTGAGAGCCAGGTTGAGGCTTGGTAAGCCACATTTTCCTGTAAGTACCTGCATGGTCACCATTCACACCCTGGGCTAATGCGGTTCTTCAACCTAGCAGCGATACTCAGGGTGCAGATAGCATCTTCATGCAGGCGATTGTCTGATGGTGTAAATACAGCCCAAACAACCACCAATAAGGGGGTCTATTATGTCTACAGAAGCCTGTCACAACTGCAAAGCTCTTTATTTTTCTAACATCCAAGAGGTGAAAGAGAGTGTGAGCAGGAGAGGGAGAATTCTAAACAAACAGAAACTGCGAGACAAGAGGAAAAAGAGAGCGAAACAGAGACAGCGGTGCTGAAGGAGGCTTTGGCTGATGTGCTCGCTTTCAAACCCCAAATCTCAGAGAGACTGCCAGACAGAGGGAGAGAGCACAGACAATTAATGCCAACACTAACATGGGTAATGGCTCCAAAATGGAGTTCACACAAGCCCGCTGCTAAGCAGGAACGGCCAAGAAAGCAGTCAGCCTAAATCAGGCAGACCTGAATGGCAACAGAGAGGAGGAAGCGAATTCCTGCCTCAGTCAATAGGCCCTCCACGACCCGGCAGCCGCTCAGAGGGCAGCAACAGGCAGGAAGGCTCCACACTGATGAATGTCTCCAATCTCAGCTCGGCTCAGAGGAGAAATAGTATAGAGGAACTACTGGACAATGAATATGAAACTGAAAGGAAATGTGAGGGGTGTGGTGGTGTGTGTATGATTGAGTATGTGTGAGTGTATCTGGACTGCAGGAGAGAAAAAAAAAAAAAAAAAAAGAAGAAAAATATTTCTGGGGGTCAGGTTTCATTTAAAGGAAATTATTATGAAAACTGTGAATTTCAAGCATTTTTGTTGACCTGCACGGCTTGTTTTACTACTGATGCTCTCAATCTGCAAACTAGCCATAAGCATTTAAATGAGTGCAGATATGAAATGACTGTATTTGTGTTCACTGGGTCACCCAGGTTGCTAGCACCTATACTAAGACTGGGTGCTTACTGCAGCAGCCCAAGTTCAGTTGTAGCCAGAGCTCTTTGCTGCATGCCATCACCTTTTTCATTCTCCTATGTCTCTTGTTTCTCTCTGGCTGTCACTATCAAAATAAAAAGGTCCTCCTCCCTCCAGAAAATGTATGAAAAAACATTTTATAATAGGAATATGAAATGATTACCGAAGCAGTTTGTCTTGTGGGGAACATACATCTTGCAGGCAGTGGCTATCTGTAGCTCAGCACTCAGCACAGCTTTGATGATGAGGTCCTCCACCTGTCTCATCAGCACTAGAAGAGACAAATTAAGAGATGATTCTTCTGTAATATTCAAGAATAGCACTAAGAGAGTTCTGATCTGATCTGAGGTAAAAGAACAAAGCATAGGTTCAGATATTCAACTGCAAACTGGGTCAGTTTTGCTTTACATTATCTCTGCACTGCATTCAAACAAAAAAAGGAAAAGGTGAAAAGGACGAGAAAGGGGGAAAAAAAGTGAAGGTTTCACTCACATGTGGTGTCCTTCCCCTCCTGCTTCAAATACCTCAACACTGCACTCATACTCCACTTGTTCCCATAATCTTCAACTTCAGGGTCATCGCAGCTAAAAAAAGAAAGAAAGGCACTTCAAGCACTTATGTTACAATAAATGTATAGTTCAATCCAGCTTCCAGTAACAGATCCACACCCAGTGTATGTCATGACTGATGAAAGTTACCTGACATAATCACTGCTCTTTTTGTTCAAGCTGTAGTTCGTGAGATGCATGAACGTGTTCTTAATGTTCTTTGAAGCCCGGTCATACTTGACTGTGGCAAACCTGGAGACAGAGAATGTTTATTTGTACAGGAGGAAAAAAAAAAGAGCCTTAACTTGCAATCCAACAGTTTCACTACATATCTATCTGCCATAATGGCCACATTCATGCAGCTGACACCTGACTGAATGATAGGGGCACTTGGGAGAGAGATTAGTTTCTGGCAACATTTGAGAGGAGTGGATGCCACATGTGCAATAATGAGAATTCCTTGGCACGCACTGTGTACCTGAATACCAACACAACCCGAAGGAATGTCAAAAGATAAAAGTGGGATTCAGAATTCGGCCATGATTTATTGCTCGCAGTTGATTATCAAGCCAGCAAACAAGAGGGCGGTGGCACTCTGTTTCCAGCACGTACCTCTATCAGACCAAACTGAGGAGCCAGTCGTTCCATAAATCATCTACCCTCTCCTGACCTCCCCATGCCTGATAATAGCCTCCTCTTGGATTAATGAATTATCCTTTCTCTAAATACCATCATCCAATAAAAGCAGTGCAATTACACCAAGACACAATCAGCAACGTTTAATGTGCACATCCTACAAGTGGAACAATAGAGCGCTTTGTTTCTAAGTCACCACATACAACACCCACAGCACACAGGGGTTAAGGCTGCCCTCTTGTGGTGATCTCCAGTAGATATGAACCAGGCAGTGCCTACAGCTGAAAAACTGTTACAAGCCACCTTATGGAATTAGTGCTTATTACTCATAATAAACAAATACAGAGATCATTAACTGCTCAAACTCCAGTGTGTAAAATACAAACATTAGTCAGTTATTCTCAATCTGGATATTTTTTTAAAAAACTCTTCACATTCAGGGCTTTAAAGGAGTGATGCATTCCTTAGAGCCTTCTAGTTTGTACTGTACATTTGATGTTAAATGTCAATATTTGTTTTTGCCCCAAAGAAGATCAGTGTAGTGTCAGAAGATCATTATCCCCATGTCCCTAAAACTGAAACAACACACACACAGCTCACCTCGCCAGGCCCTCCTCATACACATAGATTAGGAGCGGATCGTATGATGTCACCAACACGTACAGCCGCACGTCAAACTTAAATTCTGTGGAAAAAAAACACACATTTATTATTAATAATATTGTCAACACAATGCTTACAAATCAATGGTAAGTGATAGAGAATAACTTACCGTCTATCAGCAGTGGGTTGTTAATGTAACGAGACACCAAGATGTTTTCATCCATTGAAATCTGATTTGGCTGCAGACGACAAACAGAAAACACAGCAATAATTTGCAACTTTACTCACATTCAAACCAGAGCTGCAACAATTAGATGATCTACAAGAATAAATTGTCAGCTATTTTGATAATTGATTTGATCATCTATTAATTGTCTGGGGTTTTTTTTAGCTTTTCCAGCAAGAATATCATATTTGCTGGTACCAGCTTCTTGAATGTCAAGATTTGCCGCTTTACTTTAGTCATTAATGACAGTAAAAGAAGAGTTTTTGGGTCCTGGATTGTTAATCAGACAAAAGAGGCAATTTGAAGACATTAGAGACCGAAAGATTAATCAGTTAATTGTTACAATAACCTGCAGATTAATCAGGAATGAAAATAAACTCAGGTTGCTGGATAATTGCAGCCTCACAAACTCAACCAACATCTGTCAGTAACAAAGTATGAACAGCATTGGCATCGGCAAATTTCCTTTCTTTTCACAGCAATCCAGCAGTTAATCATTTATATACAACTGCATTAAATACCAAATTCCACATAGATTAAGTGACACTGCTGCTAAACATTAACTTCAAAGAATCATCAGATCGAGAAAAGACTGCAATGACACCGGCCATAGCAGGTCACTGTTAAATAACAGCCTATAAAAACACAATCTGGTGGTGGGAGATGGGTCATTTATGAGGCTGAAATGTGTTGCAGGTGGCGAAGTTCAGACGAGATGGAACGGGGGTGGGTGGGGGGTGGGCGGGGTAACTTCAGTGCTGGCTACAGTTCAGAGAAAAGCTGAACAAAAAAAAAAACAAAAAAAACAAAAAAAACAAAATGAACGTATTTCTTTTTTCTCTCCAAATATCACTCTGACATTCTTTCCACTGACTGTTTCATAAAAATGCCTGAGAAGAAGAAGAATCGTGCATATGTTTTCCAAGAGTGAGAACCTTGTTGAGCTCCTCCAAAAGCCAGGGCCACAGAAAAGTGTGATTTACTCCACACTTAATGTCTGAAACTTGGGTTGATACTTATTTCAAAGACAGCTGGATCTGTACAACCCCCCTAAATGACTGTTTCACACAGTATTTTAAGTCAGTCAGTTATTTAAGTCAGTATACTTATGGTTAACTCCCTCTAGATTTTTCATTAATGTGAATCAGGGTTAATGCATGAATCAGAGGGGACTTTTCACACACACACACATACACACACACACCAAAAAAACTGATAAGCTGTTTTTCTCCTCTTTTACTCTTTGCAAACCTAAGCTAACCATCTGCAGGCTGTAGCTTCAAAGTAATTCTGCACACATGTGAGTGGTATCAATCTTCTCACCTCACTCTGAGCAAGACAGCAAATAAGCTTATCTAACAAAACGTGAAACTTTTCATTTAACACACAGCATTACTCACACAGATCTTGCAAAGAACAAGCAAAGATAGTGGCAGAGTCAGAAGGTTTTTTTCCCCACTACAAACACAGTTACAACCAAAAAAGCACTGCAGAACATCACTTTTTAATGGACTAATCCCTCATCTTTACAAACACATTCACGTCAACATCAAACAGGAGTTATTTCAGGTCCCAGCGTCAGTCTGAAAGAAGCAGTAGTGCAGCTATTACCAACTTCACCAGGGATTGTGAAAAAGAAAAGAAAAGAAAAAGTACATTTTGGTTAAACAAAATTATTATTGGACAGGAACGTTCATTCCTCTTGATGAAACATTTCATAAGAAGAGTTTGGGAGAAATCCAAAATAAAAAAAGATAAAAAATCAATTATTCAACTGAATCATTGTAACCACAAGTCCACTTACTTGTTTTTTCAGTTATCTGCTTGAATTATTGATATTAATTCATTAACAGTTATTTAGGTCAATTGTCAAGCAAAAAAGCCAAACATTCTCTTGTGTAAAGTCTCTAAAATATGAGGATTTTCCTAATTTTACGTCATGGTAAGCAGTTTATCTTTTAGTTTTTAGACTGTTGATCAAATAAGTGATGTTTTTTACTACTACTTTATGATGTTTTATAGAAGAGACAAAAATCAATTATCTAAGAAAATAATGGGCATATTAAATAAAAATGAAAATAATTAGTTACCACACTTGCATCTCTTAAGGTCTCTAGAAAATCCTTAAAAGAAACAATCTGAGATGAAAGAAGAACTTTTAAGGTAAACTGAGGACACTGCCTGTGATGAGGTGTCACCACAGTGCGACGCTCGAGCCAAAGAGGCTGGGAATGGATGTATCAGGGAGTGAGAGCTCCAGTGTGCAAAAGCACTCACATTGCTGACCAAGTAGATGCCTCGTCCTCTTGAAGATGCTACTGGTTTAATAATCCATGGGCCCTTGTCCTTGGCAAAACAATCTGAGATTGAGGCAGGAATGATATAAACAGATTTAGGCAGAAAAAAAGAAATATAATGTATATGTTTGGAATGATTCGAAACATGTAAAGACAAAAAGGATAAAGTGTCTTACTGCAGAATTCCTGGTACTCAGAGGGAAGCACAAAAGTCTGAGGAACGATATGGAAGTTTTTGAAGCCATGAGTCTGCTGCATTCGCTGGATGTTTTTATACAGGCGGTCTTTGCGTGTTAATTCATATGACCTGGAAACGAACAAAGCATCCAGTTTTAAAAACACTCTACAGCTCTGACACCGACTGAGCAAAAATAAATGCACACATAACAGCAATAGATCGCCCTCTGCCTGACAGTGTGATTCATTTCATCTTTCAGAGAGGCGCCAGTCCAAGCTAAATGCTCTGCAGTGGAAGCCAACAAACACACTGGCTGATCTGTCGGACTCAGAACAGCTCGCTTGCGATATTTATAACACAGGAAACGGTGGCAATACACTCATGCATTTGAGCACTCTTTCATACCTGGGAAAGTGGTTGACCTTCTGGAAGTCTTGAAGGCTGCGTAGTATGTAAGGCTTGAGGTGAGATCCTGTCCACATGAGGTTAAAGTCATTACTGTTTGGGTGAACCTGAAAAACAGACAGAGTAACTGGCTTCAAATGACAGAATGGATCGAACCGATTAGATTCAGCACGCACAGAGAAAATGATCTTTACAAAGGGATCATAAAAAAAACAAAGCATAAAAACCAAGCAGAGCCAATGCTGGTTATGGTGAAGACGCTCTGTAGAGTTTCCAGTCACCAAAAGCACCTTTATATTCAGATGTCCATCACATATGATGGCTCAGTTGAATTGAATTTAAGGAGCAGATCAGACACTCCTCTCCACTACCATCAACATGGAGAAATCCTGTCCGCTCTTTAGACATTATCTCAAAGAGGAAGGCCAACTCGCGGGTTTTCATCACCCATGTATTAATCTATCAGTTTTTGTTTTGTTTTTATTCCAACAATTCGTTAGGAGGTTGGGTTCACATGGCCGCTCTGTGTCTAGGGGGGCGCCAGATGTTTGTAATAAAGGCTTATTAAAGCTTGGCTCTGTCGCGGCTGTGGTAGACACTCGTCTGCCTTTGATGATGGGTTAGCGGGAGTCAAGAAGCATTGAAATGAAATAAAAAGGGAATTAATTGTAACTGCTTGGAAAGAGCAATAGCAGGGATTGTGTGCCCTCGTGAAACAGGATTAATGCTCTTGAGGTCATTTAGTTTTTTTTCCATGGGTGCATTCCCGGGCTTTGACATCGGCATTATCAGTCAAAGGAAATTAAAACAGCCCTAAAATCTCTTATCCTACACAGCACAGAAGTTTATAAACAGCTTGTGTAGCCAAAAAAACAATGCATGTTTATAAGGTTTAGGCTATTCTTTCAAATTTGCATGATTTAGTGGAAAACATTACCTCATGGAATCCATGATTGGTGAGTAGTCCTCGTACCAGGCGGCTCTCTGTGCGTACAATCTTGAAGGCCATATGATATTGCTCTACTCAAATGAAACACATAAGACAACAAAATATCCTTATTTTCCAACCAACTAAAGGCTCCAAGTTTTAAATCTGCTTTTATTATTACTCTTCTTGAAGTAATTTCGTAGCTTTAAAAAACTGCATTGTACCTGCAGTGGAGCTGAGATTATCATCTTTAGAAACAGCAGCTTCAGGAAAAAACAGGAGAACCGGGATGGTCTTGCTAAGGCCACTCCAGGCAACGCAGGGATGGTCTCTAACGGACGAGCGATAAGATGATACAAAGTTAGAGTTAGAGGCAAATTTTCGAAATGCTCTCAAAAGTAAAGTAGGCCAGTCAAAAACCAAATAATCTGCAGAAATAAACATTGCACACAGAGTAAAACCTCTCGGGAACATTATCCTAGGGATGCACTCTTGGGTGAAAATCTCCCGTATGGCTTCGAATTTGCCTGCATGGGTGGTTTACCTAATGCTGAGGGAATGTATCCTGACAAGGTGTTTGTTTCAGTCAGGCAGATAGAGACAGAACCACACACAGTTTAAGGAGGCGCTGGGCAATAACAAACCCATATACCGACTGTATTAACAAACATCCTCGTAAAACTGCAGACTTTCTGATAGTGCCAGACACAGCTTGCTTATCGGGGGGCTAAAAATAAGATAAGATGGCATAAAGATGGAGTACAACTCAATCAGGCATGAACAGTCATGATAAGGGGGAGAAGCATGTAAACAATTGCTGCCCCTAGCTTAAGTATCCAGGTATTTTGGAAAATATGGCAGATATTTTTTTTCTCACTGTGATGGCCTTGTTGCACAACCTTTAACAAGGTATTTTGATCATATCTATCTGTTGTTTACTTTTAATGTAATCCAACACCAAGACAAGTGAAATACCATCAAACAGGATGTAAAAGTTCTTAAAAAACAGCAAAATTATTGGCAGCACAGTAATATTTTTATTAAAATATGGCCATTTAAGTTGCTAATATTTTTTAAATATGCAGATGCATTATTGGTTTTAAAAATAAAATAAGGTCCTGCTCCTTTTGTACCGTCACAATTGACAAAGAGAAGCTCTGCTTAGTACTTTACGAGTAACATTTGATTAGAATGGAGTTCTTACCGATGAGAGAGACAGAGACTTAACAACATTTGGTGCATTTTGAAATATGGAAATCTCTATTTGATAGACAAGAGTGCCGAAACTATTTTTCTTATACTCATATTCCCTTTATATTCATCAAATATATTAATAGTCTTATCTAAAAAGCAAAGTTTTTTCAAGCCTCTATGTTGCTAAAGAACAATAAGTCTCAATAAGTGCTGCATTCTCTTGGTTTTCATACATGCACTATAATAAAAGGTTACGTATATATTTCAATGTGTGTATCTTCATGGTGCCCTCTGTATTTGTCCATGACTTTACATATTGTTGTTCTCTGCATTTTTAGGATTGTCAGCACTGGTTACCCGGGGGTTAAACCTTAATACTTGGCAGTTCAAACTAATTCAGGAGTTGTAAATTAAGCCAAAAGCCTGTTGCACACTGGCTCTCAGTAAAGTATAACTAAGTATAGCTTAAGAGGGAATTAGTTGGGAGAGACCAGATAACATAGAACAACTGTTACAGCTATGGTCTGAAGCTGGGTGTCTTCCTCTCTCTTTCAGTTAAACTTTCATCAATTATGCAAAATGAAAGCTAGCTGAAGGCTAAATGTATCTTGGTATAAATTATTAAACAGCACTCAGGAAATTTTGTATATACCGCATAGATTACATTACACATTCAATAAAACTATGGCGAGTTGCAAAGACAGAAACTTTACAATGTTTATTTTTATCAGCATGGTGTGACATTAATACCGTGAAAGGGAAATCTCAAGGAGAATCACTTGGCTAGCTACACTAACTGGCACTAATAGAGACCTGTGTAATTTAGCCATGTTTACAGACTATAACTGTCAAACTGTTATAAAAGCAATGCAAAGATACCAAGGAATGAATAACCAAAGAAAATACCTGTCCTTGTACATAACAAAAAAATAAAAACACTGATAAATTAAATAAAAAACTGTACCGAAAGTGCAAAAAGTAAAGCAAAAGAATAAACCTTCAGGATGTCATTAATGTGTTTTGATGGAAAAGCTAGTTGTGCAGATCTGTTATGTGAAAGCTTATTAACGTTGAGGTGACTCTAGGTTGATTTCGGATCTGCATTCAAAGAGCAACACCTGTTCAAAGTTTTTTGGGGAAAGTTTTTCATTACTAAAATCATGGTTCTAGGGACAGACTGTGTGCCATGCTTTACAGACTGTAAAGCTTCCTGGGGATGAGGTCAGAGATGGGGCGTCTTTACCTTCAAGCTTAAGGAGCAATGATTATACTAATTTGAGAAGAGGGTGAGGGGTTTCATGCCTACCTTAAGCCTTGAAAAATCGTCTCTGGTGCTTACTGACATAGACCACAGTCACTACTATTTGATTCAACACCAGACCGTCTTCTGAACAACTGCAAACTTGCAGTACAAATACTTACTCTTGCTCGTCCTCCGTGGAGGACTCAGAGTCCTCCTTATCCCGGATCACAGCTGGCATCTTCACGGTAATAGGGGACGAGCTGCCTGGGATCTTCCTGGGATCAGGTGTCTCCGTTTTACCATGGCACTTACCGCCTCTAAATACAAAACAACAGTCACTGCATAGCCTGGCTATATTAAGATAAACGCCAGTGTATTCATGCGTAATAAAAGCGTTATACCACCTCATTGAGGCTCGCTAAAAAAAATTGACACATTCATACAGTTCGGAAATAGTGCTTATCATTTAGCACACAGTTAGCCCAGAACATTTGCCTTATTGCTCTGTCGGTAGTGGTAGTGAAATTAACGCTATTTTTCTACAACGATACAGCAGTCAGACAGAAGACGTTAATACCAATCCAAGACAGACAACCAAATAAGCGATAAGTAAGCTAACTAAGACTTATTTTACTGACAAGTTACTTTTGATACGGGAAGCTAATCGGATAAAGTTTGCTTAGTCTGAGACCACTTAAGTAGATATTTTATAATAACATACAAACACGCACCAACGGCAACTTGCCTTTATGTCTGAGAGCCTGCTAACTGCTCGCTAGCTAGCTGTTATCATCAGGGCCAGTTGATCATCGCGGTTAATCTTCCTGGTAACTACAACAACTGAGTAGCAACAGAGCACGGAGCATGCGCACTCGCGGACGATTTTTATTTGTCCACAAAATCATATTTTGTACTGCTCCGTTTGAGTGTACCGCGCGAGGGATTTCATGTGCAGGATTTGTCAAACAAAAACATGGCCTCTGTCTCAATGCCATAGTGAAACATAAGCAACAAAAATAAAATTACAAAAAACGTGAAATGAACCAGGGTCTAAAAAACGAATCAGGCAAAAAGTTAAATGAATGACTGACAAAACTGCTTATTGCTGCTTTATACGTATGTTTTTCGTTCTAAGTACGTTAAAGGATATGACGTTATTGAAGTAATTTTGCAATTTTAAGCTAATTCCAGTCTGTTACTGCTAATACACATATTGCTTTACTAAAATCGTAAATTGTATGCTGTAAGCAAAACTACTGAAACGCTGCAAATGACCAGTAAAAGTCACTAAATGGTATAAAGCCATAGAATTTAAAAAATGCAGTCCACTTCCTCTAGCAAAGTTAACTGACCGAAGATACTACAGACACAGAGAGTGTTCTCTACATCCGCATCTACTCTTTGTTTAAAAGTGCAACCTGGGGGAACAGCAGTCACTCTTTATCAGACCGGCCCATGGATGTATCAGGAGTGTATTAAGTATTGAGCTAGGCTGCTAGCAAGCTCGTGAACGTGCAGCTATGACCACGATAACTGTCGAGCAAATGCGGGAGAGCTCGAAGGTGGGCTTTACTGAATGGCTGTTGCGCAATCTCGGCCCCTTTGGCACATGCGCGATATAGATTTAGTTGAACCCGGAAGTTGTGCATTTGCTTTGGTTTGCTTTCATGGATGTACTGTGGAAAAATCAATACTTTGCTTTGCTTTACATTAGCTTCAAGCGCACCTTTAAAGAATGTACAGGGCTGCGCCTCCGACCCAGCATTCAGTCCTCCTGAACACATCAATGGTGCAGCCTAACCTACAGTCCATAGGTGACCGCATTTCTGAATTTTAAATGGTTCTCGAAGAAAAAGGGCGGAGCCCGAATGCTAGCATTGTCCAATCAAATGAATGGTTCGAGTGGATGGAGACATTTCTCAGTTTAGGTATTGGTCAACGCCACAGTCTGATATTGACGATCTTACTGTTTTGAATATAACGCCATACTCAATTGGCCTTGGTCCTACTTTGTTTCGTATCTAGTCACTCTGGTGTTCCTCCGTGGAACATGTTTACGCGGTAGTTTGACAGACGCCGAAAGGTAAATTTACATTTTTCTTTTTAATAACGATTAACTAATTCATTGTATGAATACGATTAAAACAGCCATAGCCTGTTATGCCACATAAGTCATTGCTTAATATCATTGATGGACAGGCTCCCTGTGATGAGTTTGTCAGGTAATACACAGTTGACATCTGTCATTCTGTGTTGGCCACCAGTTTGAAAATATTTATTTTGCTCTATACATACGTGACTTTTGCTCTCTGACAGGTGCGTCTCGCAGATAGAAAGGATGAGTCGCTTTCTGAACGTCCTGCGGAGCTGGTTGGTGATGGTGTCCGTCATCGCGGTGGGAAACACCGTGCAGAGTTTCAGAGATCACAGCTTTTTGTCAGAGAAGCTCTACACAGGCACGCCGGAGTTTGGTGAGCAAGCTGGCTCTGACTTTCCAAACTAACTGGAAAATTTACAGATTGAGAATATTTAATATCATGTCACCACATTTTTCACTCAACCAAGAGTGATGCTGGTGCTGTGAAGTGCATAAGGGTTTGCAGATGACCCCAAAAAACATCAGAATCATCAGTATTAAAAAACTCAGGAAATAAATGAGTTTAGGCGAATTACCCTCTTCTGGTTCTGCTGATACACAGTTAGAATATACATAAAGCTATATCATATTATTTCCCCATTTTTTTAAATTCTTGCATTCCCAATTTTCCATTTCTTTCTGATTCCTCAGTGAACGGTCTCCAAGCCCGAACATTTGGTATTTGGACATTGCTTTCATCAATCATCCGCTGTGCCTGTGCCATTGATATCCAGAACAGAACGTAAGACAACTTCTCACATCCTGCACCTTGTTTAAGTGTGCACTCCTCATTTGTTCTCACATGGTTTCATACTGGCTCCTGCAGGCTGTATCACATCACCTTATGGACATTTGTGCTGGCATTGGGTCACTTTCTGTCTGAAGCTTTCATCTACAAGACTGCACCTCTGACTATTGGGGTCATGGCACCTCTCATTGTGGCAAGTGAGTGTGAAGCACTACTGAGGGACCATAGGAAGTATATTCACTTTATCCCCCAATTTACTGCATTTTAGGTCTTAAAAAGATGTGAAAACGTTTTTAAAAAATCTCAATGGCATCTTCATGTTTTTTTCTAGGTTTCTCTGTCATAGGGATGCTGATTGGATTCCAGTGTTTTCCAGAGTCACAAGAGGAAGTCGGAGCACGACAGAAGAAGCGGAACTGAGTTCCTGAAATTTGATTTTCCTTTGGTCCATTGAATCCCACTTCCACAGTGACCACCAGTGTGCTGCTTCTTGCCTTGAAGAACGTGAGATTTGAGAGATGTGATTTAAGTTAATTTTCTATTTTAACACTTTCTATAGACTATATACATCTCTTTCAGGGCTGTGCTTCATGTTTTAAAACTGAAGATCCAAGATGAAAGGTTTCCATGCTGAATGACCCTTATCCATGTGTGTCTGTGCTCATTGATAAAGCTTTGTCTGTTTGTTTTTAAGCCTCTAGACCTGTGATTTTAACTGTGGTGTATCAAGTGAACATAATGACAGAAATAATCCAGCGTAGATTTCATTGAAAATATAGATTTTTTTTATTTCAACAGACCCTCACATTTGATACTTTTTACTTTATGATTTACCAAAGGACTCAGATGACTAAACAGTATAAAACTATGCTCCTTGTTACAAACAGTTATATCAGAAAGTATTCATGATGTTTTTTTTCTGTGCTGTGACGACTTTGTTCACCTTTTAAATTTATGTACAATTATTGCGCTGTAAAACATGATTTTTTTTTCTTTGATATCTTTCACTGAACTAATAATATTATATTTATAAACTACAAAAAACAATTAGTTGTGGTAAATATGGTTTCCCAGTGTGCAACTGGGGTTAAAGCAGTTATTAAAGTTTTGAGAAACATTTAAAATAACAGGTGCTGCTCAGATCTTATATTTTAGCTCAAATGAGATCTTTTCAACTTTTTTGGATTGCTTCCTGGCTTCTTTATCCCTGTGGATTTTCTGCATTAGCAGAAAACATAAGTTTACTGTGATATGTAAGGCTTTTAAAAAATACAAAGAAAATGTTCAACAATGCACTGACAGTTACCTCATAAGACTGGGAACAAAACAAACTCCACTGCGTTTTCTCTGATTTTAACTAGATTAAATTTGTCATTACTTTAATCTAATGGAAAACACTGCCCCGTTAGGAATCAATTTAAAGAGTACAAGATGGAATTAACTGTTGTGTGTGTAGAAATGTTTCTAAAGCACCGTAAAATGTCCTACAAATGCCTTTGAAAGTCGAAACTAGAACCTTCAAAATTACAGAATTGTTTTCAAATAGTAAAATCACCAGACGACTAGCCACAAACACATCAAGAATAACATCAATGTTGGACTGAATCAGCACTGGTTACACAACATTAACTACATTTCTCAGAAACACTTCTTAAGTTAAGAGTATTGCACATAAAAACATTTTTCTTGTGCAAAATGACAACTGCAGTAGGTTTATTTGCTTCCTCCTCCCAATATGTTTAGCGCTGTGCTACTCTCCTATCACCAAATGTTGTGTTACAGTAAAAACAAGGACAAAACTGACCCTCCAAAATGTCCTCTGATGCACAGCATCAATCATATTTATAATCAGCAGTATTCAGAAGTAAAACTCCCATGTTATCCTGAAAGGCGGGCGGGGATGACTGACTGCCATTACAGGAAAACATGTCACAGTCTTTAACGTGCTAATCCTAATAAAGAACACTCAAAATGACCTTCAGCAAGGTAAAGACTAAGTCCAATTACACACAATATTGATCCAATATTACGAACTATAATTTAAATATTGCTCATTTGATGCATAGAACACTACATTGACA
This sequence comes from Acanthurus leucopareius, assembly GCA_029814765.1. Lineage (NCBI taxonomy): Eukaryota > Metazoa > Chordata > Actinopteri > Acanthuriformes > Acanthuridae > Acanthurus > Acanthurus leucopareius. The sequence continues at coordinate 2,410,512 of JAQMCX010000017.1, read as the reverse complement.
GTAATTGCAGATGGACGGTAAAAGTTTAGGAAATACAGTTTAAGAGTGGAGTCATGGTACACTGACGAGACTTAAAAAAATACCAACAGTTGATAAAACAGAAGTTTGTTTCCTCCAGGAGTGTTTAAACCACTGACGCTCAAAATGCGTTTCCCTTGTGCATGATTGACTTGTACTTCCTTTTGGGTTGAGCCTAGTCACACTTGAGATACCAGTGTGCGTCATGGTGCGAGGTCCATACAGCAGATCAAATGTGAATACAGCAGGTTTGCTGGTTTTTACTCCAATCAGAGAGGCTCACAGAGGGCTGCTCAGTGTCGTTCAGTCTGCATGTGATCACACATCATAGCAGCTTTTCTTCCTCTGTGGCCATGTGTGCATGTTTTATGCATGTTGACGTGTTAGTGTTAGTGCTTCTGTTTTCATATGTGCAGGGTGTCTTCAACAGAAGGAGCATCCCCCCTTATAGCTTCCCCTCCTTAAGGATTTCAGGTGGAGAGACGCCTCCTTTCAAATCAGCTGTCATTTTCTGTGAAGGCAAAGATTGGCAACATTTACAATCACATCGTTCAACAAATGAGGAAAAAATGGTAGTTTTTTGAATGAAAAGACACAATTTCTCAAGTCATCGCATCACTCAGAAAGACAACACAAAATTAATGGCCCAGTGTGTAAGATTTTAGGGGAATCTATTGGCAGAAATAGAGCATAATCTTCAAAAGTATGTCTTTTATGTTCACTTCCACACTGTGCACCATGTTGCCCGGTCATGTTTCTACTATAGCTCCTTTATTCCTATAGCTTAGAAAGGACAAAACCGATACTGGCTCTAGAAAGGGTCTTTGGCCTACATTCTCCTAAATACTTGGAGGAGAAGGTTGATTAGAGGAGCAGATGGCTGCAATCTGCAACCTCACCACTAGATGCCATTAAATCCTACACACTGGACCTATCATGCTAAAATAAAGTTTATTTTGTACATCACTTAAGTATTAAACATCTCAGCATTTTGCTTTCACCTTTTGCATCAAATCAATACGATCAGTATCATTATAATATTATTTACTCATTAAAACCAGTTAGTGTGAGTTAATAACAAATGTCGAAATGATCACAATCAAATAATTTGATTAAAGAAAATAACTTTGCTGTGCTGTGACAAAAAAATAAAGAAACTACTAGAAATGTATTTTTCTCTTACATTAATGTTTCTATTTACTATATTAATTCAATTTGAGTTTTAAAGGGAAAGAAATTCAGGAGAATCACCACTCCAGGGTTAGGGTTGAACCTGTTCGACTTCAGTAGAAATAAACTCACCTATTAATACAGTTAATACCATCAATTTTTAAGTGTGGTTGAGTGGTTTGTTACAACTTGTTACCTGTTTTGTTGAAGATTATCAGAAATAGTTTGTTTATTGTCAAATGCTGATCTTATGTGTGTGCATGTGTGTGAGACGGAGAAAGTGTGTGTGTGTGATACAGTAACACTGGTGTTAAGGCTCTAGAGAGTGTGTGCCCCTACCTTCGCAGGTGTGAGTTTTGCTTTTTGTGAGGTTGTGGGTTTATGTCAAGGCAGCCGCTGCCAGCGGCTGTTGGACGCTGTGGCCCCGTAGTCCTGCACTGATGACATGGAGCCTGTAGGCTGGAATGATAGCTCGGGTGTCACACTTTTGAGGGGCCCAAAGGGGCCGTGTCATGCTTAAACCTGTCTTTCATGCCACACTACCACCACCAGACTGCCCCTCACCAAACCTTCCACACCAAAGTACCACTGCTATGAGCATCTAGTCCAGTGACCAAACTTACACAACCTTCAGTGAGGAGAATAAGGTGTGCAGTTCAAAGTCGTCTGGCAGTTAATCAAGCCAAATATGGTATCTCTCTAATCAAAAATGTATCCAGATTATTTGACATTATATATTAGATGATGTTACATTATTTAATTATTACAAAGGATGTATTACATTTATCAGTGTAGATAATTAAAGATATATTATCAGCTCTTTATCGGAATCAGCTGAAAAAAAGTCCTTGCTGTGTATCCCAACTGATTACAACTAACTTCAAACTGTTGTGCCTGCTTCCTCATCTCCTACAATTTAACAGAACTGGATTCATTAAAAAAATGAGGACAGTAGTGGTGGCCATTTAAGTGTGTCATTTTTAAGTTGTGTTAGTGTGCAGTATAACTGGAACTTTTTCATTTTTTCAGCAGAATAAATTCAAGAAGTGGAATATTATGAACAGAGAGAGAACAAGGAAAGCCAGCAGAAAGAGGTCCCCAGTTTGTCGTGAGAAAGGCAATGAGTGAGCAGCAGAAAACGCGCCAAGTGCAGAAAGATTTCTTCAAAATGGCTTTGATTTAAAAATGTTAAATTGTAAAGGTGATTCTGAGCAGATGAGTTTTATCTTCTGTTTTTAAATATTTGAAAAGTTAAAATCATTTTCACAAATGATCAAAAAATGCCCTTTTTATGAATATGTGTTGCTACATTGACAAGTAATAATAAACCTGATTTTTATTCATTATCAGTGAATTGTGTTGTGTTATCAGCACATTATGACGGTAATAATGGATCTGTTTGACAGCTGTCAACTGCACCCATATGAAAGTGTAACAAAGCACAGCTTTGGTGAAGTTAAAATTAGGATTTTATAGGAAAAAAAGGCAAACGTGCTGTTAAAGCAAGTTGAGAGGCTGTCAGACAAAGTAGAATTGTGCTTTCTGCAAACAACATTTAAGGGAAAAGGATGTTTGTTTTGAGTTTAGAGAGGAAGTTTCCACCAGTGCAGCAATGCAACCCCTGCATTCACTTGCGTGCATGCCTGCAGCAGCGTGAGGACAGAGCATTCAGCCCAGAGCCAGAGAAGCATCTAACACATTCCCTCTGCACAGGAATGTGAAGATCCCACCTCTAATTTCATGTAGCACACACAGATGGACTTACACTCACGGTCTGCACCTCAGCGTGTTGGTTGGCCTTCTGTCGTCGCAAGTCAGACTTGATGAAGCCTAAACATGGAGAGGAGTGAAAGGTTTGGACTTTTAAAAATCTAAAAATAGCGATGGATGCTGCAATATGATGGCAGGAAAAATAGTAAAAATGTGACAGTCCTAAGCATGCTTTATTTAATTAGCATAATTAGAATTATTTAACTAGAATATATATATGTATATATTTTAATTACAAGTCATTAAAACAATGCAGAAAACATTAGAAATTAGTCTTTTCATTGAATTATTAAGAAATTAATGGTAATTTTTCATTCTGCCACTAGGGGGCAATCTTATCATGTAAAAAACATGACTATGCATGTGTAATTTAGGGATTATAGATCAAGAATTTAAACAGGAAAAAAAGCCCATCCTACAAAACACACAATGTGCTAAAGCTCTCTTACATTGTCATGTATCATCTATCATGTATCTATGCACGCATGTCACCAGTTGCTGACATAAGTTTAGTGTTTGCTGATGTGTTTTTTTCAGGAGAGGAACTCCGAGGAACTCCAAGGAACTCCAAGGAAACACAGGAGAGATGAGTATCTTACCTGTCATTACCGTTCCTATTAGCAGGAAGACACAAAGGAAGATGTTTGCCCCTAAAGTGCCCCATTTATCCATGATCTTCCCTTGGCTGATGGTGAAAATGATTCCAAAGATCTGAAAGGAGATTTAAACAAATTGTTTGCGTTTTATCCTACAGTTCAGTTCACCCTGCTAAGATTTACTGACCTGAGCTGAACAGTTGAGCAGTCCAGATGAGGTTCCCTCTGATTCTGGATATGTGAGCTCTACTGCAAACTCAAAGCCAAGAGGTAAATAACCAGTCATGAAGAAGCTGCAAATGGATAGAGAAACTGAATATTAAATTAAATGTTAAAATAAAAATATGTGATCTGGAAATGTTTTCACCCCAACGAGGAAAAAAACAGCTCCGCAAATGTATGAAAAAGTAGGGCAAGTGTAAATTGCTGTATAATACGTCTTGTCTGGGTTTCAGGAATGAAACCCAGACAGAGGAATCGCTATGGAAACCAGCTATGGGCTTAATCAGCTTACCATAAATAGCAATAATTGTAAGTATATCGCATGTGGACTGGGGCATCATGGGAAAATTTGACAAAGCAGCACCAATGCCAGATGTGAGAAATACAAGCAAAAATTAACTACATGTAGCTTTTACAGGAATTTCTTTTATGCTTTATTAGCAAAACTTGAGACTTATAGTTTATCATAAGAAATGTAGGAGTCTGAAGGTGACGCATCTTCTCTTGAGACGCCTTTTATAAGTCTGACTGAGCCGACGAAATGAAGCCTCTTGAGGACTGTGAGAGACTGACCATGACTTCTACTTGAGATAGACAAGAAATTTTTAGATTTATAGCTTAAATATTTATGTCAGGGCGCCAAGTCTTACTTAAGGATCAATTTTGATGACGTCAAAAATTTCATTACAGTGTTTTGTGAAATTTAAGGACCTCAAAATTGTAATGTTGTGAGCATATTAACTTGCAATCGACTTATCAATTCAAAAAAATCCTGGTTTGGTAACAGAGGCTTTCTTCCACTGGAGGGTTTTTCTGCAGGACCAGTCCTGATGACACAGACAGGAGACGTTGCCTACCCTAAAAATCCAGCTGTGAGAAACACCACCCACAGGTAACCCAAGTTTAGAGTGAAGGCGTAGACAAGCATCCCGATGAGAGTGAGCAAATATACGGCCAAGGTGGTTTGTCTGAGGAGATAGGAGATGAATATTATTACATTGAGAAAGAACAGGGGCAATGCAATCAAATGTCATATCCATTCACACACAGCAGACTCTGTTACAGACTAATCTCACTCCAAATACTCCAGACCTACATAGAAATCCAATGCAGCTTGATTTGACTTTTACATTATTAAGATTCTGAATCTTGTGACAAGGCTAATGTTTGCTGCATGCCTGCTAAAGCTGAGCAGAACAAAGAAAGCCTTCATCATCCTTTAACAGAAAGGTTTTTACTCATGTCAACTTGTAAAAGCCATTTGGCTTTTTAGGGTTCAAACATTTCCTGACAATCCTTTATTTTAAGTTCTTTATTTTTTAAGAATTCTTCATTTTGAATTATAATAAAATTATAACTTTGTGTAAGTGAAGGCAACACTTAACTTCAGTGTTGTGAGAACTGGCTGTCATACAACGCATGATGCCTTTACATGGACTGTTTGAAGTTATTCAAGTTACATTTGGCAAAAAAAACTCATCATTCAGTTGTCAAGAAATTAATTACAAACACACATGGGTGCAACCTGCAGGGCTAAACTGGAAGTAATGGGACCTTCTAACAAGCCAATAGCTCCTCTCCCTCACATTAAAAATGCATCATTGAATGTTAATGCGTTAAATGCATGAGGCATATTGTGACACATCATAACAGGACTAATGTCACCAAATGTCCACAGCTTCTACCTCTGCAAGAGATAAAAGCATTTTTTTATAATCCTTACAAGGAGCAATATTTTGTAAAAATGCTTTGTGTCACAGCAGGGATCTTTTTCCAGATGGATGTCTCTCTTGAAACAAAATTCCTCACTTGATTCCTCGACAAAAACAATATTCCTGAGTCACTGAAGACCCCTCGTCATGACCCAGGCCATCTGCACAAACAGGCTTACACTGGTGGAGCTGTCTCTTGTACAACCACGCGTAAAATACTGCTGCAAAACATTTCTGTTAATATAACATAGTCCTCTGACTCTCTCCCACATGGGACAATAGGAGTGTGAGGGTCAACAGCATAAATCTGGGCCTGACTGCTTTGACAGGGAAGCATCCTAATGGCACGTACGGAATCTGAGCACCGAGGATTTTTTTTTTTCAGTCATAATAGTTTGCATGCCAGATTACTGAGGGCAGCGTAGCAAACATCTAACACAAAGGAAACTCCTGAAAATTGGAGAAAGAACATGCATGATCATGAGAAAAACAGCAGCATTAATTATCAGATACCAATTTGACATCTTTACTTTTAAGAATTAATTATTGGTATTTTTATTTTTGGTGGCACAAGTCCTGAGATGCGACCTGAGAGGACCAGCAGAGCAAAGCCTGTCAGTTCAGATAAATAGAGCGGGACATCAGATCTAAAACGCGGTTCCGCCGGATTCTTATTCGTGTTCACTCTGAACAAAAGCTTTAATTTACTCAGACATTTCCCCGTGAACGGGTGATTTAGAAGACATCCATGCAAGGAGCCTGTGTTTTGTAGCACAGCAAACCCTGCAGCAAACATGACTGACTGTTGACCATGAAGACTGGAAATGATGTTGGAGCTCTTCCTTGCGGAGGCTATATGAGTTTCACCACAAAGAACATGAACCTGACATTTTTTATATGTTAGTGCTGTAATTTTATGAATGGCTACGTCAGTCTGTGGGTTCATCACTTTGGTCCAGACTGAATATCTCAATTTTAAAAGACTGCAATGAAATTCATTATTGTTATTCATGGTCCCCGGGGGATGAATCTCGATTACTTTAGTATGGGATTGTTTTTGCACCTTTATTGAAAAGTCTTACTTGTAGGTTTTGGTCTTGTCCAGCCAAATACCGCATAACAGGGACCCCACCATGCCAGCAATGACAATAGTCAGGCCAATTCTCCCAGCATTCACCTCTTCACCCTGAGAGGATAAAACAGTGACATTTCTGGTGTTACAGAACAAACAAGACCTCTGTGTTATCTGTATCAGGGTCAGCTCCTTGATAGCTTTGAAGTTATCAGAGTCAAATAAAAACAACAGAAATGTCCTCATGCTGGGCCTTAGATACTGAGAATGTGGCAGGAAAAAACTGGTGGAGGAAGGAAGAAACTTAGAAGGAAGACAGAGACAAAGAAAGTAAAATAAAAAGCTAATCTGGATGGAGTTAAGTACATAAGGCAGTAGCATGTTTTAGGCTGGGACTTACAGGATAATGTTCAATGATCATTCGATTCAACAGGGTGGAAACGGCATAGAAACAGCCAACATTCAGTCCTGCAGACGAGAAACAGAAAACTGTCTATCCTGAGAAGACCTGAAGGACAGTAAAAGGTCCAGATGGGACCTGCTGTTTCCCCACTCAAAACACTGCACACAACCTCACACACCAAGTCAATAGTGGCCTTCAGACTTGGTCATGACTTGATTAAAAGCATTTAAGTTTACAGTGGAGCACATGTCAATCAGCAACTCTCTGTATTAAATCTCTCTAGACACAAAAGAACCTTATCATCCTACTCATCATGCATGTTTGAGGTAAACATTTGGAGTCAACAGTCAATCATCAACATTGTCTTCATTAAGTGGTGACCTTTGAGCAAAAATGTGACGACTTTAGATCAACGCAACACATCAGCAGTGTGCTGGAAGTCTATCAACCATGTTACTGTGCAGGCTTGTACATGTTTGTCACCTTTCACCTCTATCATGAAACAACATTCCAGCTTAGAAAACTGATCAAAGTAAGATGCTGGAGTCTGGGATGATCTTTAATGTCATGATATTGCAATCAATACATTGTCATTGGCACTGTCATTAGAATATGTGAGGACATAGATCTGACCCCTCATCTGCTATCTTCATATCATTTCATGTGACCCTCCTCGGAACCCACAGTTAGCTTAAAGTAGCATTACTGCAAGAGTGACAGAGTATTACAGCTGGCTAGGAACTTTTTTCCAAACCTTCCTGTCATGCTTGGTGATTAGCTTGGCAATTGACAGATAATTAATAACTGTATTTCTGATGTCTGATTAATCACTGTTAGTTAAAATTAAGGAAATGCAAACATTTTTAGTGTCTCTTGGCTTCTTTGGAATGTTGGCCAACTAAAACAACAGCATAACAAAAAGCAGCAATAGTGCCCTTTGATAAACATCAATTGAGAAGTGGTTCAATATGTAATACAACACTTGTTCCATCAGTCTGTTTGTAGGATGGATAAATAAAAGAGGCGACCCACCATAGCTGATCACCAGGAGCATGAAGGGCTTGTTGCACAGCAGCCTCAAGATAGAGGCTGTGTACGAGTACTCGCTGGGGTGGATGTTCCTGGCCTGAGCCTGGGCCTGAGTGGGGGGGATCTCTGGTCTCTCCTGAAACACTGGAATCAAACACATCAGTTTAGAGTACTAGTTTTATGTTGAGATTAAAGATGTTTAAAATAAGTGAGAATAAACTGGGATACTGGAGGTCACACTACACAAAAGCAAGCCAGGAACAGACATTCCTCCAAACACATGGCATGCTGTTTTCCAGCCAGGTGTTCATCATCTGTGTGTAGTAGCTGCTGCCAATAAGCCAACAATATAAATTAGCTTAACAGATACTAATTATTAGCAAATTTCTATTTCTACTTCCTCTGTTTAATTGTGTTAGCTTTCAAGTGATGCCTGGTCTTTATTTTTGTATTTTGTCATTATAAAAGTTTTTTTTCATTACAATGCTATTCAGAAACACAGAATGGATTTGTCATTTAACAGACTAATGCTAAATACTGCACACTAATGTCTAATGCTTGTCCCTCTCTGAGCCTCTTAACCTGTTGGTGGGTTTTAATCTTCAAGAAAATATGGCATAATTAAATCATTTATCGTAGTACAAAACCATAAAAATACGAATTAGATAATAAGATTTTCATATTTTCAAGGCCCTCCGATAAATCATTTTATTAAATCATTTTATTTGCAATGAATGCTTCTGTCAAGAGCGATTACCTAATCTAATCTCGGTGGTATTTCATCAAAATCACTCTATCAATCTCTCATTAAAAATAGTGATTAAAAAAAATCCTTTGCACAAACCAGATCCTGTCAAAACATTAAATTCTGTGCTCTTCAGCGCAACAGGAAAGGTCAACTAGGCGGAGACCAACATTCACGTGACAAGAATTCAGTGAAAAGTCAACTGAACTGCAGGCTGAGTTTGCACAGAGCAAAGAGACACTTCATCTCTAATTTCTTCTTGTTTTTGATTATATAAGTTTTTATGTCATTTTTGCAGGGACAGAAATGCATAATGACATTTTTACTGAATAGGTAAATGCCAAATACTACATACAAATTTCTCATGATCGAGTCACAATCCTCTGCCTCATACCTCTTGTATTTTTCTAAAGTTGAGTCTCTCCCTTCACCGTCCAATCACCTGTTGGAGATTTACACACCTGTTTCCACTGATCATCAGCCCTGCAGTTCTTGGAGCTCTCCACACCTGCATCACTTTTAATAATTAGTCTTGGACTGTAAGTATCAGTTCCTTCTCTCTGTTTTTTGTTCTTTGTCAGGTCATCTGTTCAGGTTTGTGTTTCTGTTCCAGTGTATGAGTCCTTGCCCTTCCTTGTGTGCCTACTTCCTATGTTGTGTCATGGTGTTTGTCTCTATCATCTCTCCTGCCTGTTTCTCTGATATCTACTGTAAATCTGTTCATTCAAAGCAACTTTGATGCAAAAACTGCATCAGTATTTCCGCATCTGGATCCAGAAATAACCTGTTACATCTGATGCAATCAGTTTGATAACCACACCTTTGCTGCACAAACAAACATAAGATTGGTCACAGTGTAACCTGGTCTAGATTAGATAAACTACTGAAACTTTACACACTAGATTAGTAAGAAAATACAAATTTACAAAAAATGTTTTTTCTGTTATACTGCTTCTCCTCTAATTTATTCTTTGTCTCGTGTTGTCACAAGGCCACATTTGCATGAATAGATCACATGACAACAAGTGAGAAATTTACCAGCAATTCAAAGCCCCCAAAATAGATCTTAAGTCCTTCATTTCTAACATGTCCCCTTGTATTCACACATATAAACATAAAAAAATTATTTTTCAAAATATTTGTGATACTTTGAAAAATATCTCTGTGTTATGTCCTACAAATCAAGAATATATATTAACATGAGATCATGAAGGCTAATTTTTCATTAACACCTTAACACCATTATCACCCTCCACACCTGCCTTACATCAGTCTAATTAGCCACAGCATGTTCTTAATACCTAACCCAGCCAATGAACTTCTTTCTTGTTTTCTCATCCCATTCCCTTTCACGTATCTCCTCCCCTCATCAATTTAGCTGGAATTAAGTTCAGCTTTAGGAAGTTTTTAGTTCAGTCTTTGTCTGCCAGAGTAAGTAAAAAAAAAACCTGCAACTAGAGCCTTTACATTTAAATGCTTATAAACTCTACAGAAATTTCTGCACTTAGCAATATTTTACCTCAATAATGTTTTTTCAATTTATGATCCACTCTGGTTTTGAGAAACTCCCAGAAAAAAAAAGTGACTTGCAGTGAAGCTTTGCCACGTTTCTCTGACGGCCGGTTTTGTGGTTTTGTAGGGTGAGGTTTTGTCCTTTTGTAGAGGTGAAAGTGGGGTTTAATAGAGCTGAGGGGGGAGATGATTTTATAAAACACTTCCACAAGTCCCTGCTTGCATTTCATATCATGTCCCAACACATCTCATCAAACGGTGGACAATTACAGCAATTACTGCAGCTGCTCTTCTAGTGAACCGCAATCCTGTTGAGTTTTCGGTAGAAAGCACATCTCAGGGACACTCAGCGTTCCAGCAGTGCAGCCTGAGGAGCCTAACAACCAGATAACACACACTACCATGCAGATGTAATTAAAACTGTATGTAAAACAATTACCCATAATGTTGTAAAAAATCATTAAGAATAACTTGTTTTTTCATCTGAAAATATACAAAGCAAACTAAATTCCCAGTGATATTACTATGAGGAGCAAAGGAGGTAACAGCGTTGTCATAGCTCAAACCACTGGAGAGCACAAACTGTCAGGATGACTCTTTGCTTTATACATTTTCACAACCATGACTGAGGGAGCTCTATGACATTGAAAGGGAATTGCATTGGGCTGTTATTGCATGACTGAGCAAACAACCCTGACAGCCCCTGCTCACTCAATGAGCCCTTGGATGTTAATTTTCATCTTACCGATGACCACGAGGATAAAGATGACGGTGGACACTCCTGCGCTGATGTAGAACATGATTCTGATGTGGTACGCCAGCTCATTCATATCATCCACGTTGGGCACAAGGATGGGTGGGACCAGGAACCCAATGGCAATGCCCATCTGAAGGTGAGAAAAATGAATAAAATTTAAAATATGACTCAAATGTACCTCTTGTTGGTACTACACACATACAGTGAAGAAAGGAAAGCAACATTTTGAAATAAAGAATGGGAAATGAAAAAAGTCTTTTCTTGTTGTTTTCTGATTTGAATGAGTGGTTGATAGTTGTGTGGATGATAGTTACCTGCTATGATGATCACATCAGTACTACTTTTTTATTCACCGCATGTAGTGACCACATTCAAAATGCGTCAGAGAGGTGTTAAAGGAAGAGCCTGACATTTTGAGAAATGTGCTTATTCACTTTCTTGCCACGTCAGATAAAAATTACTATTGTCAGATCAGTAAATACAAAGCTCGACCTAGGGGACTGTTAGCTATGCTGTGCTTAGCGTAACTCAGCTTAGCTTTGCCTAGCTTAGCGTAAAAACCGTAAAACAGGAACAAAGCTATCCATTAACACCTTCATAGCTCACTGCACATTACGTTTTGTCTATCCAGGAGAAACAAAATGTACAACCTTGCTAAGCTAAGCTAAACCAACCAGCTGCCAGGTGTTACTTTACATTTGAGAACCAGATATGAGTGTTATCAGTGACCAAACTCTCTGCAAGAAAATAAATTAGCACATTCCCAAAAAAATTTTAAAAATTAAAAAAATAAATTTTATAAAGCACAAGTAATATATAGGGTTAGCGGATATGAGCTTGACCTTAGGATGCAAGTCTGTCCGACTTATTACATCATAACAACCCCCCACCCTCAGGATCTAGTGGATTTGGGACAAATGTGAGATACTAAACTTTCCGAATTTGAATACTGCAAGAGTCGTGCTAACTTTATTAGCTTCCTATAGCCTCAGCAGCATTACAGAGGGGACACCAGTCAAGGTCCCTCTACGCTAGGGAAGAGGTGAGAGAAGGAAAGGAGTGAAAAGTGATTACAAATGTTCCAGAATGAGTTAACAAGCCTGTGAACAGCGTCCAAGTTGTGCAAGCACAGAGATGCACCAGACCTTTTGAGTCCCCTGTGAATGTTATACCAGCCATAAGTTTATGATCCGCACTGTTCCCTCAGCATACAAGCACACTTTAGACTATGCTGTATGGATGTTATTTATTGTATCTAACTTGAGCTATTTAAACAATCATTAACTTACCTTGTGGTCATTTGCTAGAGAAGCCTTTGTCAGATATTTACTGGAGCCTATAAAAGATCCCCAGAGCAAATGAACTAAAGAATCTGTTCATTTTGTTTAATCACTGTCACACATCCAAAGCAAAGACAAGACGATGTACCCTCATTTTATGCACATTTTAAATAAGTAGAGCAAATCTTGATAACTTGTCAAAAATGCATAACGAGCTTATTCTCATTTGGTGCAAATTGGCAAACAAGTATTTGATCTGTTTGATCTTCAAAGCACCACAGGCCTTAATGGAAATATTACCTACTTTTTGTTCATGTGAACTGTTTCTGCATGTCATGGGGGATAAGTAAACTACTTCAGTCTGAAAAATAGGATGGTTTAGGGGCCAAAGCCAAAGAAATAAAGTCATGGTGGGAGAGTAAACATCAACTACAATGTGTCCTTTTATCTTCAGCGGCGGGGAGCAGGGCTTTAGCACAAAACAAAAAACATGCGTGACAATGACCGGCATGCCGTCTTTGGTCTAAAGTGCAAAAGTACAAATCTCAATTGAAGGAAAAACAGTTCAGTTTCAGAGGTAGGAGATCCTCAGAAGGATCAAACGTCTTTTGATGGTATATGTTTACATGCAGGGTCAAGGATCATGGTTGGATCACAAAGCATTCAAATAAAGCATTACACGTAAGCTGTGCTATTCCTTTGCAGTGTCCGTTGACCTTTTCTGGCTTGTATAGACAATAGATAAAAGCTAAACTGAATCATAAGGAAAGATTTTATCCATTGGAAATAACTAAAGATTGCATCTAAACTTTTAAAACTGTGTCACTTCACTGCAAAACCTCTCAACGATCTCTATAAAAAAAAAAAACTGTCCGGGTCCTCTTAAGAAGACAGGAACCATGGCATGCAGATGTCTTTGGTTACCTCAAGCTTGAGAACACCAGGCACGTTCAACCGTTTTTAAAATACTTTCAGTGTGATGGTTTAAGGTAAAAAACCACACACCGTCCTGAGCAGCCCTCACTAGCTTGCTATGAGCGCAGCATTCTCAATGTAATCTCATTGAACAGTTCATTTAGCCCAAGCCTGGAAGCTTGTTCAGAAGCTGACAGTTCAAGCGGTGGGAGTCACCCGCCATTCCCCACAACTTTCCCCTGGCTCAGAAGAACACACCATACATGCACACAAACACACAAACACACACAAACATAAAGGAAGTCAGCAACCTTGAGATCATTTAACTGGCATCTTCCTCACTGAAACATCTGCTACTTCTTCCTTCACTATCCCTCCTGTTTTGATACTCTTTATCACATACCTGCTGCCTCAGTATGAGTGAGTACGTGAGTGTGTGAAGCTATGAGCTTCATTTGGGTAACATAAAAAAAATCATGTTACTGCTTTCAAATTTTACTTGCAATTTTTTTTTCTAATTTCTGCTCAATTTCAAGAATTTATTTCTTAATAATGGCAACACAAGGCTCCGGGTTCATTTAGAGGAAGAAACTAGCGCCAAGTTCGCACTACAGGACTGTAGTCCTGACTTTCTGCTCACCCACTGCCCATATCAGGTCAAGTCAGGGAGAAATACAAGGAGCCATAGCCAATAAGAGCAGTCACTCCTCTGCTGTCATCTGCAGTAGGTCTCTGCAACCAGTCTTGTGTATAGAGAGGGCACAATAATATAGTCTCTTTATGGATGCATTGGGTCAGGGATTGGGGTTGGGGTTCACATGTTCGTAACCTTGTCTTCCTCGCTGAATCACATTATGAGCAGGCAGCAACACCTTTTCAATGCTTTTGCATTTTTAGCTCACAAACAGCCCGGACTGTGTCATTTCCCATGTATAATTTGGAGACCAGAAAGACTCCTTAGGGATTACTCCTGATGAAAGACCTTGCAATGGTTGTGCAAACCATAACAACTTTCAAGATTCAAAGCTCCAAGAAGTGCTGACTTCGAAAGTCATGTAGTGTGACCGAGGCATCAGATATCCAAGAGAAAACAACAAAGCCTAACCCTGCTAAAAAAAAAATTAGGGTGACTTTTGGAAAATAACCTAAAAGTAAACTGTAAGCAAATAATTTGAAGCATTAAAAATCCCCTTCTGTTTCTCAATTTCTTAGCTCTACTGCAGACGTGAGAAATTCTGAAACTATGTAAGTATGAATTTAGTGGTTCTGTCTCGCATTGCTTCTCTAAGATCCTTTTTGTTATTGGAGGCTGAAGCAGAAGACACCAGCCACTGCTTTAATCCAACTAAAACCTGCTGACTCAAGAAGAAATCTGGAGAGAGAATTCAGAGGACCAGACAAACTTAAGACACACACTCAAGACAACAGACATTGACAAAAACACACTACAAACCAGACATAGTGCAAAGAGTGTTAAAAATACTAGAGCTCTCTTTCACTTTGTCTTGTCAAATAAACACACATTTAGCACACATACTGCTGAAGAAGTTTCAAGCCCTACAGGTTAAACAGAGACACACCTGGTTTCCCAGAACGCCAATGGAACAGGCGGTGGACACTTCCTGCGGCCCAAACCATATGGACGCAAGCCTCGATGGGATGCCCAGGATGTAAACAGTGGCCACCGAACACACGAACTGGCCGAAGAAGGTCACGGTAAACATGTCGGGCTCTGCTGTGCCCGTCTTGATCCAAGCTCCGATGCAGTTGAAAGCAGAGCCAACCATCACCACTTCCTTTATGCCCCGGTTTTCAAGCAGCCACATGACAGGCAGGATGAGAGGGATGTAGGTGAGAAAATAGATCATGGAGAGCCAGTCAATGGCCAGGCTTTTGACGTTGTAGAAGCGTACGAAGATGTTACTGATAATGCCGTACTGCAGCCACATGAAGGCGTTGCTCATGGAGAAGGCGCTGCAGATGAAGAGCATCACCCATCGCCGCTTGTACAGCTTGGTCTCCATCAGCGAGAAGAACCGTGTTGTGTCCATCACTGAAGTTTCCAAAGAATTGCTGCTATCCTCCAAAAGTAGGTGGTGGTTGCATTCTTCAAAATTGGTTCTTTCTTTTCCTGTTAAAGAGCAATCATCCCCTCTGGCTTTGCCAAGGCCGTCCATCCACTCGTGAGGGAATTCCTCCTGAGAACTCATGATGCTCACGCTGATACCCTTCCCGAGAACCTCAGGCTTCTTAGTCACTCATCAGCTGGAGGGAAGAGCAAACATTTCTCCTTGTGTGTGCACTCTTTATACCAGTTTACCTGACTCGCCCACCCCACCCAGCAGGTATTTCCTAAATGAGCTCACCTGCTGTGTCCACAACAGAGATTAGTTCTTATTACTGCTTCTAATGTAGCAGAAGAGGATTTGGGGTGCAGTTTAAATATAATGAGGCTTGAAAGTTTGATTCTAATCAACAGTTGTACACTTTACCGACTTCGTAAATCCTGTACAGGACAAAAGAGGTGTGTAATACCTGTAAGTCTGTCCTTTAATGGATTTTTTTTGTTTTACTTCTCATTTCAAACTCCTCCTTCCAGCTCATGGCAAAACATCCACTAGTAATGGATAGCAGAGTGTGAACTTGAGTCAGGACAGTCACAGACAGAAACTTGGTTTTATTGCTCAAGTTAGACACATGATCCACTTTCTCATGTGTAAAGAGGAGCTAAAGTTCATTGAGGATGATGCTAAACAAAAACTGCAAGTTCATCAGAATATGAAAAAAACTGTTGAACTGGAAAAAATTAATAGAGGCAAAGATATTTTTTGCTTTTTGAGGCATGACTTAGGTGTTTGCTGTTGGCAAACATCTGTGCGATAAAACTGTAATCTTGCGCAAATAAGTAAAAGTATGGACGTAAACTTGACACACTTAGTAACAATTTATAAGTACAAACTTAAACATT
This sequence comes from Acanthurus leucopareius, assembly GCA_029814765.1. Taxonomy (NCBI): domain Eukaryota; kingdom Metazoa; phylum Chordata; class Actinopteri; order Acanthuriformes; family Acanthuridae; genus Acanthurus; species Acanthurus leucopareius. The sequence goes on along the minus strand of JAQMCX010000017.1, from coordinate 2,394,343 downwards.
AACAGCAAACATTAACAGCAGATAACGTCTGGGGAAACCTCATCTAACTACATTATGAAACAGGTTCAGCTGTTGTGCACTAATGCTGTGGCTGCATGTGGGAAGTACACCTCAGTGCTCAAACACAAGGCCACGGTATCCCTCCATTGGCAAACTAGTCATTAAAGTGTTTGGGGTTTATAAATTGGATTTACTTGTGCCCAATCCCTTTAAATTACATCATCTGTCATTGACGCTTGCATACTGGCAGACCTGAAGAAGCTGGTCGATTAAAAAAAACCTGTAGCATACACAGTGCAGTCCGACTGAATTAGCGCTGGTACAAATTGTTTGTTATGTTGGCTTTGTAATCAACGCACAGTGCTTTTGTCTTCCAAAGCACTGTGCGTTTAACTGAAATAGAAATGCTGACTTACAGCTTTAATACGAGCAGTTTACATTTGTTTACATCAACCTCAGAGGATCAGAAGTGGAGCCCTTTTTAACAAACGGTCGTCCAACCTCCGAATCAATGAAGCTGATCAGATAAAACATTTAATATATCGTTGGTATATTTTCAACTGAGTTTTTGTCAAAAAAGAAAGAGCAAATTATTACATTCTGTTGTATTTACTGTATTACATAACAACAGAAAAAGTAGATAGACTCTACATTATAATAAAAAAGGAGAGTATCACTGCAGTCCCTTGAACTAGATCTGACATATAAAGCACATAATATTGATACAGGCAAATAAGCATAGTTACACGCTTAATCACTTTTTGATTAAGAATTAATTGCACCACAAAGTATTATTCAAAGCTTCAAAGCTGCTCTGCTTTGTGTATTGCCAAGTTAGAATCTGCATGAGCACACACACATTAATTAGATGAATCATCATAAAACACCATTTATTCCCTGTACTATGTGCTGTTTTCAACAATGCATGAAGTGCTGACTTAAAGGGTAACTCACCACGAGAGGATGACATGATTAGATGAAATAAGCAGGTGAGGTCATTTGTGCTGAGAAATACAATGAAATACAATATTTTAGCCTTTTCTAGGCAAACATATATATAAAAATGATTGGTTCCAGCTTCTCAGATGTGAATGTTTCCTGTTTTCTTGATATTCTATGACAGTTTTGTATTGTTGAATGGACAAACAAGACATTCTGTGTCGCCACTTTAAGTACTGGAGTCTTCTGATTAGCATTTCTTGACAATTTATTGATATTTGACTGAAAATACAAATAATCCAATAATTAAGAAAAACTAGAAGATTAATTGAAAATGAAAATAGTTGCTAGTTTCAAGTCTCTAATGAGCATCACTAAGCTATTCAAATCATATCTGGTTGTATATCATCCAAGCTTTTGTGTGCATTATGTTATAAATTATTTAGGAATTTTAAATCAAAAAAAGGAAAAGTTAAGCTTCGCCTTGACTAAACACCTAAATAATAATGATAGACTCGGGTTACTGCATCAAAAAATAAAGAATGTTATCATGTTCTAATGTATTTAGTTTGAAAGATAAAATAACAGAGAAAATTGAATAATACTAACAAATTAAATGGATTCTATTTTTTTTATTATTTATTTATTTCATTTCAAATAGTTTCAAAGAACTTCAGGCTCTTTTCACGAGCCTTCACAGTAAATGCTCTCTGGTTGTTGTGTTTGTGTGTTCAGCAGCTGGAACAGACTGGAAATTTCCGATGGCAGTACAGTAGTGCCCCTACTGTACCAAACCTCCACCTACACCACCACTGACTGCACATGGAGCAAAACCCATGAATGGAAGGAGTGAAGGGAAGAAAAGAGAAGTAAAAAATCTTAGTCATGAATCGAAACTACAACCCAAAATTCACCTCATGTTCACCCTTCACTGGCGTTTAAAGGAAAATAACCTGCGGACCGGATTTGACTACAAATAACGATACACGGTTAGTGTTTGGATTTGAGGAGGAGGTCTAATATTTCCTTACCGCTTCCTTTGTCTTGGCGGCGCATTTTTCAGAGTAAACAGCGCGATAAAACGATTAAGATCAGCAGACAAACCGACACTGAAACGATTTCAGGCTCAACATTTTGAGACACTTAAGGTGTTGCAGGCAAACAAGCTGCCTCGCGATCATGTTACGCTTTCTGGAAGTAACGAGATGTAAACACGAGCTAGAAACACACATAAACACACAGCCTGTTATTCAAAGATACTATGCAAGGGTATATTTAAAAAATTAAAGGAAGTGTCAGTTTGACATACCTGTTGCACGGAAGCATTGATACACTAGCCTACCTCACTACATTCATCCAAAGCAGTGTACCAGAAAAGATGGCGAAATTGAGCACGTCACCTCCCATTTACCACCCTCCAAAAACTTAATAAACGCCCATAAAAAAAAAGTTGACAGAGTAAAAAATATTTCGGCCAAGGCCAAGGGAATCATAAATCCAAAAAGTTAAAGTTGTCTTACAAAAAAATAATAAGCTAGGCTATAATACATGCGCGAGTCGTTTGTACGTTTTAATTACAGTGGCCGTCACAGGGGACAGTATGAGGACTAATAGCCAAAAGATCACTAAAAAAGTTATAAAAGTGTTAATAAACGTCTGAGTGACACTTGATAGAACTGATGAAGACCCCGCAACTTGTGTTGCACCTTCACCAGTTTCGTTTTAAATATGATTCAAATATAAAATACTAAAGCCATAGTAGCTAAAATATAGGTACAGACAGAAAACCAATCAATGGTGAAAAAAGTAAGTGACAACTGGGAATTTTATAGGAATGGATGACGTAAGATTGTACGTATGTATTTTGTGAATGCTGGGTATTCATGGGGTGATACACTAGAGGAGTTGAACGGTCGACAATAAACATATCCCGCAGACCTACCTATTAATGACGACCAGTAGTGGGTGCTAGACATCTAAACTCAAGAAGAAGTTCAATAAATCCCATGAAAAATGACTTTAGTAACATGAAAATGACCATTTTAGATAAATACTCTAGTAAAAGTAAAAAGTAACTTGTAGTGAGTACAACTTCTAATGTTCTAATGTTAATTTATAAAATAGGTATAAATTCTAATTAAAAAGTACAGTAAAGGATGTTTATGGTATAGTATAGTTAGAATTTACCCCCTGCCTGATCTGCCAAACTGGAAGTATGTACAAGTACAATCAGGAACCAGTGAGTGTTTTACATGCTTTGTACAAGATTGTTTTGATAGTGTTTGTAGGAGGTGATTGTCAGGTGAGGAGAACAGGGTGTTACCGACATTGTTCTGGGGTGTTCTTTTCAGTCACCGCTCCTTATGCCGTCATACATCTTGCACTTCCATACCGCAGTTTAAACCACACATCAGCTGTGTACATACAGTACACAAAACTACAGGATTGTAGTAGTTGGCACTAAACTGACACACACAGCATCATTAACCCACTCATCATAAAGCCTGCCTGCACTCAGAGGGTTTACACGCACAGCTGCAATTGAGCTGTCGTCTCACCTATAGTTATAGCTCAATTAGGCCAAAGCAGAGATTTAATCGGACTATGTCACCGTCGTGGTACACAGGATTCAGGAGAGAATCAATTTGTTGGCCAAGTGTGTCTGACTCCAGTATGGTGTGTCCCCTTAAAGTTGACTGCAATCAGACTTTCTTGTAGTTGACATTTTGCATCCAAATTTTGTGATTAGTTCACATTTTCCATTCATTTTAGGATATTTGAGTCCCGAAGCTGAGAAAGAATGAGGTAAGTCTCTTTGTCCGTCCAGAAATGTGTACTACACTGGTACCAGCCATGATGACGCCTCCTTGACCTCCTTGGCTGTGGGGTGTTCGACTCTCAGGTTAAAGGCCACAGGAAGACCATCTCTAACTTAGTAGAAGGCCTTGGTCAATTGAAGCACATGCATGCCTCTGTTAGCCGCATTATAGAGGTATGTTCATTAGACTCAGAAAAAATCAACGCAGAACGGTTTTAGCCAGACAGAATGTTTTTCATGCATTTCAACAGTCCAGTTTAGACTAAAACATCAAGCCAGCTTGCTTTTCATCATGTAAACCTACTGATTGCCCCAAGAATGCAGTGTTTGTAAAGCTGATTGTTGGGTATCCAAACTCCACCAGAGTGTTGAACCTTATCTGTACATATTTGTGCCTGGACTTGATGCAGTTAAGCACGTTTCACACTGCAGTGACACTCAAGATCGGCTCTTTCTTTTTCTTCACTCTTCTTTCTTTCTTTTTTTAAGTTTTGCTTTTAAACACCCTTCACAAGCACACTTAAGACCTAACTTGGACTTAACAAAATTTACTTGTGAGAATCTCCAGATGGCACACACACACACACACACACACACACACACAGCTTTTCATGATGAATTCAATACCAGCCACACTGTCTCAACTAGTAAAAAAGACTAACCCTAACCCTCTCAACTCTTTTCAAGATAAGCAGACGCTGTGCGTATGCATACAAGCTTTTAACATGTCAGCAAACACATGCTGTCTATGTGCTGTCTCTTTATTAACTTCCGGCAAAACAAACCAAAAGTCATCTTCTCACGCTAAATTTACATAGACTGTTTGCTAGTTCTAACACTCTGTGTGTCTTGTACTACTTGCATGTTCGCAAACATGTATTCAGTAACCTGAAGAAAGAAGACACAACTACAGATATTCACATTCTTCAGATGCCAAAATAAATATGAGAAGAGTTGAAAATCAGAGATGAATAAGGACTTTATAGGGTCCTTTCACTCACACTTTAGTCCAGGATCATTAATGGCTTGGTCTTGGTAGACTAACCTAACCTGAAATATTTTCTTTCCAAAGACAAGTCCAAGGACTTCAAGGATCTTTTCCAGAATCCTTTAAGTAACTGTACAGATAAGGAGTTTTACAAATAGTTTTCATTCAGGTGAAAGGCACAAATGACTGCTGGATAACCAGGCAAAGCAGAGAATTTACCTTCAGCTCACAGGGAAGGTCACAGGTTCAATGACTGTCATATGGTTTCATGGTTTTGGTTGTTTGCAATTTTTTTTGAGAAACTGCAGCAATAATGTAGAACATTAACATGCATTAATATCTAGAAAGGATAAAAAAAATCAATACCTCTCTTTGTTAATATGGCCGAAAGTGCGTTAAATAATCAAATACTTAATTTGATGCTATTGTTTTAGCTAGTTTACAAGAAAGAAAAAAGCCAGAAACAATCAATATTGAGCACAAATTAGTATATAAGGTCAAACATTATTTGGGGAAAAAATGTGTATATTAATTCATCTGAAACAGTAATCAGTCTTCCATTACTAAACTCTACAATGAAGATGAAATTTGAACCATGTTCTGTGCACGTAGAGCATTGCACATTATCCTGTGAATTAAATGTGATCACTTATTACAATCAACTATTTCTGGTGATTAGCAAGCATATCAATGTTTAATCATCAATTATGCTGACATGGATGGAGGGATGAGGGTGGGTCGGTCCCCTGGGGCCCAAATGAAAATGTTTGCCCCAGGCACCCAAGCAGATTAATCCAGCCATGGGTTTAGCTCTACTTGAGGAAATTGAACTAATTTAAAATTGCAATTAAATAACATCTCCGGGTTCTCTTCATACAGAAATAGAGGTTTGTCACAGTGACTCTTTCCTATAAGAGAATAAGAGATCCACTGACCTGATTTCCAAAAACCCCGATGGAGCAGGCGGTGGAAACCTCATCCGCTCCGAACCACACCGACGCCAGGCGGGAGGGCATCCCGAGGATGAAAACCTGAGAAATGGAACTTGTGAACTGTGCGAGTAAGGCGACCCAGAACAGGTCAGGTTTGACCCCGAGCAGTTTGATCCACGTCCCGGCGCAATTGAGCGTGCTTGCCAGCAACGCTGTGACCCGCAGCCCTTTCTTATCCAGGAGCCAGGTGACCGGGAAGATGAAGGGGATGTAGGTGAGCATGTAGATCATGGACAGCCAGTCTATGGCGAAGGAGCTCACGTTGTAGAACTTCATCATGATGTTGCTGATGATCCCGTACTGGAGCCATTGGTACGCGTTGCTCAGGGAGTAAGAGCAGAAGAGAAACACCATCACCCAGCGCCTCTTGTACAGACGCGTGTTGGCCGCAGAGCCGCTGTCACCGTTTGGGATGCTGCATTCAATTTGCTCCACGGTTTCTGGACCTTCCGCTCTCAAACGTGGACCATCACCCGTCGCATCCCGTGCGCTCCCGTCCCGTGAAGCCAGTGTATTTTCTCCCATTTTCTGATACAATGTTTCACGAGTGCGCTTGGAAGATGGATGGGTCTTCCACACTCACTCTACACTTAAAATGTCTTTAAAACAAACCAAAATTCTCACTCCCCTTCAATATGACAGTCTAAAAACCATGCAGTTTGTCAGGAGTTTTAGTTTTCTCTGTCCTTGCAGAAGGACTGATAAGACTGATTCAGACTGATTCAGACTTATCAATCGCCGGCTTCATTCCAAGTGAAGTGACTGACCTGCCCTCCACAAGTTCATTTAGTAGGTTACTTAAGCTGTTTGAGAAACCCCCCTTACTGGCCACAGTGCGGACCCGACTTGTAGCTACTCCACCCAGCTGCTGAGATGAGACATGACAGTGACTGTGAAGTTGGATACACCTACAAGTCAGTCAGTCAGTCAGTCAGTCCAGAGAGACCTGACAGACCACAACCCACAAACTCACTGTAGAGACTTACTCTGTCTAGTTTGTCCTTATTGTCGCCTCTTCATCTCCCATTGTAGATCATCAGTATGCCACACCAGTATTCTTGTCAGTGTTATTTTTCAAATTTATTCCAAGGTTTCTATTATTTCTCCCCTTTTACTTTGCTGTTTGTCTTGCGTCTTGTTAATCTGCATATTAAATCCCTCCTGGGTAGAACAATGGGGGCCTTGACACCGGCTTTGTGCTTGCAATGAGTGGATACATGCTGAGAAATTCTAACATGCTCATATTTTTGTTTTCATGTTAGATTAAATGAGGATTAAATGTCAGATCTAAACTGGATAAAATGTAATTACACTGCACCATTGGTCTTTGTGTTGTAAAAAAATACAAAAGGAAAGGCATGTGAGCAATTTTAAGGCTTAATGCAAGAATTAATGGGAAGTAAGGAAAGTTAAGTCACACATGTACAATAGTTTTACACTTTAAAGGGATATAAATTCCCTTTCACCAGCTGCCCCACTGTTCAAATGTATGAGGAATTTCTGCAGAAACAAGGCTTTCCCTCTACAGGATCTATTGTGATCAGAGAAAACACAACATTTAGTCGAAGGTTGTGGGGAAAGTGGAGTGCTGGGATGGTGTATATGCAGTAATATAAATAAGTTATTATATTTTTATATACTTTAAGAGTTTTTTTTCCTAATAAATATCACAAATGTGTCAAAAACAGTAAAAAGGGTAGGTGGAGTGTTATTCAATTTGTGCTGCTACCAGCCACCAGATGGCACCATTTGCCAGATATTTCAGTTGTGTATACCACCCAAAAAAATTATACATGACTGACATGTTTTCAACTCTGTGGGACGGACTCAAAAAAATTCCAGAAAAAGAAACTAAACATTTATTTCTTATGGAAATACAAAATGGGATTTTGTGATAGCTTATATGCTTATATAACATCATATACAAAAGTATAAAAAAACATAATTGGTAGTAACAATATGGTAACAGACAATTACAATGTAAACAGTCCATATATATATATATGTGCATACATGACGCCTGCGCCAAAACATAGGAATAAAGAAACAAAGGACCAACTGCATCGCCACCTTATGTGGAAAATAACAAATATGACCAAAAAAAATCATGAAGGTTATTATGTAGTAAAAAGGCTTTTGACTGTGTGTGTGTGTGTGTAGGTTCTTTATAACACCACATATGATCATCAGTACGTGAAGGTTAATGCATTCCAGTAGTTTTTGTTTCTATTTTTACCAAATTCAATAATAATGTAATTATATTTTATATGTGTATGCATTAATCTCTCCGCCATAAGGCGCCCGGTTTATTTTCCCATGATTCCTTGAATGCATTTTAACAGAGCAAACCAAGTCATTTTGGGCACGTGGACCATGAAGTTATACAAACACCTCATTAAACTAAGATGTCTATTTGTAGCCTGATCTCATATATAACCACTGTTCTTTAAAGTTATGACTCCTGTCTCACACTGAGACAGTAATTGAAATGCTGTTGAAACAAAAGTTATATAAAACTTGGCCTCTTTCGGACATATAACTGTTTAATCAGATGTTGCTCTGTTTTAACTTTTTTTTTAAAAAAGTCATTCATAAGAAGGTAAAATCACCAAATGAATGGAAGAAACTACTGAGCTTGTATTAACCACTGATGTTTGGGATAGAGGGAAAATCTTTCTGCGACCAAACTCCATTTTAGCTGCTATGTTGCCACATGCTGCCATGTTGGCAAATGGCTAAAGCTAAGAACAGATATAGTACAAATTAACAAACAAAAAAACCAAAAAACTAAATCTATGGAATGTAAAGTCGTTTATCAGTAGCTTTGTAAAACTTTATAGGCTACTGATAGCTGCTTGAGCTCTGATGACCTAAATGAGAAATAAACAGCTAAACAAGCCAGACAAACAAAAAGAAGTTTGATTTAACTGCCAAAACAGAGTCCAATCTTATTGGATCCACATTTTGTGCTGTAACGCTCCATGACTGAAGGCAGGAGGACTCGCCAGCTGGTTTTCCTCCATGACCGAGGCCCAAAAAGCTAAGTGCTGCTAGTTGGCTGCTCCTTCTCAACTGTAAACCGTAGAAAGACGTCGCACCTTCACTTGGCCTCCAGCTCCTGCAGCAGGGGGTTCACCTCGTTCTCGGGGGTTTTCACACTATCTGTCCTGACAATACACGTGGGACGATGGCGGTTAAGCATGAGGATCAGCTGCTGGCGTTCGAGCTTTAGCTCCTCAATCTGGGCTTTGAGGTCAGAGTTTAACATCTCTAGTCTCTCTGATTCCTGTGGGAAGATGGATTAAAAAAGGAGGCGATAAAAGGGGTGGGAAACAGAGATAAAAGTAGGAATGATTTGGCACAAACAACAGATCAGATTATTATGTTAGAGGCTGAAATAGTTACGATTGCCTCAAGATGTCTCACCTTTTGTAGATAATCTGTCCTTTCTTTCTTTTTGTTTCGACATCGAGCTGCAGCCACTTTGTTTTTCTCTCGCCTTCGTTTCCTCCTCTCCTCTTCTTCGTCTCTCTAAACAACATTGCAGGTAAATGCTTTTAGATTGAGTTGTGGTTGACTTGTTACACATTGAAAATCTTATCTTCTTTGTTTTTAATTTTCATTTGACTACAATAGCAGTTTGCTTTGGCCACACTTTCTTCATCATCATTTTCAGTAAGTGATATGAATATTAAACTTAGTAAAGGTCTGCCAATTCTCTTTATTCTTTTTTTTTTTTTTTTTACTAACTTTGAGTGCATGTGGATTTGTTTCAGTACATGTAAGAGCACACAAGCTAAGTATGTTTATCTATGCCAATCCCCTTGCAAGTTTTTCCTTTATTCAATCAGAAATACATGTCAAGACCTAGACCATAAAGACAGTCAGGTCTGGCAGTTTTTCTGATCTTCTACATGACTTATGAAATGAAACAAGACACAAGGTTTTCTTAACATCAACGCATCAAGTGTTTGTTGGGCTTTTTGCATACCGATAGTCAGAGTGGGTGAGGTGGCACACCTCATTTTCAGTGCCACTGTAGTAAAGAACTTAATTTAAATAATTATATGAAGTTTTATAATTCAGTAGCACTATTAACTTCAATTAATCATTAAATATCATAACCATTTTATTTATTTTTACTGTGTAAAAGTCAAAAACCAAATGATCATGTACACTTCTTTCGCTATCACCAAGTCACCTGCCTTCATAACTCAACAGAGCTATTGTTTTCTCTGGTCATTTATTATAAAAAGACTTCAGCAGTTACTTTAACAAGGAGAACATGTCCAGCTATGACCACTAGGTGGGCCTGTTGATTAAGATATGACTACAACATGTTTACAATATATTAGGCAGTTGAGGCACTTACAATTAAACTTGAATTTGTGTGATAAATATGTAACACTGTTAGGAAAAGCCATGTCAAATTAGAAAATACTTAAAAATGAAGAGTTTACATTCACATGATGTAGTCATTAGTAATCGGCCCCTTGTTGTTTCATATACCTCTGTCTTGATCACTAGAGGCCTCTTCCCCAGACTGTCCAGGAAGTGCAGAGGTGACAGCATTGTACCGAACTCCTGGAAGTCACCAAATTTGAGCTTGTCAGTCAGTGTGGTGGCTGAGATCCCAGCCAGTGGGCCCAGACTGGGCAGTGAGCCCGCTGTCACAGAGGGATCTGGGATTTGTCCTGGCATCGTGTCAGACCCGGTCGTGACCACAGCTACGACGCAGAGGGAGAAAATGGGAGACATACTCAGACGGGAACTAAACCAAATCAATGAAAAACACATAAACTCTGTCTGCTCTGCTTGTTGTTGTACATACCAGGGCATTATTTAAGATATGAGGCAAGAAAAAAAAAGCTATTTTACCTAGAAAAATATTAGAGGTGAATATATAATATGCAAGTGCTTTATTTGACCTAGAATTTGTTACAGAGCTTTAACAAGCCATTTGCCTGAGGTGCACAGCTCCTTTCTAGAAGTCACACCAGCCAAACTGTGATGAATTGCTGGTCTGTTATAGGAGCCGGATGCTTAGGCTGCTCTCATTAGGCAATTTTATTATTATGCTTCTTTTTTTCTGAAATGAATACCATTCACAAAGATCTTGGCAAGAATCTGCCTCATTTTAGCCCCAGAAGCCAAAAGAAAGATGAACAAGAGTGCACAAAGCACAACGCAGACAAATTCCCCTTTTATTTCGAGGAAAACTAAAGCCAGCCATCGACAAGAAATACCCGTGAACCTTGGTTTCCTCCTTATAAGATTTAATAACAGGGTAGTATACTGTGGCTGCCAAAATTCAGCATAATGTGGTGAAGTCTGACCCCAAATTTAACTTGTTTTGTTTTGTTTAGCCAAAAAGGAAAAATAAAATTACATTGTCCACTTATATTGCTTTGTGCTGAGCGAACTGGACTGTGTTTTATGTTTTACACTGTCTCCCACTGGTAAATACCTTAATTTGAAATTGCTTAACATTTAAATACATCCTAAGACAATGAAAGAGGTGTGGGAGTAAAGTCTGCCAAAGACACAGGAAGTTACTACAACAGCTCAGCGGATTTCCAAGCCACATGATGCAGCAGAAAACTACCGTCTAAGGTCAAGTATTTGGGAACTTTTATCCCACAATGTAAGAATAAACAGGCAATATCTTCTTACAAACAGAAGCATGGCCTGACATCAACTGTGAGGACAAATCTGTGAGGATTTTTTAAGTTACGAGCTTATGTGATCGGTTAATTATATATAAATAAGAGTTTGAAGATCATATGAACTTATATGCCACATGTGCTTGACTTTCAGTTTTTAAACTTCCCTAAACTAAAGGTCAGAGAGACGAAGTGGAACTGTGCAGGTCATGTTTTCCGCACGTGATGGTGAAATTCCAAAGTCATCTTAAAAATTGTGCAAAAACAAACATAAAATGACCGTTATCTGTAATTATAGCTTCAAATTTGGGTTTGAAATGTTTACAAAACCACTAAAACAAAGCACAAGACAAACCACCAAAACATTTCTCAGACATTCTCATTAAAAGGATTTTAATGACTCATATGAGGACTCATTTGAATGTCTTTTAGTTCACGGATTAAAATAGCTAAGAAACATCCTCCTATAAAAAGAAAAATCTGTCATACCCCTAAAGGTCCAACACGGCAATTAACTTCTACTGATTAGACTGTAATCATTTGTTTTGAACTCTGCACTTTTTACTCGAGAAAGTCCCAAATTAGTTTCTGAAAACTAGTCTTTTAGTAGCTTAGGAACATGTGTAACGATCGTACATCGACTGCGCAGCATGCATAGCGAAGCCATTGGTCAACTTGAAAAGCGGAAGTTTTTCTTCAGTGCGGCATTTATCTTACGTAACTTTGACTTCCCATCAGAGAGCTGCAGTGATAAAATGTTACAGCTTTTCGTTCGTAACAAATTTCGCTTTAAATACACCACAAGTTAAGAATCGACACACAACACCAATTTGGATGATGGGGAAACACTAAATAAGAACATTTTGTTCTGAATAAATGCACGCCGTCCTTCCATGTAAGAGGAGCATGCAAACAAAAGAAAATGATCTTTCTGCAGCATGCTACCAAAGATGTCAGGGCCACTTTGAACACTAAAAAAAAACCCCAACTAAACTCACACAATGCGGCGGATTGCGGCGTAAAACATCACAAACGTGCTCACTGTTTGTTCGCAAACTATGCTCGTTTTGACCTATGCGCGGCGCGCCAAGAAGCTATTTAGTATGTAAAATGATCCCAGTCTTCGATTTTATGAAGTTTTGTATACCGACCTGACTTTGATCCCAGGTGCAACAAATGTCCTTTCTTCTGGTCAGCCGAGGGTCGAGAGTAGATTTTAAAAAGTGGAAATCGTTGCATCAGCCCGATTTTTAAACGTGATCCCAATCTGGGAGGATTTGGGAATGCGGAACTTGGGCTATGCCAGCCAAACGTAAGCAGGGATGTAAAAAAGTACATAGTGGGGGCAGAAGTGGGGAAGGCGCACCGCTCCTCCCATCAAGAAACACTGAGGCTGCATACTGCAACGACGGAATGGCTCGGATGGAGGCCTGCATGTAAAAATACAGTCCCACCGCACAGCTCCACCAAACCCCCCAAACCAATGCCAAAGGGATGAATAGAAAATAAATAAAAGCTTAAGCACGTAGGATTATATGAATGAATAAGGGGGATATCAGGAAAACACTGAAAATACCTCTAACTGCCTTCCTTTGTAGAATTATAACCTGATAGTTTAAAATTATTAGGATAAACACAGATAACGTCTCAGCTGACTAATGTTATGTTCAAATCTTGATAAATGTATTTCTTAGGGAGGGATTGCAAACACCAGCACCAAACACCACTCTGAATGTCAATTTATTGTCATTATTCAGCAGCATAGATAAGCAATCAATGCTCATGTTCACTTGTTTTTAACTTTAACAAATAATTCAAAATCTGAAAGGTAAAAAAATAAACCATAAGTTACATCTTGATAAGATATATTTATACATATATATATATATATATATATAGCACTGGATGTTTTCATGGAAAACTTTCAATGAGGTCAAACCACAGCTGATGACATTGAGGTATGCAGGTACTTAACATGAATGAGTATGTAAATACAACAACATTTACAGCAATCAATACACTATTAACAACAAAACACAAAACCATACTGTAACAATAAATTCCACGTTACATCTTAGATCTAGTGACAGATCAGATATATATGAGCTTTGAAAATTATTTGGAATTTCTCAGCATGCGTTTTAATAAAATCAGAACTTTACCTCAGTCCCTCCTGAAAAGTAAAAGCCATGCTTTTAGCTACATCACTCTGTTGGCTATGTATCTGAAGAGGGTTTATATGCTTGCCTAGTCACACACAAGACATTTCATGACTGCATTTCATGACTGCATTTCATGACTGCATTTCTTGAAGTGTTACAGCATACTGTGGCATATGTTGTTGTTTCTTATCACTTCAGAGTCAGGAACCTGCAGGACAGAATAAAACCGGAGAGATCAGGCAGATCACTTTCCCTCTGTACATTATAAGGCGAGGAGGGTTGGAGAGTTGAGGATGTCGACTGAATCCGCTTTGCCCCCTCCGCTTTTATGGCTGTCTAGTCCCTCTGTGAGAGAGTCCAGCTCAGGACACGCAAATGTGAACACAGACAGGTAGCTGCTGCAGGTGGGGGTAGAGGTCACCACAGGAGTGCTGAGAGGCTCCAGGTCGCTGGAAACAGACTTGTACAGGGTCTCCCAGTCCGAGACACCGAGAGAACTGCTCAGATCTATGTCTGGCACGGATCGAGCTGTCTCCAAGGGCATTTTCTCCTCCAAACTGGGTAGCATATTTTCCAGTAGTCCCTCCTTAATGTCCAGCGAGGGCTCGAGATCGCAGATGTTGATTTCGGCGCTGGCACACAGCAAGATGTTGGAGTTCCCAGAGATGGCTGTGGATGGATCACTGGGGATGTCCATGTCTGGGAGCGAGGGAGCTTCTTGGGTACCATCCTCTAGGAGTCTATCCTCATCTGGACTGGGCGGTAGCTCTGGGGACCCTGTGGGCTCCTGGAAAATAGACTCCAGCTCCTCTGACATCTGGCACACCGGTTTGTGTGTGGCAAGGATAAATTCAAGCCGCTCTTTCTCTTTGAGGAGGTTGGCTATTTCCGTCTCCAGGGCTGCTTTTTCCTCCTCCAGCTTGTCTGTCTCCTTCAGATAGATCGACATCCAGAATCATCCACATAGGAAAACACACAAACAGTGGGGTGCAAATGACAGCTGAGTAAATGCATCAGTGTTTACTTACAGCTTGCAGCGTGTCTGTGAGTTCCCTCCGTCTGTTGCGGCACTTCGCTGCAGCCATTTTATTCCTCTCTCTCCTTATCCTCTTTTTCTCTTCCTCCTCTGGAGAAAGCTGGGATGCAAAAGAAATAATTCAGTTAAGAATCCAGCCATTGCATCCTCTAATCCGCTACATCCGTTGCCAATTCACCCCTCTGAAGAATGGCAAAAGCATGTTTCGCTGCAATGCGTCTAAAAATAGACCATTGTTGCAGACTTGCTGTGACCTGAATATAAAGTGACTGCCTAAGGAAGGCACACAGCCAGCACACGGCACCAGAGGAGCATGCACAATAGCACTGCTGCACACAAGGAATTCAGATTGGCCTATGTAAATTCACACTGTTGACTTATCCTGTCCAATAGCAGGTGGACTTCATCTGAGGAAACCTACCTGCTCTGTTTTCCCCTTTCTGACAGCATTTTTCCCTTTATTCCCGCCTTCTTTGGGTGTTGCCTGGTGAGAGCTTTGTGGTTCATTGGCTTGCTTGCTACCCAAAGACGGGGAGACAGATGTAATAATCGTAGGCTGGACCATCCACTGGAAATCTGGGGTAGAGGAAATTGCAGTGACTGTTGGAACAAATGGAGCATCTTGAACGCTCATGTCTTGGCAGGACTCCTGTAAAAAAGAAATAATCCATAATGACAGCTAGATTTTTTTTTTAATTTAAATAAACATATTCCCCAGTCTTAATAGTTATTGTGTCATTTTGATCCCAATCATCGATTAAACCCACGAACTAAACAATCAGAATCTAAAACAGAGGATACCCTGGATGTGTTAAATTTCCTTGAAATATACCCAAACAAAAATAGCCTTCTCCGGATCAATATTTGACTTTATCATTGTTTCTGACGTCAACACTGACGCAGAGCTGCTGTGGAGTCTCCTGAATGGATTTATTTTTCTCAATGAACCGCTGCATCGACACGCTCCCATTTGGTCCCAGGACGTCGGAAACATAACAACCCGACCAGCGCTGTTTTTTTTGTTTGTTTTTGTTTTGTTTTTCTCTCGGTCACATTCCCACTGACACTAATCACTATTGTGTTCAACTGTGAAACAAATGAACCGAAAATGACGTTTAAAAAAATAAAAAATTAAGCGCACCCAGTTAATTAAAATCTTATCAATCAGCTCCCCCTCCCCCCACCGAGAAGATAAAAAGAAAAAAGACATCAGTCTGTGGATCACATAAAAACAAATGTTTAATCTGCGTGGTTATTTGCCCCCCCACCACCCCCCACCACCTCTTTCTCTGGGCTGCATGTTGAATATATGATGAACAAAGCCATTCATACCTTTGCATTGCTCTCTGGGGAAGAAGCTGGAGAGCTCGCCTCCTCTGGCGTCTTCTGGCAGAGTGTCCCGACAGGAGACACTGTCCGGCAGGTGGTGGAGACAGAATCCATGTCGGGCGTCAGGTTGTTATGATACATCACAAGGACGGGGGGGAAAAAAAGCACGAGTCCTGATCAATGACAATTATGACTCTGGCCTTCCGCTGGGCAGAGCGGCTTGGGTCTTTTCTCCAGGTATATAGCCTACCTGGTAACTGGACGACTAGAATGCAAGCCCCTCCTTTTATGCTCCGCTAGAATTTTATGAATGAACCAAGACTGTACCATCCGCGAAGGGGGAGGGGGGACAGACTGACAGCCTCACGGGCCTGTTTCGGGTTAAAAAGAGAATTATTTTGACATTCATCCTCCTTTATGTTTGTTCCATAAATAAAATGTCAACCCATTGTTAGATTTGGTCACAACTACATCACGACGCTGAAGCCGCACAGGCAGTTTTCACTCCCATTCACAAATATCGGCCTCACATGATGGCAAGTGGGGTGAGAAACGTGAGCCTATTTTTATATACACATTTCCTGGGCGATGAAAACTTAATGTCTCGGTGCATTTATTTTATCAAGGGTAAAAGACACTGGCCAAGGCGATAAAAACAGGCTACATTAGGAGCCGAACATAACCATTTTCTATCGATTACTGAATAAAAAGCTCATTTAATTGCGTGGTCATCGCATTTACACTACAATTAAAAGACAGAATGTCGCTTGAGGCTTATATAATTAGCGCGTTTTCAGATGAAATTACCAAAAAATTAACGATCTCCCCCTTATTTCGTTTAAATGAAAAATATTTCATGTATCTTTATTTCACCGTCTGCCAGGCCTCTCGGTAAACATGGCCCTACGGCGCTGCCTGTCTCAAAGATAAGAACTGAGAGCAGGTATAGTAGATATAATGAAATGATGCTGAATTGTTTACTTGGGGAGGAGGTGGCAAGGGGGAGGGGGAGAGGCTGAACGTGTGGGGGCGGAGTGTCACGTGACACGACCCGGAACTGGAGGGAGGAAAGCGAAGGTGGGCGGCGGCTTCAATTGACAGGAGCATCACCATCACCCACTGCCCGTTGCAACAAGAGGTGGGCAGCATGTCTAGACTCTGCGCTTTCCTGCTGGTTCCGGTACCGCTGCTGGTTCCGGTACCGCTCCTGGTTCCTGTTCAGTTCAACTTGATGTCTGCAGGATGATGTCCGCAAAAAAGTACAGTGTCAGTGAACGGCCAGAAACAAGAACTAATTTGATGGGACGTGAACGTGTCGCACATAGAACAAATGGTAAACTCCAGAATATTTGTGTTTGCGGAGCAGAAGGAAGGAACCAAGATTTTTTAAAATATATTATTTTGAGTTCTTGTGTCGTATAAAAAAATGCAATAATAAAACAATAAACGGTCACCCCGCAATAAATTGCCAAAAGACACTTTTTTATTACATTGGAAAAAAGACTGGACAGGTTTTATTTTTGGAGAGGGCACTCAACGAGTGCAGAGATATGACAAGAAGTAACTTCTCTTTTATCATCTATTGTTAGATTTTCTTTTTGGGGTGTGGGGGGGTATACAATACAATAAAATTCTCATTGTTATCATATCATTGTTCTGGTAGAAAAGTATAACGCCATGTGTCAGGAACATTGTGTCATTTCATTGTTTTGCAGACTCTAAAATTATCACATAACTTGTGTAGTCTCATATCAAGACATAAATATAATATTGCTTTATTATCCAAAAACCTGGTGGCTCAGCTCCCCACTTAGCATCCACTGGGTTGAGATGCTGACACACCCCTCTGTTAACTCTTTCCTTAGATCACTGATTCTTTCGGATACATGTTGTTCACCATGGAGAACTCCACAAAAGAAACAAGTTTAATTTTCAATAGGAGATGAAGACCAGCTTGATGTTTGCTTCGATAGCATGTCTCCTATAGGAGAGTTGGGTATTAAAAATATTGATATATATATGTTAAAATAATATAAAACAAATATGATTTTTACAATGACTTATTAAAAAAAAGGAGAATAATACACCCCAGTGGATAAATGGAACATAAATAATGGTGGCAAACTACAGAGGCCAAAGATGTAGAGGGGAGGTGATGCAAACAAATACTGTAATAAGCTATAAATGATGTTCATTGGGCAGTGAGAGTCCCAGATGGTCAAACTTAACATGCATGATGGCATTGAAATAAAGAACTACAAAGAGGTGAGAGACTGTGTAAATACTGTTCAATCAAAGATCAATGAGCATCATTAATCTTAAAAACTACAGATAATGCAATAAATGATTATCTTTGTGACAGCAGTAACAAAGATGATGCAGAGATCACAGCTTCTAAACATGTTTAATTAACTTTTACTCTACAACCTCTCTGTCAAATTGAAAAAATGGAGAAACTGACCCCCTTTGAAGCGAAGCTGAGACATCTTGGGCAGGTCACACAGTCCACTGCAGATGCTTTTATCTACTTGAAGATACAAGAGAGAGAGATGTGATTCATGATTGGTACATGGAATAAAAATTACATTTTTCGCTTTTGGCCACATCCCTCTGTGTAATGCCACAGCAAGTGTTTTTATTAGGGTGTTTTTTACTCCTATTTGTTTTTTTAAATAAATTTAAATTTGTTTTCTTTCACAAACACATGAATGCTGCTGTTCAGCATTATCTCTATGAGTCGCTCGAGTTCACTGGTCATAAGACAAGTCTTCTTTGTGAGACAGTTCTTCAAGATAAAGATGTTGACTGAGTAAAGACTGCTTTCAAACACAACCTGAGGGATACACTCAATCACCAAGAGGACTTCACCTTCAGAAACATTTACATGGTGACTACATTGTTCCTTTAACTATTTTTCTGATGATACATCATATTTCACCAACGTTGATTTATTTTTGTTATGTGCTTCATTTGTGTTTTTATAAAACAAAATGTAATTTAATAAATTTTATTTTTGTAATTTACTGTCTTCGACATATGTCTTCCTGTAAATAATAAAAAAATAAAATAAATTTAAAATATAACACACGCACTTATCTGTTTCCATATAGTTCCCACGCGTTACACATTCTCCTCAGCTTTTTGAGGTTGGGTTTCTGTAATTCCTACAGAGACAAGATTGCTTAGTCACCATCGGATTATTGTGCTGTATCTTGTTTACTTGATATCTTGAATACCACTTCTGTTACATGTGCTACTCGAGTACCTTCTGGTATTTATCCAAATGGAGGATGTCTACTAACGGGACAATGGACGGGCGACCATGGGCACACTGGAAGGGCAGCTGGCAGGAGGACAAGGATGCCACCAAGCTGCAGCATTCATCTTTACTCAGGCTGTCATTGAATTTGATGGCACCTGTTTAATGCATATGTGTATACTCATGATTTGTGTGAAGATCTCAGTGCCAAATTGTAATTTTCTTTAATCACTATTCCACAAAAAATTAACTAAAGGATAGTGAGAAGTAATCAAATCTTACCGTGACATGCTAGGGAGGCTAACACCTTCAGCACAGTGAGAGGCAGCGTTCCTTTCACTCTACCAGTTGAGCGGAGCAACTGAGATGAAGAATAAGAGACAATACATGTTACCCTTTATTTAGTCACATGATACTTTCTGCACACAGAGAGCTTCAGCTGCTGCAAACACACCACACATACCTCAAGCTGCTCTCGAAGGTACTCCTGATGTAGAGAAAAGACAGAATGGAAAACATAAGGAAATGAAAGTGTAGAACAATTACAAATACAATACATGGTCTTAATAAGAAGGTTTCAGAAGTCTTACCACCACAATAGGCTTGATAACAGATGGTCTACCCCGCTGGAGCTCATTACTCTCCTTTTCCATAAAGCACAGTGGCACCCTCCCTACAAAAACCTGTGGATCCACCACCTGTGAGAACTTGACTTCCAGGCCCAAACTCCTCAAACGTGGCTCACAAGATCTACAGGAGGAAGGGTCCACAATACATCAGCAATACATTAAACACTGCTTAACAATACTAAGAATGTAATAATGTCAGTGGCATTAAATAAACATGCTTGAAAAAATAAAAAAAACTCAAGTATCAAGTTGATTAAAACAAGTATTTAAAGAAAGTTAAGAAATTAAAGAAAAATAGCTTAATAAGATAAAAATAACCTTTGTTTTACAAAAAAAATAGAGAAAAAAACTTTGACGGCAATTAGAAAAATAACAGATATGGAAAGAGTTGCTTTTAAGCATCATAGTTTTCTGCTGGCAAAAGAAAAGTTCATTCAGGTTTAGAATATGGGAGAGGAAAACGCAAACAAGCTTCTAAGGTGAGTGACTGGGTGTGTCAGTATTGGTGAGGCCTTGTATCCTCAGGGAATGTAGATCAGAACAGGACACACTTTCTCTAACAATAATCAAGAGGGGAAACAAGGACATCAGTGGCAGTTAGAGCCACGATCTGCCTGTCCAAGTTTAAGGTAAAGTGCTTGCACATGTTCCTACAAATTGACTCCTTATACTGCGTGAAAACAGACATCATTCTTTCACAATTGAGAGAAAAAACAGCCTTTGCATGTAACCTATTTAACTACGGCATTTGACAGTGTAAACTTTATTATTACAACAGGCTGCCACAGCGACAGCATCAAGAGTACCGACACTATGGAATGATGGCATATGAGCCAAAGACAGAGGTGAAATGAGGCAGCGTCATTGTGCCTTTACTGTCATCTTTATTGCTACCATCCTTAACCTCATTGCCGGAGTCTGCTGCTAGATGTCAAGGTCCTTGTACAGAGCAGACAACTAGCTCTTAAAACTCAACCATTGAAGGCCAAATGCAGTACATCAAATATTGACAAGACCATGACATCAAAGTAAAAAACACCACTATATTCTAAAGGCCTACACTGGTACATACAGGCTATGGCACTTTAATACAGACAACACAGGTCCTGCATCTGCCAAAGCCTTCTTTACTTTTCATAAAGCCCTTTAAAAATGGTAAAAAAAAATTTAAAAAAATTTAAAAATACACATAATTTTCCTTAAATTGACAGCATTCTCTTCTCATAAATCAGCCACGGAATGTGAAATACATCTTTTTGAATTTTGAAAGCCATGGTCTTAAAGAGAAACACACCTCAGCAGTCTCAGCTCTTCCTCTGTTACACTGATCTCAAGAGGTGGCAAAATGGTTGACGAACACAGACGTCTCTCCCCTGGTGCATCTGGGTCATCCTCATAGGAATCTATGACAGGACGTACAGTTATGGCTATAGTATCGGGTCATAGCATAGCATTCTTCATTCACCATGTCATTCCCAACATCAACACTGTACACTGTACATTTGATTTTTTTGTTTTTTTCTTTACCTGCAATTAGATTTTCCAGTCGAACTCTCTCATGTGCAGCGTGTTGATCCACCAGCACTAACAGGTTTCCTGAGGGTTTACAATGCATTAGATGTTGATAAATCAATAAATTACATAACAATGACACTCCTGTCTATACCTTCTGTTTCTGCTGGTGCTGAAGGCTCTTCATCTCGTGTATTGATGAGACAAGCAAGGAACTTCTTATCCACTTGATGAATGACCTAGAAGGTAATTCAATAGCTTTACTTTCTGACATCAATGAAGGCAAAATGGTTGATGCGTCATAAAAAACATTGAAAGAAAAACAAAAGAGATAAGTACCTTCATTGAGTTAATCATGGCCTTTGTAAAACGGTACTGAAACAGGATGTTGTGGATTTTAACAGCCAGTCCTTCAGCTTGCCCACTTGTTACGTCAACACCAACCTGTCAACACAAAAGAGTTCAACCAGCTTAAAAATTAGACTCTAAATTTTAGATTAAATAAAAGAGGACAAGTAGTAAACATGCAAGTTTTGTTTACCATGGGAGGTTGAACAAATACAGGGTTGTTCCATTTTGAATACATTGCGTTAAGTGAGTTGGAGCTTCCACCATCCTCATCTGTAAGACCACAAAGAACATAAATAAACACAAATGAGCAGTATTTTTGATGTAAACTGCATGTGTATTGAGCGTCCTACAGTCTGTAGTCTGATCTGTCTGTAAGGTACCTTTGTCATCAAGCCCTGAACTAATCACTCTGTCTGTCCTGGATTTAGGTAGGAAGGGCAAAACTAGATCCACCTGAAAGGGGTAACATCTGAATTCCCTCCCTATAGTTTAAAGAACAGATTCAACAGTGATGAAGGAGTTGTTCTTGGTTACCGTTATGCCATCGCAACCTTTTGATAATTACAGAAAAGTACTAACTCACCAGTTTCAGAGATGGCGCTAATTGCCATATTGGTCACATCAGATGTACAGTGTGCTTGTGTTTCTCCAGTGGTCGGTTCCTCATATCGGCTGAGCCCGGTCACTTTGTTGATGTAAACCGTCTTTCCCACAGATGTATCGTAGTGATGAAGCCAGTCCCCTGATGTTGTAGCCTCTTCACTGTCGACCAGCTGGGGACTTGTACTGCAGCCTGGGACTGGCTCAGGATTTTGAGGAGCATTACAGTGATCGTTGTTGTTGTTGTTGCTGTCTTGGATGCCATCATTGCCTTCACTGGGACAGGTACTGTCTTGTAAGATAGTCCTGGACAGGTGTGGTAATACTTCTGAATTGTCTGTTCTGGGTTTCAAATGGAAGAGTTTAGCTGCCAGAGATTTTTTGCCTCTATTTTGCGCTGACTCTGGTTTTAACTTTGTAAAATCTGAGAGAGTTGGTGGGCTTCGGAGACTGTGCTGTGCCTCTTCTTTTTCTGTCTCATCTTCTTTCTGATCTTTCTGGCAAACTAACAAATTCTGGGTATTAAAAACAAATCTGTCTGTCTGAGGTAGACTAATATCATTCTCTTGAAAGGGTAATTTAAGTTCTTCAGATTTACCATATACTCTTCTAAACTTTTCAAGAAATCCAGACTCCTTTTGACAAGTTACTCTAGTAATCTTGGAAGGAATTAGGGGTGTGTAGTCTCTACGTAGTTTCTGACAAGTTTTATCATGGCCCTCATTCAGCGAGATTCTACGTTTTGATGTAATAGATCTCTCTCCAGATTTCTGTGATAAAAATTGCAGCTGAAATCCTGATTTGTTACATTGGACAGGGTCCTGAGTCTGCAGACTTTCATGAATATACGGATCAGACAGACTGATCTTTCTGTCGCTTACTAAAGTCTGTCCCTGCCTTTCTGTACTATGGCAGTCTGATAATATTTGCTCAGTACTGTTTAAATTTGACTGAATTTGTTGAGTGAGGCTTTCAAGTGAAGTCACATTGCTGGTTGAAGTAGTATTGTTTAGTCTTATCTCCATGTCTTTTGAAATTTCCAGGTTTTCACTGTCTAGCTGAGTGGCTGACCGTGGCATACATAAAACCTGAGAACCTTCCCCAGCTTCAGGAAATACTGGCTCCTCCTCCTCAATAATGTTGTTATCAGATGCTGATTCCAGAGTAGCCTGATCACTCAGTGGCTCAATTCTACATACTTTGTTAATTCTTCCTTCACTTTTTATCTTTTCCAACTCATTTGCAGCAACATTTTTCTGCCCAAGTTGTTCAGTCTCTTCTTTACACTCCATCCGATCAGACTTCTGGCAAATACTGTCCTCACTTACACAGTCATCTTTACACCTTCGATAAACAGCATCTGAAGCTAGCTTCATTCCAATGCTGCAATCTAGTGTGGCAGCACTGCTAGTTGCCTGGTCACTACTACCAGTGTTGTGCCCCTCTTGGTCTGTATTGTGAGTGCCAAACAAATTAGGAGACAAATAGTCAGAGTCATCTTGAGAAAGCACAGACACCAAGTTCTCCCTGCTGAGAAAAGCCTTCACTGCCTCCTCTATGCAGAGTATGATACCATCCCAATCTTTAAACTCTATTAGAGTTTTGGCAGGCTCAAGACATATGTCATACTCTGAGTAAGAGCATTTGATATTGATGACATATACTCCATGCAGCTCTTGGCTTCGGTTGTTCTTTGGATTCCTGGTGACAGGCTGCCTTTCTGGACTGTCATTTTTCTGACTTGAACTGCTTAGTCTGCGTAGGAGAAAGTTCAGCAGCTTGTGTATCCGTGTTTTTAAGAGAAGCCTTTCATTTACATACAGGAACTGTAAACTGTTGTTGTAGTGGCCTTCTCTGCCAATGTAACCAATCACTTCAAACTGCCCATGTGTGTAGCTGATTTCTCCAAGTTTATGTGCTCTACCGAGGCTGTGTATCTGAACAAACCTGTGATAGGTGTCTCTAGCCTTGGAAAGCTGCACCATCATTACTCCTGTGCAGTCATTCTTCAGGGTGAAAGAAACAGAAGGATGCATTAGAGAAATAGCCTCCACTCTGTGCCTGATCCTTTCACCCTCCAGTACAGCATCCATCCTTTTCCTCCGGACTGGCATGTTGTAGAAGAAGTTACAAATAACAACAGTTGTCCCTGCAGAGGGTCGTGCAGTCTCTGCTTCAAATACATCCATGCCCTTGCCATGCTTGAAGATTTTGGTGTAAGTTTTCACCGACGATCTGGTGCGGGATGAGATCTCAACAAGTGTGGCTAGAGAAACTACACTTGCAAGGGCTTCCCCTCTGAAACCATACCAGGTGAGGTTTTCCAGGTCTTCAACAGAGCTGCATTTGCTTGTGTAGTATCTGTTCCCCACGCACTCCATGTCCTCGGCGTTCATCCCAGCACCGTTGTCTATTACCTGCACTTTGAAAGCATCCATGTCTATCCTGACTCCCACACAAGTCGCCTCGGCATCAATGCTGTTTAGGATAAGCTCCTCTACACACTGCTGAAGTGAGGGGATAGCGACTCCGGTGCGAAGTTTCCCCTGAACCTCTATGGGCAAACACTTAATCATGGTGTTCATTAAATTAAGTTTTCTGAGGGAAGGTGTGTTTAGCCTCCTAACTGTCGTGACCGACAACAAATACACTATTGTAAACTCACTCTGAATTAGCCGTTGATAGCTAACGTCCAGTTAACAGTTAAGCTAACTACATTAACGCGTAAGGCTAGCTAGTTCCATGAGTTGCAGCGACTAAACACTGAGCGAAAAAAGAAGAGTATATAGCTCGTTAAAGTAAAATATTTAAAACTAACTCAGGACATGCTAAAATTAAACCAGAGGGCTGTCTACAGTCAACGTGAAACAAGAGAAGACCACAGGGACTAACGGCAACAGTGCCATCCTGTGGTATGAAGGACCAACGTCTTCCCAATCCGTTGGTCGCCAACAACCAGCACTAAACGTGCATACCGCCACCCACCGTACGGAGTGTGCTATTTCATGTGTTTATACACTCGTACCGTATTTTGGTCTGACTATAAAAATGTATTGTTATTATATTTAAAAGTTAACATTTGTTGGATAAATCAAATGCAAGTAAGCCTTACCTAACGCTAACCCACAGTCCATTCCTGATCCATGACCTATCTTTTGACCCATATTTTGTCTTTATCTACTGCTCTTTAAGAGTCAATACATCAGTTCGCTACAATTTTGTCAATGTGCCCATTACTGTGAATATTTAAATTTTACATGCCAGTCTGTGGACTTTAAATATAAATAGTTATTATTTTCCTTCCTACTTTTTTGGCAAGTCCATCTTTTCTAGGTCTGTGACATTATTAAAAAGTATTTTTCAGAATATCTTTTAGGATAAATTGATTTATTTCAGTTAGAAGTATTAGCACATTGGCTATTCTGTCAATGTTTCTTCCCAGTTAAATGCAGAGCTCAATTCTTGTCAAAGGAGGGCAGTAGCATTCTGTTAAGTATGAAGTGATTCATTAGAATTCCCATCAGACTCCTCAATCTTTGTGGAGGCTGATGAAGACAGCGGGCAGATTTCAAGGTCACACCATGCCTGGTCTCTCAGCTGGATGTTTATTGCTTTGCTTTTTGCAATTATCCCCTTCAAACAGATTTAAAATCTGTTTACAGTCTCTTTGTGTGAGGTCACCTCCAAAAACCAATAAATCACAGTCATCTAGGCTATATTTTCTGGTTTCTGACAATAAGGTTGTCTTTTACAACCAGTGTAACCTTAGAAAATCAACTTCATTCAATATTCCTCAATGTAGATGATGCAATAAAATTCAAACAATGTAAAGTTACTGAAAGAACTTTTAATTTTATTAATATAATCCATATATTGTAGATGTTAGGGTGACAAACATATACACATCTTTTGGATTAACTATTTGAGCTGCATTCCAACCAATAAAAAATATACTAAATAAATAAATAAAATATCTACCTCAAAGATACTACAGGCACAGTACATTGGTTATTTTATTTTACAATGTTAAAAGAGGAGTGTTCTAGGCTGTCAACTTTTTTCTCGTTCTTGAACTCTGCCTTAGTAATGTGAGACTTTGGGCTCCCGGTGGATTTTAGCCATTCTTGCATTTCTTTCACCTTGCTGCTTGGGCCTTGTAGCTGCCCTTGAACAGTTCCAGCACCTGTGTTTTGTACCCATCCAACCAGGCCAAGCCTCTTCCCTTCTGCCTGGAAAGTAGAACACTTCATATTAGAAAATAGCAGATATTGGAAAATGATGGAGAATATGCCTTTGATGAGACACTTGAATGGTAATATCAGTTTGGAAAAAAAATATGTATAGGACACAGATTGCTTGTATTTCTCCAACTCAAAGAAATTAAACATTTGAGTTGAAGCAAAAAAATTGGAGTGAAAAGAAGATTCTTAACCAAGGGAATGTTGGTCTGAAAACAGAAAATGTTGACTCAAGGTCCCCTTGCTATATTCTCAGGAGCCTTTGATTATGGCTGTCCTCAATGGCCTTTTTTTATTATTATAATTCATGATAATTTACTGGGTGAACTTTATCCGCGATATCGTAAGGTGTGGTGGAAAGTTCGAAAAAGCAAGGACCTTGAGATAAGATGTTTTTAGCATTTTAATACAGCTAGTTACCCATGACGTTATCCAATGTTAAGCTAAATTGTTATGACACTGGTGAACTCACTTGAGTATATTTCCGAAAAAATACACCTTGCACTCTGCCAAAAACTTCGTAATCCACTGAAAGTAGTTCTTCGTTGGACATAGTGGATCTGGAAAAGGAGAAATAAGAGTACTTGGGTGCCCTATTTCGTATTTTATGAACCAACCATGCATTGCATGAGCTAAATTACAGCTCCAAGCTATGCTAACGCAATTTGTTTATGCTCTAACATTTGAAACCGACTTAAATGGACTGGTTTAGCTTCTCAGTCATGCTGTATGAACACATCACAGATCGCTGTTTGTTTTCTAATTCACCTGAATATCGTTAGGAGTCCGTAAAACGAACACCACAGAGCCGCGAAGGATGTCTGCTCAAAGCATGCAAGTATACCATTGACAGTATAATACACTGGACAAACCCACCGTGACGTCACCCATTGGTTTCTGCCATACGGGACTCCGCTTCAGGAAGTGATGTTCAACGGACCAACCATAGGACACCCGAGAGTTGGTTACTAGGCAACAAGTGTAAACGTTTGGTAGAGGACTCGCAATAACTTTCACGAGACGCAATATTTGCAGCTAGCTAAGGTCGACGTTTTACCATACAAAAAGTAAGTGCTTAAAATTTAAACGGTGTATGGGTATTTTTGACAATGAGCAGATGGCAGCTCGCTCCATCATTTTCCTGACTTTGAGGTTTATAATGTCTTGCACTTTTTAATTTGTATTAACCTCTCTTAAAATCCACAAAACAACCCCCAAGAGCCACCTAACGCTACTTGCTTTGCCAGCCTTTTTATCTTTTACCTTTACTTAATTATTCTGCTTGTTTTTTCCCCTTTAAATTGTAGAGGGAAATCCTAAATTGCTTGTGTGGAAGGTTCGAGGTCTTTTGCTAAGAGCCATGAAACAACAGCTAACGTTAAACCTCATGATACTCCACAACTGATAAAGTCATGAGCACATACACAAGAAGAAGAAACGGCCCTCTGGGGCAAAACAGCATTGCAGGAAAAGGGCATGGCCATGTCTATACACAGGCACAACATGGTGTTGTACCAGGTAGGGCAGTAGATGCAGTAGACTGTCCATTTCCTAACAAACCTGTTCGCCACAGAAGGCCCCCCTATCCCAGGACAATAGATTCACTTGATCTGGATGATTTTGAAAATATCACAATTACAAAACAAGCAACAGGGCCTTTGCACCTTCAAGAACATAATTCAAATGGCGCTAGAGTGATCACTGCTATCCAGCATCCACAAGAGGATTTATACGGACTGCCAAAAGGAGAACTGCAGATGGCCAAAGCAATTCAAGCAAAAGAGCTTGTGCTACAGGAGAAACTGCGGAGGGCTGAGGAAAAAATACGACAAAAAATCCAGAGAGACAGTGCTGATGCTGCTGCAGGTCACGATCAAATTAATAAGGAGGACAGGCCTGACAGGGGGCAAACAGAGAGGGAAAAGGCTCAGGCAAACTCCCAACTGTCTGAGCAACAGAGGAGAGAACCAGTGAGAGGCAGAGAAAAGATGATGCAAGGAAGAGGACATGATAATGTTCAAGAAATAAGGAAAAGGCCAGATCAAAGGAATGAGGAAAGAATATGGAATACACAGGAAGAAAGGGCCAGATGGAAAAGAGGGGAAATAGAAATTGCACACAGGGCCCAGTCGCAGACTCATGGGATCCCGGTTCATAGGCAAGAAGTGAGTAGAGAGCTGAACAAATCAAGGTGGAAAAATGCAAAACAGCACACCAGAGGAAAAGTGGAGGATGAAAAAGATTATGGCAATCTGGGGGGGACGAGTGTTGAAGAAAGAGAACTAAGTTCAACCATGACAGGTGATTGGCCAAGGGACAATAAATATAGTAAAAATGATAAACGAGACATGCCTCAAATGAGTCACCAGAAAACATCTCACAGAGCTGCAACCGAAAGCAACAGAGGTGAAGGAAGAAACATGTCAGGGGCACCATCGCTGACACTGGTTTCTGGTCCTCATTCCAGCCGACTGGAGGAGGAGGAGGAGGAGGAGCTCAGACTCAATGACCTCCACCTCCTTCCTTGCAGAATCTGCAACAGAAAGTTCACAAGCAATAGATTAGAGACACATGTCCAAATCTGCAAGAAGTTACGACAATCACATCGTCAAGTCTTCAACTCCTATGCTAACAGGACCAAGGGATCCGATATAGAAGAGTACTTTAGAACCCACAGCAGGTCCAAGACTCCTGAGGTAGGCAAAAACATGTTTTGCCTGTTCAAAAATTTTGCCCTTAAAATTTTGTATGTTGTTTGTATGAAGTACACTGTAGAGTTTTTCATCACTTATATTTCTATGAAAATGTGTCATGCCCATTCTAGCTTTTGATATCTTCATTTTTCTTTACATTTTAATTTGGTATCTTTCATATTTGAGTACATGACTATATCTGAAGTTAAAATCTAAATTACTTAGAAAGGCCCCTTTTCTGGCCAGCACTTGCTGGATGGGCCTGCATATTCTTTATTTATGCCCCTGGTGGCCACCCCATCTGGATGTTTAGCCCTCTGCTAGTCTTTGACTTGAGATAGTTTAGCATCCTATATGTAGTTATATGGAGAGGAGAGCTGTGTGAATCCTATGGCAGTGAGTTGATCACAGTAAACTCAACACCATTTGATATCTCCAGGTCAAGATGCAGAGGAAAGTTTTGTCAGAGTAAATACTGCTCTATGACATCAGTAACCCCTAACTCTGAATTTATGCTGTTTCATATGCATTGTGTTAAATAAAAGTTTCTTTTATGTGTGAATTATCCGTAAAACACACTGAGTCTTTAAATTTTTTTTTTAAGTATTTGAAACCATATTTCAATTTGCAGAAATGTCGCTGTGATTATGTCGCTATGAAAAGTTTCATTTTTTGAGAGCGGGTCCGACACAACTTTTGTCATAATGTATCCAAGACTCTCTTCTGCTTTTTGACTTCAAATTTATAAAAGAGCCTATGTTATAAACTGGGTATGCAGTTAGAAAGGTATAGACCTTTGCTGGCCAGCTAGAGTTCAATGAGATGCTATTGATTGTATTATGGGAAAATTAAGTATTCAGTTCACACTAGTGGGTAAAAGTCCTTTTGTCTGGACCTCTGGTTATTTTAAATGACTATTTACTCTTTTTCATGTCCTTTTATTCAGGTTCTAAAGCAAAAGAAGAAAAGACAGAACAAAGCATACACAGGAAATCTGCATGAGGGTCAACTCCCTGCAGGAACTTCAAGGCCAAAATGGCACAAGTGAGCTTACCTGAACAGAACCCAACATGGGTGAACAAGAGATCCTCAGGTGTCAGCACATCAAGTCACCCGTTACCCTCTTTATTGTCAGTAGTATCTGAAATGTTTGATTTTTATCACTCTTTAGAATGTTATTAGAGATTTCTTGTTTTAATTGTCTGAATGTATTCCCTGGTTAATTAACATAACTGTTTGTGGTAGTTTGGAATCTATACAAGGAAATCACATTACATCAACAAACAGAAATGGCGACAGTAATATTGTTGCCCATACCATGAGATATATCGACTACACATACATAACAAAAGATAGCTGTTAGTTTTATTTATGTCTTTACATAAAGCATGAAGCAACAGTGTGACTCTGAGAGAAGGAGTGTTTATACAACTGTTACATCTCCACAATATTTGGTTAACTGTTGAAAAAAAAAAAACAACAACACAAAATTTAAATGCTATTAACACACTGCATTAAAAAATTTAACCTAAGGCTCAGCTTTGCCACAACTGCACTAATTTTGGTTTCAATAGCTGGCTAAGGCACTGCATTTAACGTTTTACTGCATGAAAATACTGCCAGTGTTAAGCTGCTGACATCTGACAGTTCACTTACCACAAGTCAACAAATTATCGACCATCTATCTACCTATCCATCTGTTTATATATCAATCCACATGTGTGTTTGTGTAAACAAAACCAATGGACCTCAAACAAAAAACTAAATGCAAATACATATTTTCATTCAAAAATTATGCAAAATATGAGAAAACAATATTTCAGAAAGTACCAAGGACAGATAAAATGTTTGGAAAATGCAATAAGAAAACAACAACATTATGGCTGCAAGGTCAGCTATTTTATAAATGCTTAAAAGAAAACATTGTCTATATTCAAATAAAACTTTTCAAGTGTTTACACATGCCACAAAGAAGATAAACCTGCAAGTGCTGCACCAACAGGAATTCAAGGTCAAATAATGCAATAAGAAAAAGTAATCAAAATAAGTTGTTTTAAAAAAAAAAATCAGTAGTTTTGTGTTTTTCACACAAATGCATTAAAATGACAATAAAACATGCAAATCTTAAATATATTTATTTGCATGATAAGTAGAATATGTTTTAATAGCTAGATTGTCTGATATCTAGATTGTATTTGGCACTTTTTTTGAAAATAGTAAATGAAAATAAACAATAAAAATAAAGTGACACATACCTGTAAAAAAGTTATGTTTTCACATTAGAAGCTGCTGCTAAAATGAGCTCAATGAAATCAATCAACATACTGGCTGCCCATCTCCAAACAATTAAGATGAGGCGACCCTTATCTCTGCATGCGTTTGCAAATGGTTTCCTATTTGCACAAGCTATTCTTATCTCTTAACTGATAAATACTAATTATGTGAGGCACTATGCACTGAAGCCTCTTTGCTGACATCACTTTAAGTCAGCAATAATACCACCAAAACATGGAGCTGACATTCACATTGCAGAGTAACACTATGATCGCTGTGGTGATTGTCTCTCACAGGAGTCAAGGTCCGATGCCTCATGTTGAATCCAGCCAACATATCAGTCTGTGGAGAAACTAGCTAGATCACTGCATTCAGGTGTAGACAAGTGTGCATAGAACAGTGTGCAAGTTGTTATACAGTATTACGTATGCAATTAAACATAATCATGCAACTGGGTGCTTTGTCAAACATGTATACTGTAATGTAACCATTTGTGAATGGGCACGAGGCTGCACTCCCACTCTAACCAGCTTGTTTAATTCAATATGTGCTAAAGAGTTTTGACACTTCTCCCACCATCAGGACATATGCAGGTTTAGTCTCACACACCGGCCCCTGCAGATCGGCCCCCGTGCTTCGTGAATCCGCCTCCTCTTCCTCCTCCATCCCCGGGAAAACCATCAGAGTGATGGTTTCCGTTATTGTCGCATCCTGCTTCCCGTAGCGCTGAGCGATTGATTGCTGCCCAAAGCCTTTCATTCTCCTTCTGCTGCTCATAGACCTGGAGGCAGCAGGAATAAATGCTATTACTCACAGACAAGGATCAAAAATCAGCTGAGGTGGGCAGGGGGCTGTTGGGAAAAAAAAAATGTCTCACCTGCTTCTCAAGCATCTGAATCCTCATCTCTTGACGCGCCACTGTCTCGCGTAGCTGAAAAATAGGACTTTTTTGTCACAACTGGATGTGCTTTGTAGATCAGGATTTGTGCTGTTGAGTGTGCAGATTTGATACCTGTGTGACTTCGCTACTTGCTTTGCAGCACGCGCCCGATTCTCCCTTTCTGCAGACATCAGCCTCCTCCAGACCATTGACTTTACCACAGCTCATTCGTTTGGTCTGTGCACAAATTGAGAGTGGACATCATTTTAATATGCAGTTTTACACAGTAAGAACAGCAATATTGTTTTTATTTGTAATGCATGATTCATGTCTTGATGACTGCGAGTGATAGCTATTTTGGCATTACCGATAGTCCTGTCTTACTGCTGACAGCTGCTGCTGCGGCTTTTAGCTCTTTCAGCTCCTCATAAGGTAGAGTGACACTCTCAGAGAAAGAGGACAGCTGGTCAGGAGTGGGTAGGTCAGAGTCCTCTGGCATTGGGATGTACTCGGCATCCTCGAGTTCCTGTTGGATGAGAACCTCTCTGAATTAGACTGTTAGGTCTTCATTCAGAAGTGTCCTTCTTATGCTTCAAATGAAGGTTTCTTTGTTCCTTGGTGCTTTCATGGAAACAAACCTTTCTGAGCCAGAGAGGACAAGAGCTATCTCCAGTCTGATTTGCTGACATCATTGGGGTCCCCGTGAAGCACTCCTCTGTATGATCCTCCATTGTACCCCCAAGACCCCTGTCACGACACTCTGTCTCTGAACCAGGTTCAATGTCAAGATCCACTGTGGCTGTAGATGCCTCTTGTCCCAGTCCTACGAATACACACACACATTGGCACACACAAATAATAAGGTAGGTTTATTCTTATGTAGGGAAAATGAATTAATACAGAGAGAGTTGACTGGAGAGAGTATTTACCACTGCCAACTGATAGTCCACTGCTGTTGGAGCGAATAGTCTTAGAGTTGAGCACTTTCTCTGCAAAGAAGAAAATGTATTAGACAGTTGGCTGCTTTCACCAGAATACTATGCAAGAGTCCGGTTGTAATAACCAACCCATTATTATAATGGTGTGCCAGCCACAGCAAGATAAGTCCGGCACATGGTGAAGGGAACCAAAGATGGGCCTTGGCATGGCAGGGCAAACCTCTGAGCCAAACCCCTTATCAGCAGGCATCCCAAGTCTCCCATTCCCTGCATTTCCCCATGCAAAGATCTGATTGTCTGCAGGAAACAAAAACAGATGATATCATGGAACAATTGTCAGTGGCAGTGATTTTTAGGGGAAACATAAAACTTCCATAAATCTTGAAACAAAAATAATAAAAATCCACACATATCCTAAAGTTCTCACCCTCAGTGGCTGCAATAGTGAAACCATCTCCACAAGACACTTTGGTAACCGCCTTCCCTCCAAAGGGTCCAACAAGCACTTGGACACCCTGATGTTTCTTAAAGTCCTTCACACCCAGCTGTCCATACTTGTTGCAACCAAAGGTAATCAGGCGACCACGTCCTGCAAAGACAGAAATCATTATGAATAGCGTTTATTTGAAATGGTGACAAATTTGACTATAATCCAAAAGAATTGTCAGTCTCTTTTTGTGGTACCATCAATGGCAGCTGTGTGAGTTTTCCCTGGGGCTATGAAGTGGATCTTGAACCGTGACAGCTGCTTTGCCAAGGTCAGCGTGGTGATGTACGGGATCCCTTGGAAACACTGACGTAGTATACAGAAAAAAAAAAAAATTATAAAGATAGCTGCATCACCTAAAAGATATTTTAGTGCTGTCCTTTAATTCCAACCCAGTACCTCTCCAGGGTGGTTTTTGAGACCAGAGATGCCCTGGTTCAGCCCAAGCTTGTTGAACTCATTGTGTCCACAAGCTAAGACTTTTCCAGCTTCTGTCAAAAAGAAGGTTCCATCACTGCTACACGCCACCGAGGAGATGGTGGCGCCTTTAGGGATCTCCACCTAGGAAAACCAAGCAACAGAGGGTACTCCTGTAATCTTGTAACTTAATGGCTCCTACAAGGCGTTCTATTCTTGACAGACAAGAATATACCAAAACAGGGGACAAAATCTTACTTGCATCGGTGAAGAGAAGTTATCCTCACATTCTAGGCCGAGGCGCCCTGCAAGAGGAAAATCAAGCAGTTTTGACTGAGGACACCCAGTATGACTATACATTAAAAAGGACCACTATTTTCAAATGCAGGATACAATTACAACAGAAACAGAAACAACCTTGCAAAGACTTGCTGAGATCAGCATAAAACAACAGTAAAGACAGCAAACCTAAATACCATACTCTCCGCAGCCCCAGGAGTAGATGTCCCCACTCTGAGTCAGGACCACAACATGGTTGTCTCCACACGAAACCTGTCGGACGGGCCGCTCCTCAAAAAACTCCAAGAGCACTGGCTCCAAAATCTCCATGCCGAGTTCACCCTCCACTCCGATGGAGCCGTAATAGTCCGACCCAAACATGTACATCTGGTCCTCATCTGCAAAAGCAGCAGCAGCAGCAGCAGCAACAGAGGGTTCAAAAAAGTGCTGATACAGAAGAAGGGGGTTTTCTTAAGCTCCTGGAAGCTTTTCCTCACTCACCAGTGATACAGGCAGTGAAGTCAGCCCCACACGCCACCTGTCGGATGGCCTTTCCCTGTAGCTTCTCCACTCTCTTTGGCTGCCGGTACGAGGCCTGGTCTCCATGCCCCAGCTGGCCCACCATCTTGGCTCCACCTTGGACATTCTTAAAAGGGGGTTGGGAAAGTTCCTTGTAGTGAGACACAAAAACAACTGGATTTCATATTTCTCTCTCAGACGGACGGGTCGATACTCACCGCCCATGTGTACAGCTCTTTTTCCACTGTCACCACTGCAAAGTGACTCTCGCCTGCACACACGTGTTGGGCACTGCTGCCTCCTTTAAAAGTGTCTATCTTCTGGGGGGTGAACTTCCCTCCCCCCCAGAAGTACACCTCTCTTGAGCGGGTGGTCACCACAGCAACAGGCGTGTCGGTTACAGTGCTCAGCCTATAGAGCATCGGAACGACAAATCAGTCATACACAAAATCTTACTTAAGAGACAGTAGACAGGCTTTTAATATGAAGAGGATGAAACAAGTGTGAACAGCTTACTTTGGTTTTTTCATCGCTGAATTCAGCAGAGCAACTCGCTCCTCAAGCTCCCTGACAAGTAACAACGTTATCAGTAGATATTTTGACTTTGTTGCATTCAGCAGAGGGTAAAACATTTATTATTGAAAAAACTCCTTCAAACCAACTCACTGTCTGTTGCAAGAAATTATTGGCTGATCCAGAATCTGTCCAGCTGTAGGCCTTTTTGCAGGATCCTGCAAAACAATAAGATGACAAGATCTTAACAGTAATAACCCTCAGAGAGGCCAGCTTTTTTCTTAGCACTAAGCATTATCTCTGGCAGCAATCAATTTTTTTCATAACAATCTGAAACAACAATGTTCACATTATTCTCTTTGCTTACTTGATCGAGGCACTCATACACCAGATTGATCAGTGCAGTCGAATAAACATCCGAGTTTACTTGCATAGTCCAGTTTCCCTGGACTATTTTCACACAGAGATTCAGGGGGTTCTTCAAGACAAAAACAGCACAATTAATTAATTCTGATGAGATTAATGCAAATATTTACAACTATTTTTCAGCAATATAACAAGCCTACCGTTGCATCAAATGTTCTTGTAAGGGTTAAGACTTCATAAAGTACACAACCCATGGCCCAGATGTCTGATTTGAAGTTGTACTTTGCTCCCTGGCACAGTTCTGGTGACATGTAATATGGAGTTCCCACACACTGGATTTATAGAGAAAAAAAAGTGAACAAATAAGATCAGTAAAACTTTTATCTAAAGGTGATGCAGCTGATGCTCTATCTAAAGATAGAGCTATGCCATACAGCTGTGTGGTACTATATTATGCTACTATAAGTAATGAATATCTGGAAAGTAAACTCACAATTGGCAAACACCTACAGCCTCATAATACATGATCAGCTGAATCCTCTCTGCTCTTATCATACAACAGCAGCATCCAAGGTGACAACAAAATAATTACTATTTACACTCACTTTTAACATTCACAACATGTTTTTATCTTCTAAAGAAGATTGCACAAGCTCAAGACCCACATTAACACACACACACGCACACTATTAGAGTCCTTAGAGTGAGGCGAGTATCTAACCAGTGTAACATTCAACTAATATTTAATATATCATAGCAAGTCCCGATAATGATGCTGAGGGAAAGGAAATCACCACTTACAGTCTCTGCCATTGAAAACTCTGAGTCCAGCTTCTTTGCAAGGCCATAGTCACCCAGCTTTATGAGGTCAGTCTTGGTCAGGAAAATGTTAAGAGTTTTGATATCTCTGCAGGAAAAAACAGAAACAAAAAAAACCTCTTAGGAACGAAATGAGAAGTTAAGTGACCTTCCAGATAATTTGGATAAGGGCATGAAAAGGGGCTGAGCATCTTACCTGTGTAAGATCCCAGCCTTGTGAATGTGTGACACTGCTGAGGCAATTTGGTACAGGTACCATATGACCACCTAAAGCAACATGTTGAAGGTGAAATTATGATACTGAGTATATACACATATAAAACTGCCTGTTTTGTATATGAGTATATGAGTAAAATGCGTGCCCTTCAATGTTGCACTTGTACCTCTTGGCTGAAAAGTTTCCCCTTCTGTTGGTTGATTTTATCGTACAGATTCCCACCTGTGGTGAGAGGACCTCTTAGCATTCTGGCACAAATGGACAGAATTTTAACTAACATAAATCTAATCAATTCTCCAAGGTCGACATTGACAAAGTATTTTCTTACCATTGCAATACTCCAACTCAATGAACAGTGAGTTTTTATCCATGAAGTGATTGAAGTAGGCTATGATGTTGTTGTGCTCTAAGATGGAGAGGATGCTTATTTCATTCATGACATCTCTGCGCTCCTTTTCGGAGAGTGAATTCAGGTCCACCTCCTTCCATACCACCAGAGAGTTGTCCTAAGGAAACCAGGTTAAAAGTGAGATTGACAGCCTCATATTAGTGTACAGATGTTTACATCCGGACCTGTTTACGTCATATTTACCTGCTTGTAGAATAAAACAAACAGGAAAAATCCTCTCAGGTGTAAGACAAAAAAACTTTTATAAACTATAATTATTTTAAAATCTTTTTTTTTTTTTTTTGACAGAGGGGTGGTGTTAAAGGCATGCAAACCCATTTACTACAGTATGCACACCTGACTGTAATAGAGGCTAAAGAAGCAGGCACGAGAAAGTCATCTATTCTGTTTTCACTCAAGAATTTCTCACATGGCTTAGAAAACAGAGAAACAATGAGCACTTCAGAGAGCCAGAGCCATCTGTGCATTGAATCGTTATGATCCATACAGAAAACAAGAGGATAGCAATGTTAACAATAAATTTCTGAAATAAATATAGTTAGTATGTTTTCAATTTATGCAATGGCTCACATCATCGTATTGCCCCATGCCTGCGCAATGAAAAGTTGTGAGGACCTTGTAAAGTTGCAGAAGACATGACGTCCTTGCTCTCAGGAATACTTTCACAACAGAGTTTTCATAATACAATTGATTGTTGCACAGCAAAATGTATGATCCATGTCTTTTACACACAGAAAAACCGACTCACCTCTGTTCTTCTGTACAGAGTAGCTTCACCAAACGCCCCCCTTCCGAGGATCCGGATAGGAATGTAATGCAACTTCTCCTCTTCGCCATTAAATGTGCCCGACGTCGATCGCTCACTAACCACTGACCCTCCGCCTAAATCTGAATTTAGCGAGTCGAAATGTCTTTCAAAGTCCTCCAGTGACATTTCTGTTTAGGGACTTGTTAGCCAGTGGCAGTGATGGAAATAACACGAACAGGCCTTACGTCAACTCTTTCTGAAAGACTCCTACAAAAGCATACACGCGTCTAACATGTTACTTGTGACGGCTTCCTAACAGGCCTGTCAAAGTATCAGTGCTGCTAGATGCCTCGAAGCCACTTCAAATGTACATCAATGTAAGAAAAACACAACGTAAAAGTACGTGCAACTGTAGTAGTCGCGCCAGTGTCAAGCATGACACAACAAAAATTAAGAAATGAAGCCAACTTTTAGAAGTTTCAGAATAAAATGCATGCTCCCCGAGCATGATGAGGTGTATTTTACGATGAAAGATAGTATGGCATTTCCGCTAGCATGCTAATAATGTTTTCTGATTAGCTTGACTTTGCTAACAGTTGCGTTAGCTTGACAAAAGTATAGCGACGCCTTAAGACGCCAATAAAAAATGTCAAGGACATACAATCACACTAAGACAGCTTGCATAAGAAACGCAAGAGTTGCGAGTGTTTAAAATGAGTTGGTCTCATCTGACAGTCGACAAACGTTAAAGAGGTAACGACAGACGTTTGTCCATCCTTTCCTCGAGTTAAAACCCGGAAACTGTCAAGTTAAATTGAACGGCCTCCTTGGCTAGCAGTCACTCCAAATACAGAAACTGTACATCCTGCTTGACCAGGTAAAATAAAAAAAACATTGGCCATATTAGTATTTTTCCCTCGTCAAAACAAGGAACGTTACATATGCAAACGCAAGTTGAGTATTATAATAGCTTACATGGTCGTATCCGTACACATATATGGTTTCAATTCACAATGACATCATGACACATTTTCAGGACTAACTTTACGTGGTTACACTAGTTTTACAGATGCTTTGACACCTAAAACCCTTAACTGACCACAATAACTCCTGCCAATGTATTAATTTTACATACAGAAGTGAAATACAGCCTAGCATATCACTATTTATTAGCTTATATTTTCTAGAAACTCAATTGAAAAACTATTAATAGATAAGATAACCAAA
The DNA here is from genome assembly GCA_029814765.1 of Acanthurus leucopareius. Taxonomy (NCBI): domain Eukaryota; kingdom Metazoa; phylum Chordata; class Actinopteri; order Acanthuriformes; family Acanthuridae; genus Acanthurus; species Acanthurus leucopareius. Next base: position 2,355,041 of record JAQMCX010000017.1, on the reverse strand, counting down.
CAGGAATATTTGTTTTTTGGGTGACTGGCCACATCAAATACCTTGCAAATCAAATAATAGAATACACCTGTCCAGCTCATTGATTTAATACATAAATTCAGCGACAAAAACACTTTAAGGAGACATTTTCATTCAGTGAGAGAGAAAGGGTGTATAAAGGGAAAGCACTGCACACTTGCCCCACATGGTTTTGTAATATTGACAGAACGGCCAACTCACAGAGATAAAAGTGACATGACAGGAAGATTTCTGACCAAAAAGCTGAAGAGCAGAGAGACATCCAAACATGACTTCTACTGATGACGGGAGCAGAAATGAAAACTCATTTCACCATAACATGGGTAGGTTATTTAGAATTTTGGTTGTTTTAAAAACGTACATACATATTATTTTCTGTTGTTCACACAGGACTAATATCAAAGTGTTTGTTTGTTTAGGATCCATGAGCAGGGTTAGAGTTATGACCCGAAGGCTTCAGCTCTATCCAGTGACCATTGTGTGTTTAGGACTGTTAAACTTTGTCCTGGTGTTAACTACTGTTGTTATTGGGATTTACTGTGAGTACAATTGAAAAGTGTTGTATCATTCCATAACTTGTTTACAGTCATTTTAGAGTACACTGCAAAAAACAGGCCATTTACTAAGCTAAGGACATATTCTCATAGTTTAGACAATTACTTAATTTAATCTTCTATATCCAATGTCCTATATTTGTAAATACATAAAAAACAATAAGTTGTTTTCTGTTTATAACCTAAAAGAAGATCAAAAAAGCAGCCCTTTTTATTTCTGCTATTTACAGGTAGCAAAGTCAATGATATGCCCACTCCCCAGTTAACAGCACTTCAGGCAGTACTTATAGAGGTGAAGGAACTTCAGACAATGCATGCACAAGCAATCAAAGTTCAAGAAGAGACCCAACAAGCATTAGAGAAAGAGCTCACGAGCCATCAGGAACTGAAACTGCAGTTAGAGAAAAACAAGACCTCCAGTGACAACCTTCAGAGGCAGCTTGAGAGACTTCATCTGGAGAGAGCGACACTGCTGTCCGATTCAGTTGATATGCGTGAGTGGAGTTTGCACCAACTTTTTTTACGGCGTAGTTTGGATTAAAACCTTCTCTTCTTGTTGTGACTTCAACTCTTTTTCTTCTCATACAGGAGACAGTTGTGGACGATGTCTGCCAGGATGGTATTTATTCAACACATCATGCTACTTCCATTCTAAATCTGAACTCAGAAAGAACTGGCAAGAAAGCAAGGCAGATTGTATCAGCCGAGGGGCCAATCTGACTATGATAGAGAGCTTGGAGGAGCAGGTGAGTCCAATGTGCTACATGTGAAAAACAAGGGATGAAATAGTGGGTAAAGTTATTAAAATCTTCAGAAATCAAGTGACATTCTAAGCGGTGGACAGGAACGTAGCAGATGGGGAAGATCACACACCAAAACCACAGCTTTATGAAGCCACAGTTCTACGTATACTTGTTTTTGTTCATACAACAGTTAATCTCTAAAGTGTAGGTGCCCATCTTCATGAGTATGGCTGGCTAGACAGGTGTATCTCTACATACTTTGAAGACTGCCTCATGCTGCTTGAAAGTTGGAGGTTTTGACTACAAACCAAACACAACACACAGAACAATGTTTAATGAAAGGGTTCTGTGGGTTTTTTTGTATATATTGTTCTACCAGCAGCAACCACAAAAATGGCCATGCCCTAAGCATGAAGGTGCAGAGGAATGATAGACAGATGTGCAGCAGACAGGTCCATTTCATGGAAGACTCGCTCCCCTCAGCAAGAGGTCACTGATTATAAATCATATTTAAGATATACCTTTAAGTAACAAATTTAGATTTTTAATCTCTGTTTACCCAGATAAATCTTTATGACTACCTACCTAAACTGGATCCCAGCATTCGACCATGGTGGAGTGTTCCAGGGGGAATCTGGATCGGCCTTTCAGACATCCAGACAGAGGGCAACTGGGTGTGGATAAATAATGTGACTGTGGGGGATAGAGGGTAAGAACTCTGAGACTTACTATTGTTGTGCTGATGTGTTACAAGTATCATTTAACATTTTTTCAAAGAGATGGTTATTTGCTTTCTTGTCATCTCATGCATGGTAAGTATGACGCTGGATCCAGAAGCCAATTAGCTTAGCTTAGCACCAAGACTGATAGGCAAGGGTAATAGCTATCCCAACTTTGCAACTGAGTCGAACCAAGTTACTTCATGTACATTCAGAACATGTTTTTTTGTTTTGGGTTTTTTTTTTACATATTTGTGTGTATGGATTAAACAAGTAAGTGTAAATTAGTGAGCTCTGTTGATGCTGGGTGGCAAATTTTCTTAAAAACTTTGTAGAGTGTCAAGCTGGCATTTCCCTTGCTCATAATGTTAATGATAAACTAAGCTAAATGACAGCAGACTGTGACTTATAATCCTCTCATTACCTCTGAGCAAAAAAGGAAGAAGGTGTAATTCCCAGAATGTTAAACTATTCCATTACTTTTAGACAGATTAAATTAACGCTGAACTTTATGATCATGAATGATAATGAACATTGCAAATAATTCTCTGGATAATTGTAAAATTAGGTACTTATATGAGTTGCATCTTTCTGTTTATCCAAAAAGTACAACTTAAAAGAAATTTTTTAAATGTATGTGTTGAAATTAGTGTTGGTGCATATAAAAGTGTAACTTAGACTTTTCTTCAGGTACTGGATTCATGGGGAGCCCAACAACTACGGATCACTGGGTGAGGACTGTGCAGCTCTTATGAACATGAAAAACTCTCGGGCAACCTGGTTTGATGCAAGTTGCCTAGAAAAGAAGGAATGGTTATGTGAAATGGAACCCAACTAGATGCGGGGAGCATGGTGGATCATATCTAGGCTGAGTTTTAGTCTCCTCAAAGAAGTTTTCTTAATAAAGTCAACATGTTCAGAACCATTAAATTAGAAAATAGGACCCACTTACTGATAATTGATCATTTATTGTCAAACAAACACATTCTGCAGAAGACTTTAGCAAGATGCTTTAGCCATACGTTCGAACGGTGCTGCAGAGATGTGCTCTTCTTCACAACAGCTCAACACTGTGGTCTTCTTGGGCAGTTAACCTCTTTGAAAGCATTATTAATCTTACAGTATCACATCTTACAGTGCTTGTTTTAGCAGTGATGCCCTTGAGTAACACATTTATGCTGTTAGTTAATTCTTGATTAATTCAACAAATGGATTTACTCCTTTTAGTGATTTTTTTTTTCATTTAAAGCTTTCAGCCTTATTTATAGCTTTCACCCTTATTTTGTTACTGCTAGTAAGAGCTGTTTTTAAGTGGTTTGTTATTTAGCCATGCTAGCAGCAGACTGATATATCTCAACAAGTATTGGATGGACGTCATGATCCTCAAGGGCTGAATCCCAATGTCTCTTATGTCTCTCAGTTACATTCCTATAAGTCTTAGCCAAACTTTTATGTTAGCATACTAAAATCAGATAGTGCTTAAGGGAAACATTTACTTGCTAAACATCAGGATGTTAGCATTGTCATAGTGTGCATGTTAGCATGCAATATTGGCACTCAGCTCAAAGCAATGCTATGTCTAAGAACAACCTTAAATAGCTGCTAGCATAGTTGTAGACATACAGTGTTTGTCATTTTTTTTTCCTCAGTGTGTTTATTCTAAATGTAAATAAAAGTTGAGTAAACAAATGAATGAACTTTTTTTGTGGTTTTACTTGATTATTGCTGAAAAATAGAGCTAAGATAGCCAGTTGAGGATTACTCTTTTAAAGCAGCACATGTGTGGGCAGCAGGGGGTGCAAATAAGCTATTTCTACCATCCACACTTCAGGACATTTAAATCTGTAGACAGGCTTATCCAACCTTACAGTTTTCTACCTTTAAAGAGGAAATATGCATGTTTCAGAATTGTCTCTACTTGACACATCATTCCCATCACTCTAAATCAGCATCTTAAAAAACGTCCCATTGGATCAGCTGTGGGGTTAGACTGACAAGAATGGAATTTAAATCCAATTTTGTGTAAGCATATATAACAGTACATATACAGTACATACATATTTAACATGATAGTAATACAATAATATAAAAGAATAGTTTTTATATTTTTGTTGTCTTATCAGAATAAAAGGCAACTTTTGACTGTAGTTTGACATAAAACACATAATTACCACAAAAAGTACATTCAAAAATAACTATAGAAGTGGGTGAGCACATAAACACTAAAAGTGGTAGTGCCATCAGACACTCAACATTTATAAGGTATTTTATATTTAATGTCATGTCAAATTATTGTATAGTACAGGTAATTGTACATATTTTTACAAAAATATGTGCTAACAACACACTTTCAAGTGAAATTCTAATAAAACCAGGCCTTTTACAGACTACTACTTCTTGCTGTTGAGATTTAAATTATTCCAACAAAAGCAACGAAATTTGCATCTGCAATTAAGGCATGAGGTGTGATTTTAGATTAGAAATCTGGAAGCCTCAGCATATACAACATTATATGCAACATATACAGAGCATAGCTAAGAAAGACAAAGGTATATTCCAAACAAACAAAGTACAAGGTTGGTGAAAGAACTGATCAGTACAGTATGAGCATATTAAAAGGAGGGATATTTATGGGGTTCAAACAGAATTTCTCAAAGTGAAAAGGCTGTCTTTAGAAACAGTGTGAGAGAGGGCGGCCACCAAAAGGCCACTGAAGGAACCACAAGGTCCTGGACTGTGATGCCTGTATAAAACAACTATTGTTTCACTTGACACAGCTTTATGAAGGTGTGGCAAAGAGAAAGTTACTATTGAAAAGCAATCACATGACATCTTGACATGATTACATGTTGTATTGAAACTTTGTTTTGGCACAAATTTTGGACCTCAACTGAAACACACTTTCCCGTGAAACAAATTTTTGAATTTAAACTTTCACACACATTTAAAAATAAAAGGATTTATTGTCACACACTAAAAAAAAGAGTATGTTTCCACTTTACTTTTTGCTTTATATTTCTAATAAAGTCACAAATAACAATACCCCTTAGTTGTCCACTACAGTCAAAATATGTCTTTGACTTCATCACTACACTCAGTTTTATCACAGTTGTTGTTCTTTTTGAGGAAATGTGTTTTCACTTCCTCAGGTGCCAAAGTCAGAGAGGCTTCCCTCCAGGTTTCACACTCAGCTGCAACAGAGCTCAACCATCTGCGTAGCAACTACAGCGATGTGATGTAGTCAGTCAGAATGGAGGACAGAGGAACCTCAGGTTGTAATCTTAACAGTGGATTCAAGCCACTTATTTGTGAAGAGGACTCGCACAGTGTGGAGAACCCTCCCAAACCCTACTCTTACCAAAGCAGGCTGCAAGGTATAGTATGTTTTAAGGTTTCATTAGTGCAATGTACTTTTATTCAAAGGGTGCTTTTTAATTCTGTTGTGTTTATGTTCAACCTCCAACAATACAATGACTAATGAAAACCAAAAAAAGCGGCTATGAGTCAGTAAGAGAGTGAATGGGTCACATGGCTTTGAATGTAAAAATCATCTATTATCTTATTATCTCGCTGTCTAGTGTTCACGGACATTATGACAACTTGGAGATGTTGCAGAGCAGCTGCAGTGAGCCTGGCACCACTCGCAGCAGGTCTCCTCATAGTTGACATCAGCCTCGGAGTCCATTGTTAATCTATCTTATTTGCAAACACTCATTGGAATTATTGATTATTTTCATCATCAAATAATCTGCTGGATATTTTCTTGGATTCATGGGTTTGTCACTCACATGTAACATCAGCAAACAGGGACAAATGTCCATCACAATATCCAGGAGCCAATGAAGCAGCAAATTCTCACATGCAAAACAATAAAAAGTATGCCTTTTTTTTGTCTATAAATGTGCTAAGGTGATTAATTATTTATTTTATTAGATGCTCATTAACTGTCTGTTTCAAAGGACCGCTTAATTCATTGACTACTCGTTGCAGCTTTGGCCCAAGTCAGTATATTGATTTTACAAAAGCAGTATACAGGAGAAAATGAGCAAACATCTGAAATATTTTTTCGCTACAATAACACTGTTTTTCCACATCATTTGCAGACAATAACCTTAAAGATACACACTTCATGCTTGATGATACAAAACACATCACCAATGAGTTGACTGAACTCCAGGATGCTTACAAAACGGCAATCAAATCCATGAACAACTACAAAAAGCAGCTGGAGAGTGAGACGAGTCGTCAGACAGAAACCAACTGGGAATTTGAACATCAGACAAAAAGAAGCACAGATTATGAAGCCATGGTGGTTAAAATGACTAAAGACATTGAAGAACTGAAAAATCCCCCGTCAATAATCTGTGAGACCTATTTCACCATTTGCATATCATAGAATTATTAAAAGCATTTTGTTTTTTTTACATCTAGTTTTATATGTTTGTGTATCTGACTGTTCTTTTCTTTGGCTGCACACACTGTCCACCAGGATGGATTCTGCTGAATTCAGTGTGTTATTTCTTTTCTTTATCTAACAATGCTGGATATAACACATGGCAAAAAACAAGAGAGTTCTGCCAGATGCACGGAGGTGACCTTGCAGTCATAGACAGCAAAGACAAAGAGTTAGATAATCAACATTCAATTCATGTTTCTTTTCAATCCTGCTCATGAAGGTTCTTTGTGACTCTTTTGGACATCTTCTGAAATTTGAAATGAAGAATAAATTCTCTGCACAATAAGTACTTTGATTATGTATGTTACTATTACTCAAATCCCTGTAAGCACAAATCAAGTCTCCCTATCTGTGAGCAGTTTACAAACATTTAATAAATGGTATTTTATACACTATAATGTTGTGGTGTGATTTTTTAATGACCTTCCTAAGTGTTAAATAATAGGAAGTATTAGCCATGATACCTGAAAGCTGTGATGCACAGTTATATAAAATGCCGTGTGTCCATTAAAACAGTATTTTTTAGAGCGATTTGTACCAGAGTCTCTTGTCCAAATGTGGTTATTTCTGGCTCCAAAAAACCAAGATGGCTACAGTCTCATTGCCAAACTCAAGGCTTGAAAATGTTACTTTACAAACCCCAGTTAGATAAACCACACATACAGTGACACACACAGTACAATGAAACTGTTCCATACATATAACATTATTTTGATCAGAGGTTAAGCGTTACAGGCAATAAATGCCGATATTTTTTCATATTTTTGTATTTGATTTATACAAACACACACTTAGTGCACACACACACACACACACACACACACCCCACACACACACACCTTATCTCTTGTATAAATAGGACACAAATGGATCAATAGGCACTACTTGCAACAGTACAATGGACAGCCATCAGTCTCAGTCAGATCCTGAGGGGGAAATGTCATTTAAACAAAAGATTTCTCAGGTTTTCAGCACAGATGGGAATTCAAGATCTCACCATCAAAAACTTGGACAAGGTAACTAACTTAAGATTAAATTATCTTCAACATTTTACTTCATATACACCAATATTGTTTCCTTTTCTGACTCAAACTGACTCACTGAGTATAATTTACAAGGTGACTTAGACTTTAAATGCATGTAAAACATAGTTGAATATACTTTAAAAATATTGTACAGTTTCAAAATAAAAGCATAATGTTTTTCAACTTATAATCATAATCATCATTTTCTCTGTAATCCATTAGAGGGTAAAAAGTCACCATGATAATCCTATTATTGTCTTTTAAAGGGACCAAAGTTTGACAAAATATACTAATAAGATTTTAACTCAAAGGAACATTTTGAACGTCTTTTAACAGAAGGAGGTGGGTCTTTGTTTTCACACCACCGACTGGTTATGCTGAGTCTGGTCCTGCTGAATGTAATTCTGCTGATAGCGTCTGCTGTCATTGGGATTTACTGTGAGTATGAGTGTTACAGAAAACTGCTGATTTCCTGTAACTCATGCGCAAATCCTCTTCAGTAGAACTTGGATCATATAGCTGAATTGGCATAACACAGTATCAAAATATGGATGTGCAAAATTGTATTTCCGATGGATGAAATTATTGAATTCTCACTTTATTTTCACAAGTACGATACTTATTACTTAATTTTAACTGGACAGGTATTAACAACATTGAGTGGCCATTTTACGGCAGTTTCCTTCATAGAGGTGTGTGTCTTTCCCACAGTGGTGGCTACAAAGTGTATCTGAATATATAATGAATATTTTGATGTATCTAGGCAGTCTTTTAAGCAGAAAATGGATTAATGACACTGGATTCAGCTGGTGCAATCAATGCTACATGTTATGAGTCAAATGGCTTCAGGAGAAGAGCCGGACATCTCAAATTTGCCATAAAAAGTGTCGCATCACCCATGTCTTGTATTGACTTTGTATGGAGTAATGGAATAATGTTTACTGTGTTCACTAACTCAGTTCAACTGTTTGGTGGTTTGTACTAAATGAAACCTACAGCTAAGGCTGATGGGATTGTGATAAGGGTATTTTCCAGGTATTAAAAATAAAAAAGTGGTAGACAAGCTGGTGGCATAAAAAAAATGGAAAAGAAAAGAAAGGCAAAAAGGACAAGAAACCGCACAGCAATCAGTCTGATGAGACTTTTTATTTTAATTGACGAATACCAACCTTATTGTGGTGCTACGCAAGGTTTAAAGAAAAAATACCCTTGACTTCACACACCAGTTTTGCCAAAGTCCCTCTTTCTCTTTGTCATCTTCTTTATGTCTCAGGTGCTCAAGCTCAAGATCTTCAGGTTCCTGATTCAGTCGCCACACCCCTCATCATTGAGCTGAACTTTCTCCGCAACAGCAGCCACATCGTCAGAGCTCAATTGGAGGCCCAGGTAGCACTGACGAAAGCAAAAACCAACCACGCCGAAATCAAGCTGCAAGTGAAGCAGGAAAAGACCCGCACTGACACCATTCAGAGACAGATTGAGACACTTTACACATTAAAGACAGATCTGCAGACTAATAAAACCGCCTTAGGTAAGATAAAGTTCCTCCCTATCTTTGGTGTCCTGTATGTAAAAAATGGTTAAACCCTTTCCTCATTGGAAACACGTGCTGTAAACCTGTACAGTTTAGGTATTTGTTGTGTATCATAGCACACTGTATATGAATTATTTTAGAAAATATTATAAAAAAGCCATGTCAAACAGTGTTCTCTCCTGTTGCAACAGAGGACAGCTGTGGCAGATGCCGACCAGGATGGCTTCTTCTTAAATCATCCTGCTATTATTTTTCTTCCCTCCATGTTCCCACCACCAAAAAGAACTGGTTTGATAGCAGAGCAGACTGTATCAGCCGAGGGGGCGACCTGCTTGTGATCAATAACATGGTCGAGCAAGTGAGTCAAAAGAAAAAATAATGAAAGGTACAGATTCAGTCTCTGACATAAAAAAAACTATGTATCGCTACATAAGAACTCTTGGTTTTCAAGTCCCATAAAGAATATGTTTCATTGTTTTATGTCAAGTTTTCTATAAAAACTTAAGGCTGAGATCATCTTATTTACTTACTTACTGTAAAACATAAGAAATCAACCCCACAGTTCTCACCAAAAATTTCACTCAAATATCGGTGCCTCTTGATTTGACCATGAGTCAAGTACAGAATAAAAAATGAATTATTACAGATATTTTTCATCATCTTTCTTTCTTTTCCAGCAACTCATAAGCAACAACTTTCCAAAGCAGAGCAGCAGCCTGGGATTGTGGTGGCAGAACGGGTTTTGGATCGGCCTCACTGATGCTAAGATAAAAGGAACGTGGGTCTGGGTTAACAATGTGACTGAAGTGGAAACAATGTAAGCATCAGCTCAAGGATGGATTTTATAGTTTTGTGAGAATATTATCTTGTTAAACAAACATAGCTGAAGACAATTCTTCTCTGAATGTTTCCTTTTTATCTAAGGTATTGGAGATCTGGACAGCCTGACCGAGATGGACCCCAGAGTGGGAACTGTGCTGCTTTCTATTACTACAATGACAACATGAGATCATGGTATAATGGAAACTGCACGGACCATTTATACAACTGGATATGTGAGATGGAGCCCAGCCAATCTTAGACCAAATCGGCTTTCGTTTGACAAAGATGTAGCCTCTGGGCACAACGCATGCATGTATTGAAGAAAACTAGGTGTACTGTTGGAGGCGGGGCTTCAGTCTAATGCTGCTCAGTGGTGCATGAAGGTAAACAAGCCACTTGCCACTGTAAAAAATAAAAGAAACAAACAGGCATAAAACTGATGAATGCTTACTGGGCATGCTTTATTGGTGCATATATGGAGCATATTATGTTTTCTTCGCAAAAGTCAATTAAATCCAAACACACACACGCACACACACACACACACTGTCCTGATTAGCTGCGTTTTGACAAATAAACTCAAATTAAAAAATGCACCCACGCTTTTACATTTGCTTCTTTAATAATGGAAGTCAATGGTAAAAAAGCACCTTTGGGCCTGTCTTCATTATGTGATATTATAATTACATGGTTTGGCCACTATGTCAAACTCAAAGCCATACTGCAGAGGTTGTCCAGAAGTAAATGAGCCTTTTTTTTGTTTTATTTAAGGAGTAAATAGCTAGTTAAGGTGCAATAATGCTAAAAATCTTCACATTACTCGAAGGACAAAACAGCACTGAAACAATGGTCGCTACATACATTGACATCCCTTTATGAACTCGCTAATTCCTTTAAATGTCTACAAACAGAACTCATTGACAACCTTACAAAGAACAATTTGTCAAATTGTATTTGGAAAAAATGTCCACTGCATAGTTTTTTTTTTAAATGAAATCCTGCTTGACCAAATAAAATAAAAATGTACACCTAATGAAATGTCCTCTAATGTTTGACTGTTTTGAGAAATTAGAAAAGACTTAGTTACCACCAATGAAACTGCTCCTCAAATTACCTGCACTGCCTGTGAATATTTAACAGATGAACCTGATTTTCTGTTTGTTATGTTACAAACACACACACACACACACACACAGACACAGACACACACACACAGACACACACACACAGACAAACAGGGCAATGTCCTCACAAATAATCTCTCCCGCACAAACACGTCAGACTGCTCTCATCTGAACAGTCAAAATGGAGGACTCAGAAAATTCAATCAGCACTTTTGACAGTGGTTATAACAAACTGATAAGTCAAGAGGACTCAAGTGCAGATGAGCATTCTCTCTACTCAAACCGCGAGAAGCAACAAGGTAATGTGAATAGAAGAAGAATTGATGTGTCTCTTCATCGTCAGGAATCTGTTTATGCATAAGTTGTCCTTTGATAGTGATACCAGATTCTGAATCATTGATGGAAAGAATTCTTAAAAACTTATTACCCTACAACTTCCATGTAATTTTTAAAAGGTACCTTTGTTTTGCTGTAAGTTATTCAGTGTATTGGACTCACTAATTATCATTTAGAATATACAGATAAGAGACAAAGGAAAAAGCAGCTTACATAAAGTGCCTTTGTAGGATGTCAGAGGCACCTCAAAGTATTTATTTTATCTTTGTCAACAGGCTGTATATTGTTTTGATAAAATAAACTGTACAACTATGCTGTGATTCAGTTTCTGGCGCTGACATTGATGCACCACTTCTCTGTGTAGTGTCCATGTCCGTGGTGAGACCTGAGTCCATTAGGAATCATTACAAACGGTTAATAGTTGGCCTGGTGGTGCTCGCTGTCATCCTTCTAGCAGTTGATATCGGTCTGGGAGTCTACTGTAAGTCACCCCCCCACCCCAAGAGTTACATTGCTGTGAAAATACTGTGTTGTTGGTTGGTCATAAGGTAACACAGTGGTGTAGCTGAAACAGAGATACAACTTAAAAGTTATTAACTTCAGACTTTCTGTATACTCAAAGAGTTGAACTGCATGTATATGTAACCAAATCTGTATAACTCATCTCTTTCTACCTTAGATCAAAAACTTGTCCATCACACTGTGCATGCGATGTTGTACGACAGCTTGCAAAAATTATATGCACACTGATTTTTAAAATACATCAAGACTGAAAGGAGAAAGAAGTCAGATAAATGATCAATGTATTTATGAAAATGTTTCGAATGCCTGTGCAACAATAATGTTAATATAAGAAACATTTCTCAGTTCACTTTTTTTCTGCTCCCATTCACAGCTCATGTTGAATTGTTTATTGATATTTTTGGCAATTGAGGTAAAATATTTAAATCCTTCACTAAAAGTACAAGTAAAACCTTGTAAAAATACCCCAATACAACAAAACTTTACTTAAATTAAATTTTATAACTATTAACAAATGAACTTTAACCAGTAAAAGTAGTAAATATAAATATAAAGGTCACTGCCACTGCTTTATTATTATGTATGAAGTCTTTGGTTCATTAGACAGACAGACAGACAGACAGACAGACAGACAGACAGACAGACAGACACACAGATAGATTTATAGATAGATAGATAGATAGATAGATAGATAGATAGATAGATAGATAGATAGATAGATACTTTATTGATCTCCAATGAGAAATTCACATTATTACTGCTGTTGTAATGTATATGGTGCATCTTATTGCTGTAGATGTGAATGGTGAAGCTAATTATATTTTAACTTATTATGGACAGTTGTATTTATAGAAAGGCAAACATAGGCAGACAGGCATAAACATGAGGCAGACATAAGGCTGGGGTTCTTATATACAATATTTGCCTCTGTGGTGAAGTACAAAATGAAAATGCTTAAGAAAAAGTACAACTGTGTCTTTTTGCTACATGCCTCACTGACTTTAGGTAATTGTACATGTACTATAAAAGGTATCAGCTGATGTTTACGATGCTAAAACATTAATTTAGACTACACTAATGCACTAACACTGTGTCTTCACTTCTTCACAGACAACAAACTTACTGGTGGGCACCGTGCAGTGAGCGACATCAACAAAGAGATGGCCAAACTGCAGACCACTTACAACACTGCAGTCAGGCTCAGGGACGAAACCAAAAAAAAGCTGGCAAAAGAGATCAGTGAGCAGCAACTCACCAAGTGGGAACTTGAACACCAGAGGAGAAGAACCATAGACTACGAAAAGCAGGCCGACAAACTTCAAATTGAAATTGCTGCATTGAAATCCCACATGCCAATGATCAGTGAGAGCTTTTCTTTTTTTATTGACTTGTTTGAATTATCACAGAATAAATGTGTAATTACTGTAACTAACAGCACATTATGTTTTTTATGTTCTTTGGTAACAGAGGAGGGCTGCAGACACTGTTTACCAGGATGGACTTTGATGAACTCAGTGTGTTACTTCTTCCCGTTCTCTGATAACATTGGACGCAAATCGTGGAATGATGCCAGACAGTTCTGCACTAAATATGGAGGCGACTTAGCAGTGATAGACAGCAGAGAGACACACGTAAGACTCAAGTCTAGATTAGATAACAATCTACATTTCCTTTCTGGTAATTAACTATTATAAAGCTTTAAAACCCTGATTCCAAAAAAGTGGGATGCTGTGTGAATATGGTGGGATAATCACTAATCCCTTTTGTAATATATATATATAAACAGGTTCATTGGTAAAAGGTGATGATATAATGGTTGGGTATAAAAAGGGGAGCCCACAAGCAAGAATGAAGCCAAGTTCCCCACTTTGTGAAACACATAATTGTATGAAGGATATTACCACATGGGTTTGGGAACACTTATTGAAACTTTTGGTTCTAAATACAGTTTGTTTGTGAATGATCGCATTCTGTTTGTTTTCATTTATAACATAGCAGCCAAAATTTTTTGGAATCGGGGTTGTATTTCCGAGCAGTGAGACAGATCAGTGTTGTATGGGATCCAACAAAATAATTAACATGTCTTTGTGTGTGTGTATGTATGTGTGTGTGTGTATACATTTCTGGTTTTGTCAGCTGGCAGTAAGTAACTTGATTAATAATTATCAAGACCCTTCAAGACACATAATGCACAGTGGCTTCTGGATTGGATTGAGAGATGTGGAGCATGAAGGGGTTTGGAAGTGGCTGGATGGAAGAACGCTGACTGAGGGGTAACAGTTACAGTGTACATACTGAAAAATACAACAGATAACTAACTGGAGTCAAAATCTGTAAGAGCAATACTGTTGTAATAGCAGCTTCATGTATTCAAGGTTGTGGACATCATCCATATGAAATAGTGACATTAAAAATAAATACAGTACTTAAACATACATTGGAAATGCAGTAATTATGGCTGAACAAGGTAACTTTTCATTTTGTTTCAGGTTTTGGAATGATGGAGAGCCCAACAATGCGAACAATGAGGACTGTGCAGCTACGTATCCCAGAAACAACCCCTTCAAGGCCTGGAATGACGCTCCATGTAATCATGAACTGAAATGGATTTGTGAAATGCCATCAAAGTCTGCAGTTTAGTGTAATTTTGCCATAATCAAATTTTGGTGTATGTTTAATTGTTTGAGAAAGGAATTCCCTTCAACTCAAAGACTTTTTCCACATTATATGAAATGTTCCTTTTATTGTCACATCAACATTTGTCGGGACTACAAAATGGTAAAGAAGTTTAAATTACAAAAAATACATCTGATTAATTAACTGAAACATAAAATGTGAGTTTATTCTTTCTTGTAATAAATAAAATATTTACCTTTACTATACACATATGCATTACTTCTGTACTCTGGGTTACCAGTTTTTCAAAAAACACCCAACTTCACTTAAACTAAATGCAAGTTAGCATTGAATTGTTAAGCTAATGTGACAAACTGAATAAACATTTGTCATTCCATAGACTGTAAAAACCAGTGAGACTTAAGTTAACCACTGGAGATAGGCATTTTGACTCTAACAATTCAGAAATGGCTGTTTTCTTGGCCTTTTCATACACTGCTGATGCCAGGATTTGCTCAGAAGGGTGTTAAAGACAAAGAATTCCTGGTTATACCCAAACTCAATGCTGGTGTGAAGCTTCCCTGTCCACCACACAGGATAATGTCCAATGGGATACAAAAACAGACTTTTAAACTGTTACAGGTATACCTAATAAACTGGCAACTTGATCAACATGTACCATTTGATAAATAAACACAGCTAAAAACTAATACCCATTTGTTCATTTGATTCATATTCTTGGCTGATTAACCTGCCACCCTTTTGGCATTTAAATGGCATCATGTTTCAAAGCACAGAGAGCAGCGTCTTTGATTTCTGGCAACTACGTTATTCAAACAACACCCTGCTTCCTCAGCATTCCTGTTGGACGCTCACAGAACAGCAAAGTGCTGCCGAAGCTGTCTAAGAAGCTGCTGAGTGTCGACATGCTCAGGAAAGGAGTCCTCTGACTTTTGCGCCGCAGAATAGCTGCTCTGAAGGTCTCCGATCTGGACATGGACAAAAACATCACTTTGGTGGACTGTACCATGGAGATTAGACTTTGTCTCTAAAGCTACAGTGCTGCTGAAATGTTCAGATGCATATAAACAGTAATAAATTACCTTTTCAGAGAGAATGGAGAGATTGAAGTGTGGTTCATACATGTGAGGGGCCAGTGATGCGGCAGTCTGCAGGAAGGCTTTAGACTGGACCAAAGCAAGGACACGCATTATTATTATGACAAGAACTTTTTTCTGTGTTTTCTCATTTAGAATAGGAACACGCAAAAGGATCTTCAAAATCAGACAGCGAAGACATCATTCTGCCATTGTCTTTGCTCAGTGGCAGCTAAAGTTAAATTTCATAACTATTATTTACTAGTAATTCACTAGAAAATGTACATAAACAGCCTTCACGGTATGATGCAGCATACTAATCAGACTTTGAAGGCAACCAAAAATAGCTCCTGTTCTAACTCAATTATCCTGGTATAAAATGCACACCTGTTCTCTTATTCCTGCACTTTAGCTTGTCTCAGTGCAGAAATAAGATCCACTTCAATGGTTCCTATATTATGGGTTGTGTTACATCATAATAGAATGCTTGAAGGGACATTAATATGTTTTCATGTCTCAAAGTTCAACAGGAGAATAAAAGGTATATGACTCAGATTTAATTCTTTACCTGTTCAATACGACCTCTGCGAAGCTCCAGCACTGCCAGGTTGTTATAAGCCTCAGCATGGTCATTATTAAAAGCCAAAGCAAGTTTGAAACACTGGTATGCCAGTGTCAAGTCCCCTATGCCCTGTAAACATAGAACATATGTACTTCGCAACAACTTTTATTTGTAGGCTTGTGAGTTCAATTTGCTAAAAGTCAATATTTTAATCATTTTACCCAAACTCTAACCCATATAAAGAGTTATATATGTTTCCAGAATCAACATTCTGAGATAGTGTAAGGGAGTGATCACTCACCACAGCCACGTGTCCTATGTTGTACCACACGTCTGCCTGCTCTTCATCATTGGCCACCAGGGCCAGAGCCCTCTCATATGAGGACAGAGTCATGTCGTACTGCTGGGCGTAGAAGCAGCACAGGCCCAGGTTGTTGTACAGCTGGCAGTTATACACCCCCATCTGCAGAAGCCGTCTGACAATGGGAGAAGTTCATTGAATCACAGATGGGCGATCATTTCTCATTACATACACTGTAAAACTACTTTACATAAATTATTATACATTAAAGTTAATCTGACCTGTAAAAGCGCAGGGCTATCTCAGGCTGATCAGTGTAGAAGTGGTTGCTGCCTATACAGGCTATAGCCTCCACGTGGGTGTTGTCTTGCTTCAGGACATCTTTGTAGTACTCTGTGGCTGATGAAATGTTGTTCATCTCCTGTGACAGCATAGAATATATATATATATATATAGTTTCCTTGTATCTGCAGAGAGGACTAAATGGACTCGTTAGTAAGGACCATAGTCACATACTGTACCTCATGTATGCGGGCGATTCCTGTTAGAAGTGTAACCTCACCAGGAAAATGGTCCAAGCCTTGCTTGAAAAGGTTCAGTGCTGTTATTGGTTGATCTAGGCGCTGATACACCTAAGGGAGAAAAAACTCAGCATTTTTTCAAGTTAAACAGTAAACATTTGGCTCATAAAAAGAGTATTTCCTATAGTGTAAAAAAAGTAAGTTAAGTGATTTGATGTTATAATGTACTGTCACTACCTTTGCAAGGTAAAGATATGTATCCACCACCCCTTGGTGGTTGAGAGCAGATCTAAATTGTTTTTCTGCTTCTCGGTATAAACCAAGTCTGCAAAGGTGAGAGACATGAATGATTACAAACACAATGAAAGTTCAGCCTTATTAACTGTCCACCATGTTAAGCTCAAACAATGTGGATATTTGTGAGTTACTTGCCTGTAGTAGCATTTCCCCAGCTGAACTTTCCACCACCAGTCTTTGAACTGAGCATGTTCAGTGGCTTGAGCAGCCAAATCCAAAGCCTTGTAAAGAAATATATATTTTTTGTTAATAAAAATTAGTTAACAATCTTAACATAATGTACTGCAAACCAGTTTGCTTTTTTACTGATCAATGCAACACTTACGTTTTTCACATCATTTTCATGATGGAAGATGAACTCAAACAGTGTCTAAGAAGAGAAGATTAATGGTTATTTGACATGGGAGAAAAACATAAATGATCATGATTAATTTCTGAAAGTCATCGTCTCAGTCTTACCCGGGATAAGTGAGGCTTTTGAGAATACTTAGCCAGATTCAGTCTCGACAAGTTTATAAATGGTCCATCTGGATTGGTTAACATGGAGGCCTAGAGAAACAAAATGTTGTACTACATGCTTCAGGTTTTATCAGCCAAAATAACTAATAAAATACAATAAAAATAATGAGATACACTAACTCATAAAAGTTATTGTATACTAATAACAATATAAATATCTAGGTTGGGTAAAAAATAATGAATATGGATTAACAAAACAAAACTATATCAGAAGAAATCATTTTTTGACTCTTGTGAGGAAAGCACTGTATAACTGTGTTTCACATGGAGCCTTTCAGGCACTGCAGACTGACACAGTTTCAGACACACTTACTCACCGTTCCCAGGCGGATAAATCTGCCTGAAGCACTAGTGACAGGACGGGCCGTGCTCGCAGTGCGAGGGGTCTTGATGGCTTGCTCCATTGTACCAGGACGTCCTGACTGTGTACTGGGTCTTACAAATCCTGTTATAGGGCGTCCTGATTGTGTCATGGGCCTTGATTTAGAAAAAAAAATCAGGTGTTTGTTACTTAATCAAATATCCTCAATAGTAAAATTACAAGGCATTAAACAAGCAATGTCTGGCACACAGTACCTGACAGCTGGTGTGGGACCTCCACCCTGACTTGTTCCAGGTAATCTTAGTGAAGTTCCAGGTCCTGGAATAAAGCCATGTGTTATCAAAACAACCAATTTTTTTCAACCTTAAAGCACTGAGATGAGTTAAAACTTACGTGCCACTTGAGCAATAGAGCTTTCATCCAGCATCATTTCAGCAATCCCCTCCTGATCGACCTCAACCTCATCTATGTATACCATCTCTGTCAGAGCACGAGTTTTCAGGCTCCATGCAGCCTATTTGACACACAATATTCATATTATATTAACAGAAGTAGCATGTTACAGCCAGGACCTATCTGAAACTATCCTCACGAAAAAAGGATGATATAGAGGGAAACAGAATGCTGTCTTGGTTACCTCTGAGATAGGCAAGGATGAGTCCTTAAGATAGCATGCAGTGAGTTAGTGAGAGAAGATGAAGGGTGAGGACAGTTGTGAATTAATGGTGGAAAAGGGGAAATGAGTTGAAGACAGAGTGCAGAGGAAGTAAAAAAATAAATAAATAAAATGCAAAACAGAAATGCGATGAAGTAAACTATAACATGTTGCTCCAACAATGGATTGGATAAGTGTTGATTGTAACATGGACAGTAAGTACAAACTTACCTAAATCAAGAATGATAAACTACACGACTAATCAGGATTACACACTAGAGTCTACAGCTTCCCTGTAGCTCCCAAACAAGCAGGCTTTTCTTAATGGATAATCGCTAGCATGCTAGGTAAGATCGGCTAAGCACACCTAAGTACCTGGTCATACGGGTTGTCTTGTAATATTTTTGAGCAAATATCTGCGCATTGTTGAAGCTTTCGTCTCCTGAAATAGCTCCACGCCAGAAACAACGGGTCCATTGTCACCTCCATAGTTTTTGTGGTGGAAAAAAGCTGTTAACTCTGCAACCAAGCTGTTTAGCAAAGCTAGGATGATGGCGAGACTAAGGCTTCCTCTGTCGCTCAGCAACGACGGACGAGGGCGGTGCTTCACTGTCGTAATTTCCTCCAATGAAATAAATTGTACTTAAAAAAAAAAAAAAACACCAAAAAAACAGATATTACACCGCTTTTAAACGTACTACATAAATACATACATAAATATAGTCTCTTTATGTCACTAAGTTATATCGTAATATATTATGAATCTATTATAATAAATAAGAAAGAAAATAGAACTATATTATAAATTAAATCAATAATTATCTGAATATCGAAAATAAAAATAACATTAAATACACCGTAAATAACAAATCACAATTGCTAAAAAAAAAAAAAAAAAAAAAAAAGCAAAAGGCACTGTAATCTTACTAGGATTTCCTTAAATTAACCCCTTGACGCCTGAATTTATATACAATTATATTAAAAAATAAATAATTTGTGTTTTTGCTTTCAAGCAGATGCTAAATTAAGTGGAGATTGTTAATTTGACTCTAGCACACAGAATAGATAGAAATTTAGGTATGATGCAAATTAGCGACAACAGGCATTTAAGGACAGTAATGTTAAACATATAGTAAGATAATAATAAAAGACATTTTCCAATCTCAGGTATATGATCCATTGTATTTATTGCAACAAACAACAAACAGTTGAGCTTTCTGTACTTTCAATAGTGTGTCTGCGTGTGTGTGTGTGTATGTGTTTGTGTGTGTAACACGACAAACAGTTGAGCTGTCTTTGCAGTCTCATTCATGAACATTGCACTTTGAACAGGGAGTGTGCGTGTGTGTGTGTGAGTGTGTGTAAGTGTAACATGGCAAACACTTTAGATGTCTCATTCATAAACATTTCATTTTGAACATTGAACATTTAATAATAATAATAATAATAATAATAATAATAATAATGATAATACATATTTATAAAGCGCTTTTCTTGGTACTCAAAGATGCTTTCCAAACAGAGTCAAAGACAGGGTTTGAAAAAAACAAACAAAAACATGTTATGTGTAGGCTGAAGAGGTGAGTCTTGAGGGCTTTTTTGAAGGAGGTGAGTGTGGAGGAGTCTCTGATGTGTTTGGGTAGGGCGTTCCAGAGCGTAGGGGCGGCAGTGGAGAAGGCCCGGTCCCCCCAGGTCTTATGTTTAGTCCTGGTGGGGGGAGACAGAAGATGAGCGTCGGCTGAGCGGAGGGCACGGGAGGGGGTATGGTGATGAAGGAGCTCAGTGAGGTAGGCGGGTGCCAGGTTGTGAAGAGACTTTGAACAGAGTGTGTGTGTGTGTGTGTGTGTGTGTGTGTGTTTGTGTGTGTGTGTGTCTGTCAACACACAGTTGCCTTTCCACTTATTCATTCTCACTCATGAAACTCACGGAAGCAGTTGTTATTTTTGTTTAGGCACAAGTGAACGTTGCATTTAGAACACTTGAACACTGTTTGGCCCTTGCAATGTGGGAGTTTGCAGCGTTGCCGCACACTTTCAACCACTGGCCAGTGACCCACAGCATCTGACCGGACTTCCTGAGTCGGAATAGCCTTGGCTGGTCCTCGATGTCCCTTTTTTTCGAACTCTCTTTCCACATCTGATGAAGGCTCACCCCTCTTCCTCTTGGACAGATCCTTGCCTTGCATGCAGAGTGCCTGTGCAATGGATGTTCTGAAGGAAAGCAAATCCTTCTGCTTCTTCTGTGGAATACTGAGTGATTCACAGTCACACCGATACAACAACCAGCTGTTGACGATGACCATATCCACAAAGTGAAAAAAGAACAGATGGTAGTACTTCTTTGACCTGATGTGGATGCGGTAATAGGCAATCAATTCAATTCAATTCAATTCAATTTTATTTATATAGCGTCAAATCACAACAAAGTTGTCTCAAGACACTTTA